>CM049841.1:43021961-43119461 GCA_027422415.1 Schizothorax lantsangensis
TGAGTGTTTGAATCTTCTGTAATAGTTGTGTTTGAATCCCTCAGTCGTCCTCAGTGTGAAAAGATGGATCTCAAAATCATACAGTCATTGTTGAAAAGGGTTCAAATACACAACAACAGCTGTGGATCATTCAGGTCACAACACAGTGTTAAGAATCAAGGGGATGTAAACTTTCAACTATTATTTTCTCTTGTGGACCCTATGTAAACATCTTTTATGTGAAATATCTCATTCAGGTCAGTACTAAATAAACAATAGCATGCATTTTGTATGATCGCTCTTATTTTGGTAAAATAATTAACATTTTGCAGATTCTGAAAGGGGGATGTAAACTTTTGACCTCAACTGTAACTAGCGTCATATTTACTGTTCCTGCATCCAGGCGAGCATTTCAGGAAAATCAGAGGTGTTCATCTCATCTAAAGTACATCGTGAAGTGAATCTGATCGCTGATGGTTGTGTGTCGTCTGATGAAGCACCACACTTCTCCTCGATGGTGTGATTGTGCAGTTTCTCTGCGTGTCTCAGAGCTCGTCGCGGGCCGTGCTGTCCAGTGGAGACTGAAGCACGTCTGAGTTCTGTGCCTCACTGCTCAGCTCCTCCTGCTCACGGCTCTTGCGTGAGTGCGCTCGGTCCCAGTCGGTGTGGACCGTCTCGTTGTCCCAGACGGTGGAGGTCTCCGTGTCGCTGATGTAGCCTGCGTCACCCGTGTAGTGCGTGGGGTAAACCAGCAGCGGCTCGGCAGAAAACGCTCGCAGATCCCGCCGCTCGAAGTGAGACATGTAGTCCTCGCTGCACAGACAGAGACAGAAACGACTTTAGTTATGCTGGTATATGAGATGAACAATAATACAAAACAACACACACAGAACAACAGAACGAATGATAGTGAGACAAATATGACAGATCTACATATCTATCAATTTAATCAATTAATGGTGATAATAATTTATTCATTAAATGATTATTAATATTATTATTAATAATAATTAGTTGATTTTTTTTATTATGATCATAGTAATAATAATTATTATTTATAATAATAATAATTATAATTTATTGTTAATATAATTTTTAATATGATGATCATAAACGAATAATAATAATAATAATTATTATTAATAATAATAATTATTATTATTATTATTAATAATAATAATAATAATAAATATGGTTATGAATAACAATTATTTTGTTGATTTATTAGTATTATTAACAATAATTAAATAATAATAATAAAATAAATTTTATATTAATTATTAATTATTATTAATAATCATTTAATATATTATTATTATGATGTGTTTAATAAATATGGTTATGAATCAACTAAATTTAATATAATATATATATATATATATATATATTTTAATAATAATTATTATTATCATTTAAGGAAGAAACATTATTTCATTGAATGTGTTTATATGTGTTTAAAAAAAATTAATAATAATTTTAGTATTTATAATCACGTTTTTATTTCTATTATTATCATTAACTTATTAAGAATTAATTATAAGAACTAATATTAAAAAAATATTTGAATGTACACGTTCTTATTTCACTGAAAAAATGTGATCTTTAGGTTTATTGTGATTTTTTTTGTGATTTTATTAGATTGTATGTTGTTTGATGGGTCATATGAGACTTTTTTATCATTACACTTTGCTCATTTACACAACAGCAGAGAATAAAATATTTTCATATCTGATCAGAAGGATAAAACAATAGATCAAAGGAATGAACAAACAATACACATTCAATGAAATAACTGTTTCTTCCTTAAACGATTAATTATTTAATCAACAAAAAATATTTTTATTATTATCAATGTTACTGTTAATAATAAAAATAAATGATTATTATTAGCAATAATAATATTCAACAAAATAATTGATATTCATAACAGTATTTACTATTATTATTAATAATCTTTATTTGTATTATGATCATCCTAATTTAAAAAGATGTACTAATTTATTTTTATTATTATTAATGTTTAATGTATTATTATTACTATGATCATCATCGTCAACACAAATGTCAACTAAATTTAATTTAAGAATTATTTAAATATATATATATATATATATATATGTTTTAATGTATCATTATTATCACTATTAATTGATACATTTTAACAAAATAAATTATTTTTATTATTTATAATCACAATTGTATTTCTATTATTAGCATTAACTTATTAAGAATTAATTATAAGAACTAATATAAAAAAAAGTTTATTATGTGATTTTATTAGATTGTATGTTGTTTGATGGGTCATATGAGACTTTTTTATCATTACTCTTTGCTCATTTGCACAACAGCAGAGAACAAAATACTTTCATATCTGATCAGAAGGATAAAACAGATTAAACGATTGAACAAACAATATATGGATCTATAAATAGAAACAGACAAGCTGAACACTATGAATAATGATACAGCTGTATGAAGATAACTCTCTCACATGGGGTGTTTGTTGTACATGACGGGCAGAAACTCGTCCACCGGCAGCATGTTTCTGAGCGGTTCGGCCCGCAGCAGCTTCTGAGCGCCGCGCAGCGAGATGGCGTATCCCAGCGTCCAGTACGAGTAATCCGCCTCCACCAGGTTGTGTATTCTGAGCACAGATTTCTCCGGCCGGTCCACCTGCATCCGCTTGCGGCCGATGTAACTGAGAGACGGAGACAAACAGCTGGAGTCAGGTGTCCAGCAGGGGGCGCTGTACACATACAGACTGCTGAACTCACATCAAATCCCAGTCCAGCCGCTGAGACTCGATCTCATGCATCAGATTCTGCAGGCGACGCTTAAAGAAAACCTCGAAGCGCAGGTCGTCCTCGATCACCAGAGACGCCTTCAGCCCCCGATCTACAATCTAACACACAGAACCGTCATGTGCTGATACACACATACTGAGGAAAGACATTTCCAGCATTTAAGATACCATCATTTTTTTAATTTTTTTTTTTAAATAATAACGTGTGCGTGTGTGTGTATGTGTGTGTATATATATATAATATATATATATATATATATATATATACACACACACACAAGTATATTTCATTTTCATTTCATTCTCATCATTTATTTAATCAGGGACAATGCACATTAATAATACATACAATATGTAAAATGCACCAGATTTAGCCAACACTGGCTAATTGTCATCCGTAGTCCTTTTTGTATTTATATATATATTTATAATGTGTGTGTGTGTGTGTGTGTATATATATATAAAATTGCATAGTATATTTAAAAATATAATTTTGATAAAACACTATTTTGTAGCATTTTACAAAAAAACATCTAATTATTTTATTCTAAAAATAGTAAAACATTGAGTAAACACTGCAATAAAATATTCTAAAAATATTATTTTAGAGAAAAATATTTTTAAAAATTATCTAAAAAGAAAACACTTTAATTATTTAATAATAAAATACACTCACATTATAAAGAGCACTATATTTTTTTTATTTAAATATGCATTAAACCATTTAAGAACACTTTTGTGTTTTATTTTATTTAAAAATGTGCATTATACATATGATTTTCTAAAAATGTGATTATTATAACTGAAATAATTTACTTGATGAATATGTTCAACTTCAAGCACTTTCTGTTTTGTAATCATTTTACCATTGAAAATGTACAGTTTATTATGACTATTTACTAGTCTTGTATAATTACTTGAAAAACATGTTTACTTAATTGAGAGACATTTGAAGGCGACATTATTTCAATTAAATAATATTTACATGAACATTTAACATTTTAAATAAAAGACTGTGGACAAAAGCATTTGTTTTTTTATAATATTAGTAAAAACACTTAATTTAGCTAAAGAAGCGTTAGCATCATGACACCTGCCTCTCTCTCTCTCTCTCTCTCTCACCTCTGTCCAGATGTTGAAGTGTGACAGAAAGCAGCCCAGCTCTCCTTTAGTGAGCGGCCGGCCGTGATACGGGTCGCTGTATCCAGGTATCATCTGGATCCCCAGCGCCTCGATCTGACTGACGTTCAGCGCCCTGAAGCACACACACACACACACACACACTCGTGTCAGACGGTCTGTGTGAGAGCAGAGCAGGTGAGAGACGGTGTTTGTGTGTGTTTGAGACATACTTGCCATCTACAGCCGCGATGATCTTGCACGCGATCTCTTGCTCGTACAGAGTCCTCAGCATGCGCTCTCTGCGGTCCGAGCGCCTCAGCAGGTTTATCATAAACACCTGAGGAAATATAACCATGATAATATATTATATGACTTTATACAATCATATGAAAGTAAATCATATATGCGATATATAAACCTGATGAATATATACAATAGTAATATATTTGACTATTTTGTAAAATAATAAAAAAATAAATTTAATATAAAAATAATATGATAATACAGAATGTCAATAAAAATATATAAAATATAAACAATTGTATTTTTTTTTACTATGATACAAAATAAATACAACAAAATAATATAACAAAAAATACTACACTATTTTATACCATTTCATAAAATAATGTAATTATTTTAATAAATTAATATGATATAATATAATACAATACTCTTTAAGATAATATATGGAGGGCCAAATTACTCAAAATTAAATAATTAAATAAATGTTGAAATATATAAATAAATCGTTAAATAACTGAATAAATAAAAAGCTTTCCTGTAGCTCAAATGGTAGAGCATGGCGCTAGCAACGCCAAGATCATGGGTTCGATTCCCAGGGAAAGATAGAGCTGATCAAATGTAAAACTGTAACTTGAATGCAATGTAAGTCGCTTTGGATAAAAGCGTCTGCTAAATGCATAAATGTAATGTAAAACTAAAACAAAAAAAATCTAATTTAAAAATTAAATATAAATGGCTAAATTACTCTATTTTATGTTATACTATTTCATAAAATAACACGATATAAAATATTTTAAAAAATCAATATAAAATGATAAAATTTTATTTTATACCATTTAATAAAATGATGTAATATGGGATTAAAGTAATATAATACAATATAATATAACAAATATATATATAACACAATATAACAATTAATATAAAATAAAAATACAAAAAATGCATCAAAAAAGTACAAATTTAATTATTACAAAGCTATTGTAACAATAGTATTGTAAATGTATTGTAAAAATAAAATATTTAAATATAGATGGCTATATTACTGTATTTCATGTTATATTATTTCATAAAATAACACAATATAAAATATATATAAAAATAATTCAATATAAAATAAAATTATAAATATAAAAATATAAAGCATAATAAAAATACAATTAAATATACTGCAATATAAAACAAAACAAAGTGAAGTAGTGTGGTATAAACGTGCCATCCTGACCTCATCAAAGCCCATTTTATCCAGCTGTTTAGGAGGAAGAGAGAGATACACAGACGGCTCTGATGGAGGATTGCGCACTGAAGACAAAACACAGTGACTGATGAAGCACATCATTACGCTCTTTAAGCTGAAAAACATGTGACTCGTCATGTGACTCACCCATAACCTCCAGCAGCGAGTGCAGGAAGCTGTCCGCCTCGTCCTGCAGGGTATTATGGGAGCGCAGGGGCACGGGGAAGTACCCATAAGTCTCTCTGTTGCAGATGTACATCTGAACCTCTGCGGGAAACGATGTTAAAAGTCAAGCAAAGCACCGCACATGATAAGTGAGAGTAATCCTGAGACGCACCTGCCATGCGTGCGGAGAAGGCGCAGATGATAATGTCGTCGAAGGCCCAGCTGTAGTCGGGACGGGGCGGGAAGAAGGCCAGCTCGCGGGACGCCTCCTTCCTCAGGTCCAGCAGGAAGGTGGAGTGAACCATGGGGACGGCGAAGCAGCCCTTGCGCTCCTGCCGGCGGATCGGCATGTAGGCCGGCGTCCGCTTATAATAACCCTGTAATAACACACGCTCGCTCGTTAACACGACTCTGACCAAAGATGTCTGTCGACGACCTTTTTCCATGACTATGAAATACGATTGTGTGCATATCTGACTGTAATCTGATCTAGACGACTGACTGTCCACACGGTGTAACTACTATTATCTACTTACTATTAATGCATTGGGCTAACTGAGACTTGTTATAGCACTTGCATATCTCTTTTGCTGATTTTGATTGCTTCCATTGTCCTCATTTGTAAGTCGCTTTGGATAAAAGCATCTGCTAAATGACTAAATGTATCGCAACTGTCCAGAAGCTTTGGAATGTGTGTTGGTTTCTATGGCAATGCCGTTGCGTTGTTATGCCTACGCTAAAAACAACAATGACAGCGATACAGTTTGCAAAACAGGGGGCTGTTTCGTAAAACAAGTTTATCAGACAAGCCAGGTTCATTTCAGTTAGTCTGACTTATTGTCAGTTGATCTGGTTCAAAATGAGTCAGAATAACTGAAATAAGCCGGTCTTGTCTGGTAAACTTGTTTTATGAAACAGCCCCCTGATGTTGTCTTACGACATGACCACATGTTGCCGTCGCGCTGGAGTATATTTCTTCTCATGAGGCAGTGGGAATGTGCGACTTTATTCCGTCTCCGCAGGTTTCAAAACTCAAAGAGGTGCGTATACCGGTATACTAGCAGTATATCGTCATTTTACGCTTGACTTCACAACAACACAAGCTTGTTTCTGCAAAGACATTCAAGCTAAATCAGATCTGACCGGTCAGACCGAAACAGATTTCCAGGATTGTGATTTAAATAGGATTCCAAACCACATATGAATGTAGCTCGAAACTGATTTGCAAAAATCAAATTTCATGTAGTTCGTTGCTATTCAGACTATTTAAATTTGATTGGAATTCAATCGGATTTGCTGACTGAAGGCCCGTTCACACAGAAAACAATAACGGTAACCATAACGACAGAGATATATTGTTCTAAATTGAATCACATCTATAACGATAACGGCACAGAAGAACAATATTAATGGAATCACTTACAGATTGTTTGTTTTAGCAGATTAACAATAAAAATACTGACAACCAATCAGAATCCATTCTGCATTAAAGAGCTTGAGAAATTAAAGTGACAGATGACAATTAGAGTAAACATCTTAATCGTCTGTTGGTGTGAACAAGACAAGATGACACTGTAGTCATTAAACAATGACTCTGATTATATAAACATGCAATATTGTTGAGAAAAAAGGCTAAACTAAAATATTTAATTATACAATTTAAATAATAATAATAAAAAAAATAAAAAAATCCAAAAAAGAAATAGATTTTTTTTTTTATTATATATTATATAAATATTCTTCAACAAGCCTATTTGTGGTTGCCAAATGTTAGGAGTTAAAATCCCCCATGCACCAGAAATAACTAAATTTCCACCCTTTGATTTACTTAATATTCCCAATCTGGCAACCATATGCACAAACTCTAAAATGCCTAGACGTTTAGTCACTAAAACTTGACTAAGAATACGGTTGACTAAGTATGATTAAAAACTAAAAAGCACATTTGACACAGGACTAAAGGTCTCTGCACACTGAGTCCGAAATTTTCACATGCGTTTCTTCGTATTCGCAATCCCAAAAATTTGTCACGCACAGAGACCTTGCACACTGAGTCCGATGCGTATTAATTAATCCGTTGTGAAAAAAATTGCAAAACAGTAGCCTACTAAATGGAGTCTTCAAGCATTGAGGATGATTTTGTTGTTCTCTTGCTTCTTAAAAAAGAAAGGAAATATTGGGTCCATCCAATCCTAAAATATAGAGAGGATGGAGAGATCCTCTCCTTATTAAGGAGCATCAGGATTATCCCGGGCGATTCAAAGTTTACTTCAGGACGTCAGTGGCTCAGTTTGATGCTTTGCTAGCGATACTAGAGCCACATATTAAAAAGAAGACCACCAATTTCTGTGAACTCAGTGTGCAAGGATCCATATACAGTGCTTTGTGCTGCGAGACGAAGTGGACGAACTTGACAATCGCCATTCTGGATTTTGGCGTTCGCTTCTATGGTGGCTCTGAACTGTCAAAAATCAAAATGCTTGCCACGGATGCGAAAAACACAGAAAATCGAACCCGATCCGAATTTCTTTATGACGGATGAAAATTTCGGAAGCAGTCTGTAAACGTGATTGACATAACGTGAGGTCGTATTTATTTTTCAACGTGCAAAAATTTTGGACGAGAAATTCGGACTCAGTGTGCAATGACCTTAAGTGTACATGATAAAACAGCTGTCTGAAGACTCAGTTCTTGGTGTCACACACCTGAGACGTCATGCCGCACCAGAAGTTTGAGTACGCCGCTCTGGACTCCAGCATCGGTGCCACCATCGTCTTATTCTCCTGCATCAGCTTCCATAAAACATCCCGGTTAGTCAGCAGGTTATCACAGTCCACCGTCTGCAAACAGAGACCAGTTTGACATGTTTGTTTCATTTATTATTTCCACATTACGTCACTAAATTTTAGATCTGGGAAAAAATACAATTAAGTTTTAACAGCAGTTCACTTGTGAAAAAGAAGTGCTTATTATGGAAACAATATACTTTTAAAGAATATTTACATGTAATGTTTTCTGACAATTAAGTTTGTAAGTTATTTACAATTAAATGAAAATGTATTATAGTTTAAATGTATGAGAAGTCCACTTTACAGAGAACTTAAGTACATCTTTATATGTAATTTCATAATTACTTCTGTTGTCATTAAAATATGGTTAAAGCACTGCTGAATGTACTGACACACATTTATGGCAAACTAAAATACATTTCAATGTCATTTCTATTGGAAAGTGTTTAAATATATGTGTAATTACATGTTTGTAGGTTGCAATTAAGTCAATTTAAAATGTATAAACCTGTTTTATTTTGAAATTTACTAGCAATTTCTGAGTGAAATCTACACCTACTTTTTCAGTGCAGTTTGAACTCAAGACATGACTAAAATACTATTTAATTTATGTCAGTTACCAAAGATAAAACTCAACATGTTTCCTCAGAAAAGATGTTTGACTTGTATACACGGCAGTGGTTTTGATTCCTCAGCGGCGGCTCGAGAGACGGTGTGTTTCATCCTATAGTGGTACGGAGTACTTCCATTAAAACACATGCAGAGCATTGGAGCCGAATGCTGGACAGCAGGAACAGAGCTGATCACAGAGCAGCAGAAATAACCCTATAATACTGAACAGAGCAGCTGCTAACTTTAGACGAGCAAACGACGGGACGTGACCCTCTACAGACTGAAGGTGAATCAGGTCACATTATCTGCACTGCCGTGGATGATGGTAGATGACTTCAGCGAGGGCTAAAGAGACTCGTCTCAGATTTTAGACGATGTACCAGAAAGTAGTCGGCCCACATCTCCCGCGCCGTGTCGAGGGCCGCCTGACGCAGCTTCATCACGTGCTCGTATCGCAGGTTCGTCCAGTGCTTCGGGCCGCTCTCGTCCTCATAGACGCTGAGAAACACACAGACACATAAAAATAAGAGACAGAAACCTTTCAGACACCGTCTGAGGTCATTTGAACAATCACACATTGAGTCCTGTGACTGACAGAGGGGCAAGATTTACTAAACAGGGCAAATTAGCGTTAGAGCGCAATAACATAAAAGCGCAGATGGGAGGAGAAGATGCTGCGGGTGATTTATGAACAATGTGCGTCTGTGTTCTTTAATAACACAGTGATAATGTAATGACCAGCACAATCTACCAAGAGCAGCGCAAATTACTGCCTGCTTTAAGACATGCTTTTTTGGGCGTTAAATAATGGCTCAAATACCAGTAATTTGACGAGCGCAAACGTTAGGAAATCGAGTTGCATGATTCATTTTAATACCGTCCTCCCATAAATATTGCGTCTGAAAGGGAAACTCCTACAAATGCATATTCAATAAGGTCAGGCGCAAAAATTAGCCTTTTCAGCGCTAATTCTTATATATATTTTTAGTAAATCCTGACAGGAGTATTTTAACGGCAAAAAAAACGGTTTCCGCTGGCGCAAGCTGTAAATCTGGCCATAAATTAGATGTACATTAAAATGCAATGGATACATAAAATTACATAAAATGCACTACAATTAGCATGTTTTTAGTTTCTCTATTAAAAAATTCATTTTTGGGCCAAGGCAAGGTTAGTTGGGGTCATAAAATACCATGTGGTGCGATAATGTAGAAACTAATAAAATATACAATTTAAAATATTTTTAAAACATATTTACCATGTATATATTATAATTATTATTAATAATTTTTTTTAGTTTTGGAAAATAATAGTTAAGATCATATTTTTAGTGTGGAAGGAAAATATTATTATTAAATAAATGAACATGTATTTTGAGGTCAATAGAACAAGATTCAGATTTCTGTATTTTCTAATGAAAGAGCAGAAACTGAGCGGACACTGATCTTGTCACAGAAACGTGTAAATGTTACAGTGTTTGTGTTCACACATGAGTTCAGCTTGAGGTTCAGATGTAGTTTAAGCTCCGCCTCACCTGGGCTCCTCCTGAGGTCTCCACTCCACATAATGATAGAAGTTCTGGACGTTTACGAGCCATTCGCGCAGGATCTCGGTGGTGTTGTCTGAATTATGATCTGTGGCCACCCTGAAGACAGAGAGATCATCTGAAACAGACATGTACAAGACGGCCGCTTCTCCAAACATGAATGACAAAATAGAAAGAAAATGACTATAATTAGAGCTTTTTAATTTTCCTTTTTTCCTGAATGTTGAGTTTGCTCTCAGTGCTGTAACATCACCCCATATTTAACTGCACTACATGACCTTTGGAAAACCAAGCTTGTCTTTAGCGTTTGGCTGCAGAAGGAGCACAGAACCAGAGCCCTTCACAGACAGACAGGCAGCTGGTACAACATGTGTTAGTGAAGAAAATGAGTCAGATTGGCAGTGTTGGAGAAAGTTACTTTTAAAAGTAATGCATTACAGTATTGCTTTACTCCATAAAAAGTAACAAATTCCATTACTTTTATGTTACATTCGCATTACTTTCTGTCACCTGGGCTGGGCTGGATTATTTGTTTTTGTTTCACACACTCATGAATAAGCCTCAGGCTGAAGGAAGTGCCTCTGCACCTCACTGCCAGTTTCTCTCAACACAGGACAGGAGAGCTGTGAGTGAATAAATGGGAAAACAAAGCAACTTGCACTCCTTATTTGAAAAACTAACTCAGTTGCAAATTTAAAAGTAATGCATCACTTTACTAGTTACTTGGAAAAGTAATCTGATTACGTAACTCGCGTTACTTTTAATGTGTTACCCCCAACGCTGATAGATGTGTGTGTAAACGTGTGTGTGTTCAGGTGAGTTCAGCAGACGATCCTGGAGAATTCAAAGCAATTTATCACTGAGATCATACAGGCAGTCTGTGAGAGATCAGGGTTTAGCTGTGAACAGATGGTGTCCAGGTGCACAATCTCATATCACTCACACACACACAGACACACACTTACACACACACACACACACACACACACACACACACACACATGTTGGTTTTTGTGGTTTATGGGGACTCTCCATAGGCGTAATGGTTTTTATACTGTACAATCTGTATGTGCTATTGCCCTACACCAACCCTACACCTAAACGTAGCCCTCACAGGAGACTGTGTGCATTTTTAGATTTTCAAAAAAACACCATTTAGTATGTTTTTTAAGCCTTTTGAATTACGGGGACATAGGCAGTGTCCTCATAAACCACCTTCAAATTGTAATACCTCTGTCATACCCATGTTATTAAACAAATTTGTGTCCTCATAAACCACATAAACCCGCACAAACACACTCACACACACTCACACACACACACACACACACACACTCACACACTCTCACACACTCTCACACACACACACACACACACACACACACACACTCAAACACACTCACACACACTCACACACACACACACACACACACACACACACTCAAACACACACACTCAAACACACACACACACACACACACACACACACACACACACACACACACACACACACACACACACACACACACACACACACACACTCACACACACACACACACACACACAGAAGCTTCAGAAAGTTCCTCAGGCGAATTCCATTCCTCTTTTTTTCCAGTGTTGATCAGATCTGACGCACCCGTCCATCTCCCTCAGGATTGTGTTTGATCTCTGAATGCTTCCATCATTTACACTAAACTTGCAAAGACAAAACTTACTAGTACTAGTGTTAATAATTAGGTTTAGAGATCTGAAGAAACACTAGAAAGCTTCAAAATACAAATAACTTTTTTGCTAATAATGTGATATTTTGGTTTGCATCCAAAACGATAATGTATGCAGAACAAACATTACTTTTCTTCGAGTTTCCAACAAAAATAACTAATATTATATTATATTATATATTACATTATAAACGATGATATATGTTCAACACTTTGGTGTCAAAAAAATACATTTAAAATAAATTATTTGGCAAGGATGCAATAAATTGATTAAAAGGGACAGTAAAGAGACATTTATAATGTTACAAAAGATTTCTGTTTCAAATAGTGCCGTTCTTTACAACTTTATATTCATCAAAGAATCTTGAAATAAACAATGTCCACGCTACTGATAATACAAACGTTCACTAATTTGATAGCTGCTGAAAATTCAGCTTTGCATCGCCGGAAGAAATTACATTTTAAAATATATTCAAACGGAAAACAGTTATTTTAAAATCCCAATATATTATATTATATATAAATTGTAATAGTATTGTCATAATATTTCACAGGATTAGTGTTTTTACTTTTTTATAAAATACATGCAGCCTGGGTGAGCATATTAAAAAAATAAAAATCTTACCGACCCCTAAACTTTGAACAGTAGTGTATATATTATAATTACATATTATTATATGTAATTATGGTGATAAAATGGCAATTAACCAGTTTAATCCCAAATTTTTCCCAGACATGAAAATATCCAAATTATGTGTCATTAGTAGCCCTTTGAAATAATCCATTTTTTTTTTTTTTATTATTTTTTAAGGTGCGTGAAACATTTTTATTTTATGGTCGGTCACGGTGGGATAATGTGTATACTTAATTAACATATTTCTGCAGTCATAAAACATTGTTATATATATCTTAGCCCAACTATTTTAAACTCTTTGATCAAATTATAGGGTTCCTATTATGCATAAAAAAAACATATACAAAATTGATAGGAACACTGAGATAAAAAAAATAATAATTCAACTATCAACGCATTACAAAAATTGTTACTTTTTTGTAAAATATAACATAACATTTTTATATTAGTGCTACAAGTATTACAACATCAATATTGTACATTTTTGTAACATTAGAATTTTTTAATTTAGTGCAATATTTTGTCATTGCAACATTTTATTGTTATTTTCACTAACAACTGCAACTGGATTATATTGTTATCCCACCGGTCACTATTGTGACCATCAAGATGTTTACTCACTCTATGACCACACTCAACAAAACTGAACATATGTGAATTCATACTAGACACCTTAAAGATAATGTGTACCAAAAATCTTTGTCATATCTTTATGTTAACATACTTTACTAGCCTTTTGTTTTGAAGCTTTGATGCAGTTATCATCTTCTCAAGATGCAAACAGGAAGTAAACTGCTCTGGTCATGTGACAATCTGCACTAATCATGTGACACTGCACATATTTAACCGAGACCCTTTATTTTCCCCATATTTGCAGGAAGTCACTAAAACATCAGACAGTAAGGTTTTGAGAGCTTTATAAATGAAAACCTTTTTTACGGCCGTGGGGTTAAATGGGTTAATCATCTGTGGGTGTAAAATGGCATCTATAATGTGGCTGCTTGATTCATTGAGGGTCATCAAAAGAAAGCGCTCATTCAATAATTAAAGCCATTAAGACACAGGAGAAAAAGGCACCAAACCGCCGTGCTCTCATTGTGAGAACCAATCACACGACGACGCCCATCCTACAGTATTACAGTAAAACTGAAAGCTGGAGCAGATGAGAACCCCACCGGAGATGTTGATCATGAGATCTGCTCTCGTGTGAGTGTGTGAACCGCAGCGCTCCGCCGCTCTAATGCTATGGTTGTGCAGCGAGCCTACTTGTTAGCGGTCAGCGCCTCTCATAACTGATTTAAGCACAGTTTGAGTTATTCCTGTAATAACGCTTTAGATTATGTGGAATTTGATGTTACGCTCAGATCTGCCAAGATGTTCATCAGTTCATCAAAGACTTTCTTAAATACAGTTCAGTTTCAGTTTGCTAAAGCGCTAGCGAGCGCTGAACCTGCCCAGTGGCTTCTGGGAGTCTCGGACCGCATGTGGTTTAGTTCTGGTCTGTTTGTGGCAGCGACACAAACCCCGGCGGTTCGGTTTCAGCTGTTAACTACACGCTGAGAGCGAGGCTTCGGGTCTGAACGCCGCTGCGACTCTGAACTGAATGAAACGAGGATGATACGATGTCAAAAATGTTTTACATGCCACGGCTACACGCCAATCTGTGCAGATGCTATTTTAAACTCACTCAACAATTAAACATGCACATTAAAGGAAGAGTTCACCCACAATTTCATTCATTTCTTGCCATGTACTCATTTAAGGCCTGTTCACAATAACTGTATTAGCATCCAGCTGGACATTAGCATTTAAATGTTCCAGCTCTTTAAAGTCAGGTGGATTCTGATTGGCTGTTGGTGTTTATAATTGTTAATCAGAACCAAGTTTCCTTATTGGATTATATTAAAATAGTTTTATATAATCCACTGGAAGAGAACTTGGCTCCAAATTTACAAAAAAAAAAAAGGGCCATGAAAATGGACCATACAATTTTAGCACTAAAGCTGCATCCATTTTTTTCTCTCTCTCTCCAAAGTATGAACTCTCATTAAAGAATATTGTTTTTCAAAGTTGTAAAGGATGGTGAAGTCCAGGTGTTATTTGCTTATATTTTCATTAATATTACATATTTGTACATCCTACTTCATACTTTTAGTGTGCTGAAAGTCATTCAGTGAATGGGACGATGAAATGGGACCAGTGTTGGGTAAATTACTTTAAAAAAGTAATTAATTACTAGATGCTAGTTACATCTTCAGTGTAATTACATTATTTTACTATTACTCTCTCTAAAAAGTACTGCAGTACTTCGAATTACTTTCTAAATCCTATATCAACGAGTTGAACAATACAAGAGTTGACATGAAACTGCTCCTTTAATTCTTTCAAATAAATAATATAAAATTGCATAATGCTCAAACTGATCAAAGTATTTAAATGAAGGTTACATTAAAAACATTCAGTTTTGATGTTAAATCCACTGTTGTTAATTAATGAAATTACATCAGATTGAAGTAACTGTGATTAAATGACAGAAAAAAAATTAAGAGTAGTCCCTTACTTTTTCAAGGGAAAGTTATTAAAGTAATGCATTATGTGCCGGGACAATGCTCTTAAATAAGGAGGCCTAGATGGTGAGAATTTTCATTTTTGGGTGAAATGTGTTGTTTTATCATGCAAAACTTATTTTTGTATCTTTCACTTGGTCTGATAGTTTGTGATCAAATGCATTTTTCATGTTTTTTTATTATTATTATTATTATTATTATATATATAATCAGAATAGTTTTTGGGGCCAACTTTCATTTTCTTAAGTATTTGCTGAAGGGACGTGTATTTGATGAAGTATTTGATGAATATAAATAAATCGAAATCAATAAGTAGTTCACTACACGATTCGATTATTAAAGATGTCTTCTCTAGTTTTATGACATGCATGTATTATGGAGGTCATAAAGTCTCTCTCAGAAGGTGTTTCATACATTACTCTCGCTGTCGCCGCTGGGGAAGTTTTCAGCTCACTGACTCACATTCATACAGGAAACTCATTCATGTGTTGTTTTGTTTTCTCACAAATTCCGTCACCGCGCGCACCGCGCATTCATGGACGCGCTAGAGACACGTCGGCTGATCAGATCGGCATGAGTCGGGGTGGAAAGGGGGCAGAGCCGATCGAGGGGCATGAAGGGGGTGTCTGTCTGCCCTGGACACGTCTATACTCGCTCATTCCCCCTCCACGCACACAGGCCACAGCAGGAACCGAGGCAAAACTATCCTGATCTCATTCCCAAACAGAGTTAAATGACAAATGATCTCTAAAGAGTTGAGTAAGCACAGCTGGTGTTAGTTTAATTCACTCAACACACAAACGCCTCTGTGTTGTTTACTTTCACTCACTTATAGAGAGTCTGCAGTCACTGTATTACAGTTAACACGCAACGCATCAGTCCAGCGCAGGACGCGCATCTGCCAGACGCGTAATTGCGCAGAATATCAATTCTGATAAATCACGCCAAACAGTCCAATCCGCCAGAACTCACCATACAGCCATGCGGTCTTTGGGGTAGTTGAGGCGGTCGATGGCTCCGAGGACGTGGGGCAGAGAGTGCGCCGAGTTGCGGCACACCAGCGCGAGCAGCACCCGCGGCGCGAGCAGCGCGGACTCCGGGCTCCAGCGCTCCTCCGGGAAATAACCGCGCGCCGGACCGGTCCAGAGCAGCAGCACAAAGACACACAGCAGATGCATGGCTGGAGAACGAGAATATTTCAGAAATAGCGGAAGGTCAAGCAGGAAAGCGGAACGGCGAGACTGATCGCGGCGCGCTGACGCGAACAGTAACCATCGGCGATTAATTGCCAACCGACAGAAATGCGGAGCGACTCTAGGTGGTCCCTGGAGGAGATTTAAAGGGAAGGGCTTCTTACTAAAAAGAGGTTGTGGTACAAAAAAGTCAGAAAAATACACTGCTCTCAGTCATCTGGAAAGACATGTTATAATATACTGTAATTAAACGGTACAGACTGCTATTAAACTCTATAAACTGACGCGTTCGCCTTTAATTTCGCGGCGACCCCTTTAAGAAAAGCAGCTGCGCTCGGTTGGAATTTGTGGGTGTGGCTAATACAAGCGTTCAACAAGTCATGAGCAGACCAGAAGAGTATGAATATACATTTATTATTAGAATAGTGAAGAACAATATGTCAGTGGGACAAACGGCGCTTCTGCAACACAACGTGAACCAGTTCACAGTTTTGAAGCCTCGTCGAGGACATCTGCTGGTCACAGTCATGTAGCCTAAATGAAAAGACTCGAGTCCAACTCAGCTATGCACTTTTGTATGCACAATATGATACGGAAATAACCGATATAATATAATACAAAAAATTATAGCTCTACCCCTAATCCTGACTGTCACACAAACATGCTGACCTTTGTTTTTACTGTTATTTTAAATGTACTTATTGTAAAAAAAAAAACTGCATGAATGTTACTAATCATACTGCGTTGCGAGTATAAACTAGGTTGTTTTTGTCCATGCTTCTGCAGATTTGAATGTGAATCAGAGAGGATCATCAGCAGCCCTTGTTGTTCGGGTATAATAACGTTTTAATGATTCTTTCCGACCTTCTTTTTCTTCCAATGAAAGTTTGACATGTCATTTCCTCATACAAAGGAAGTACTAAAATTAGGAAGTGTTTTGTTTACAAGTCAGTGAAATCTGTATTCAGTTTAATTTCTCTCTCTAAATGGCTCTTGAGGATGATCTGTCTTGTCCTGTGTGCACAGATCTCTTCAGTGATCCGGTTTTATTGAGCTGTGGACACAGTTTCTGTCGTCAGTGCATTAATGATCACTGGACCTCCAGCAACTCCAGAAACTGTCCCGTCTGTCGACAGGTGTCACCGCAGGAACCGGTGCACAACCTGTGCTTGAGAAACACCTGTGAGTCTTACCTGAGAGAGCAAAACAAGAAGGAGAAGGATGGAGAGCACGAGTGTCCAATACATGGAGAGAGAATCGAGCTGTTCTGTCAAACAGATGAAGAGGCTATATGTGCAACGTGTATGGAGTATGAGCACAGATGGCACCAAACACAGCCTTTACAGCAGGCCGTGCGGCAGCGCAAGGTGAGATCGGGTGCGCACATGTCATTAATAAATGCTTAAATTATAGCTGCCCACTTCGTTACCGAAATAATCAATTTGTATATGATTACACGTGTTATATTTAAAGGGGAAGCTGAAAGCAGCTCTTCGTTCAGCTGAGAAGTCTTTGGTCTCATTAAAGAAAGGTACAGAACGGGACCCCAAAATCTCCAGGTACATTCAGGTGAGGTTCATGTTTAGTATAAAAAATAGAATTAAACACATTTACAATTGAATTAATCTTTCGATTACTCCCAGGACTGAATAGGCTGAATGGTTATACACAGGGCCGGTGTTGTGCCCATGTTCGACCCCCTGCCAAATTATTACCCCTCTCATTGAAATCGCTATCTGATTGCCTAATCCTAACCCCTCCCCCACACCTAACCCTAAACCTACCAATACTAGGGGGGTAATAATCTGGCAGGGGTCAGTATTGGGCACAACACCTATAGGCAGAGCAGGCGATTGCAGCACTAGGGTCTCGGGCTTTGAGGAGGGGCCTCCAAAACCGTATGTTTTTATAACCCTACACGGCAGTCCATGGACAGCAAAATACTAGCCTCGTTGTTCATTGGATATTGTTGAATTGTCATTCACCTGCAATTAAACCAGTTAATGTTGCCGTTTCAAAGCGGGTCCCGCCTTCTGAATGTTTGCCGTAACGAACGCATCCTTCAGGTGCTGAAGCAAAGAAGCTCCTAATGCAGGTGTGTGAGTTGTCATCATTTATTTTGGAGTGACTGCAATGTATTCTAAATATAAACTTGTTCTGTCTATCAGCATCGTTTCTGGACCGATCAATCACCAATTTAGTACGAGTTTAAAAGAGAGCGAGCGCCACTGCGCTGACGCGCCCAAGCGTCGGGAGCTGACTAGCAAAATAGCTACAAAAGTAAAAACAAATACTAGACCATTGTTTAATGTTTCAAAAAAAGTACCTCCGATGTGTGTAACTTCACAATTGTGCTGATGTATAGGC
Organism: Schizothorax lantsangensis; assembly: GCA_027422415.1. Classification (NCBI taxonomy): domain Eukaryota; kingdom Metazoa; phylum Chordata; class Actinopteri; order Cypriniformes; family Cyprinidae; genus Schizothorax; species Schizothorax lantsangensis. Next base: position 43,040,943 of record CM049841.1, read on the forward strand.
TATTTAAGGTAGCAATACAATACATAGGCTAAAATCATATTTATTAATATTAATAATATGGCAATATCATAGTTAATATTGGTTAAATGGGAGTGAGAAACCCTGACCATAACCAGCTAGGAAAAACATAAAAGCACTGATGTTCATTTATTGAAGTGGTATTCAGGAACTGTGAATAAATGACAGAAAAAAGTACTGCAAAATAATCATAATTTTATCATGGCTATAATAACATCCTCAACAAACAAAAAATAGATCACCTTAGATAAAGTTTGATTAATTCAGTACCGGTCAAAAGTTTGGACACATTACAGTTTTTAATGTTTTTGAAATAAGTCTCTTATGCTCATCAAGCTATACATTTATTTGATCAAAATACAGAAAAAAAACAATAATATTGTTCAATAGAAAAGTAAAATAATAATAAAAAAAAAATAACAGCATTTATTTAAAATAGACATTTTTGTAACCATACCATTCAAACGTTTGGAATTCAATGGGTCAGTATTTTTTTTTTTTTCAAAGAAATTCACAAGGATGTGTTAAAATGATGCTGAAAATTCAGCTATGACTCACAGAAATGTTTATTTTAAAGCATGGTAAAAAATAGAACACCATTATTTAAAGTTTCACAATATTATAGTTCTAGGGGAAGTCGTGGCCTAATGGTTAGAGAGTCGGACTCGTAACCCGAAGGTCGTGGGTTTAAGTCTCAGGTCCGGCAGGTTGTAGGTGGGGGGAGTGAATAACCAGTGGTCTCTCCACCTTCAATACCACAACTGAGGTGAGACCCTTGAGCAAGACACCGAGACACTGGCTGCCCACTGCTCCGGGTGCGTGTGTGTGCGTGCGTGCGTGCATGTGTTCGTTCGTTCGTGTGTGTGTGTGTGTTCACTGCTGTATGTGTGCACTTGGATGGGTTAAATGCAGAGCACAAATTCCGAGTATGGGTCACCATTCTTGGCTGTATGTCACGTAACTTTCACTTTCTGTATTTCTGATCAAATAAATGCAGACTTGATGATCATAAGTGACTTCTTTCAAAAACATTAAAAATAGTAATGTGTCCAAACTTTGTTACTAAGTAAAAATATACAAATTTAAAATGAAATGTTGTATAAATAAAAAGGTTAGGAATAACATTTGTTTCAAGTGCTTTTTATTGGGGGTGGGGGGCCTCCAACATGAATTTTGCCTAGGGCCTCCTAATATCTAGAACCGGCCCTGAGTTATACAAAATATGACATGAATTCAGCAAGTAAGCCTGGGCTTTCCCAGCCAGGAATGCTATTGTTCTGAGAATGTTCCGAGAACATTATACTATGTTCTGGACTTGGGTAAAGTTGGTTTCATATTGGCACATTCAGACTTCTGCATTCAATTACTTTAAGCACACTATATTGGACATTCAGCGGACATTCGCAATTAAATATGACATTAAAACAATACTTGATCAATTTGATCGATTGTGAAAACAATTTTAGTAGGTTGACAATGATGTCGCTGATTAGAATTTGCAAAAAATTACTTTATTGCACATATAATTAGAAAGTTATCGAACGCGGAAATGTTGTGCGAATATAAAACCAACTTTACCCAAGTATGTTCTGGTAATGTTTTCAGCAGCAAGTTTTATTTTAGTTCCCAGAATATTCTCCTAAAAGTTAGGATAACATTCTCTAAAAACATTCTAAAAAATGTTTATTGATAACATTATTAGAACATTATCCTCTAACATTCTAAATAAGATTTAAGCGGGACACTTTCCATTCGACATTGGATGTGGATTCAAGTGCTGCTCAGATGTCAAATTTTGGTTTAACCCAACCTTTGTTTGATGACGCTCCAACTTGATTAAATTACTCCAAAAACAGCATTACCAGCTTCACTTATTATAAACCAGATTGACTTTGTCATACATTTACAAAAGGTCTTATTGAGATTAACAGAGGTTTAGATGTTGATGTCTGTTTGAAAGTAATAGTTTGACGATAAGTGTTTGCTTTAGTTGGGCAATTTGACTTGATTATTTTATTATGTTTTTCTCTAGCTGTTGTAGCGATGTTTGTTATGGCAAAGACAGCAAGAGAACATGTGATTAAATGATGCTGCTTGATTGCTGATGGTTAAGATATCATCACATACCAGTCTGATTATCTGATTTCATCTAGTCTAATCTGTGGTATTAGTTGCATGTTATTTATTATGGAAACTCAGTGGTTCTACAGACTGAGCCCCAGCAGAATTTTAATCAGATCATTTCAAGGATTTAATAATAAAAAAGAAAAGTCTTTATCACACACACAAACATCAAGAATCAGTGTATGAATCTCAACAATGGTGACAAGCTTCATTCTGCAATGTATTCTGGGTGCATCATACAAAACTAATGCAGGGCTCCCAGAATGCATTGCGGCATGAAGCATGTCACCATTGTTGAGATTCAGTAATTCAAAGTGATTTGTGAATAATGTGTATTAAAAATTATGAAATGAAAGTGATAAAACAATGTGTATTAAAAAGGATGAAAAAATGGATGTAACGCATTTGTCCGTGTTTCACTCCGTCTCGAATCGCGCTCACGGAAATCACTCGAGAAACAGTATCTCTTCCGTGGCTCGGTACGCTTTCAACTCGTTTTTTTTTTTAGTCTCGAGCAAGACACACAACATACACGTTATATGATTTGACTGATTTTTATGAAGAGAGGGTGACAGCGCACCACATTAAAATAAATGATCATTCATGTTTTCATGGCCAAAATTAAAACATCTTTGAGAGCAAGGGGGCCCCCTGATGTTTTGGGGGCCCTACGCAGCTTGCATACTCTGCGTATAGGGAGGATCGGCTCTGCAAACAGACATCAACATCTAAACCTCTGTTAATCTAAATAATCATTTTTACAAATGTCTGACAGAAATAAAGTCAATCTGGTTTATAAGAGAAGCTGGTAATGCTGTTTTTGGAGTTATTTACGCTGAAGCTTGACATCAAACAAAGGTTGGGTTTTCACTTAAAAACTAAATTTGACTTCTGAGCAATGTAAGTCCACATCTAGTGTGATGGGAAGCTTTATTAGAATGTTAGATGATAATGTTCTAATAATGTTATCAATAACATTTTTAGAATGTGTTTAGAGAATGTTATCTTCCCTTTTAGCAGAACATTCTGGGAACTAAAATAAAACTTGCCGCTGAAAACGTTCCCAGCAAATGAAATATTTCTAGATGGGTTGTGGTTTACACATGATTTAATGATGAAATATTTAAAGTAATGAACACTGAATAATTCAATTAAGTATTGACTTCTGTGGAGCTTGTTGTAGAACTTGTAGGGTGAATTCAGCTAAAATGGGACAAATACACTTTTGGTGTTGTGCTCCTTTAAAAAAAAAAATATATATATATATATAATAACTGGTATTGAAATTGTGTTGGAAGAGTTGATTTATTTGTATTTAAATCACAGTTTACCAAAAAGTGTCCCACTTTTGCTGATTTCACCCTAGATAGACGTAACGGAAGATGATTGAGCAATTCTTCTAGAAAGTTACATTATTGATATAAATCAGTATATAAGTACATAGTGCCCAAATTTAAGTGACATGTACAGTAAATGGGGAAAAAAATTCATCACATGGAAATGGTTACAGCCTTGAGAAGAAGATGTGTTTTTGGTTTGTCACAACTCTTATCCTTTGTGTGGACAGTACACTTAAATGTTGTATTTTTATTAATCTTGTGATTTTGTCTGTGTGCTTGTATGTGTACTCATGACATTCCCACAGTCTCAAGCTCAGCATACAGAGAGAAAAATCAGAGTGGCATTTGAGACGCTGCATCAGTTCCTCAGAGAGGAGGAGGAGAGCAGGATAGTGGCTCTAAATGAAGAGAAGAAAGAAAAGAGAGGAAAGATGGAAAGAAGAATACAAGGAGGAATACTGTCTCTTTCTGACAGAGTCAAAGAACTGGAAGAAGGAATTGAGGATGATGACATCACCTTCCTGCAGGTTGGTACGCACTCACACACACACACACACACACACACACACAGACACACACACACACAGACACACACACACACACACACACACACACACACACGCACGCACGCACGCACACACACACATACACACACACACACACACATACACACTGTGGTAAATCCTGGCAAAAAGCATCACATTCTCTTTTGTATAATTTACCAAAAAAAAACGATGAGACCCCCCCCCCCACACACACACACACACTATTAAACACGTTTTATTGGATTGTCCTGCTTTTAATATAAGTAGGAAACAGTTTTATTTAATAAGCTCTCTTAAACACTTATTTAATAAGACTACACCAGAAAGAGTTATATATTTTTTTATTATATGTAAGCGTAAAACACAGTGTCTAATTTGACATTTTTCTATTTTCATCATTTTCGTATGTTTTTATATTTTTATTTATGTTGCTTTGATTTTATTTGAGAATGTACAAAACAGTTTTTGCTACTAACACCTATTTTTTGTATCTTAATATAAGACATAAAAAATATATTTTTGTTTACATTTTTTGTTTTTGACTGCTAAAACTAATATTATTTGTTGTTTGCTCTAATATTATGCGTAAATTAAAATACAGTGGTTAAATTACAATTTTCTACTTTTTCTTTTTTTTTTATAAAAGGATTTTTCAATAATTATTGATACCGAATGATATGAAACATTATATTGTGATATTTTTTTAGCTATATCGCCAGCCCTACTACTGACATGTCATTAAAATCTCTACTACAAAAAGAGAAATTGGTGTTCATTAAAAGTTACATTTATGAGTCAATTATTACATTTACCCACATTTTGCATGGCATATTTGCATTCTAGTGAGTATATGTAATATTTCTATAACAAAATTGAAATTATTTCAGTATGGGGTTATATACTCTTGTTGGTGTGTTGGTTATAGTTTATTATTGTTATTTCATTGAAGGGACTTATCTTATTGTATTTCTGCATTTTTTTCTCAGAATTATCATGGAATTATGGACAGGTATTTTTATTCTCAGGATTATCAGGATCATTTTTATTTTTTAATAAAGCATTAATTTTCAAACCTGATTCTGTGATGTGTGTGTTTGTGTAGGACTGACTACACAGTCCCCGATCAGGAGTTGAGTTCAGAAACACTTATTGATGTTCCTAAACATCTGGGGAACTTGAAGTACCAAGTGTGGGAGAAGATGAAGGACATCTGCTCTTACTGTGAGTACTAGACTTGTTCATTCCTGTAAGAACTACTATGTTTATTAATATCAGCATAAATGGCTTTTCCCTGTTCCCTTTAGATCCTGTGATCCTGAACCCAAATGTAGCTCCACCCGACATCTCTGTGTCAGATGACCTGACCTCTGTGACCTCATGTCTCCGTCGGCAGGACGAGCCCAACCCTCTTCATCTGCACAGGAGCCGTGTGGTGTTGGGGAGCGTGGGATACGATGATTTTCACGCGTGGGACATTGAGGTGGGAGACAGTCACCACTGGAGCCTTGGAGTGTGTCTTGGATTGGAGGGAAGACCTACCACACAACCTTTGACCCCTGAAAACGGCTTCTGGGGTCTCAGACGCGATGGAGACTCGTACGAATTGATGACCGCTGAGATGTCGAGATTTAACATGAAGGCAAATGTAGGGGTAGTGAGAGTAAAGCTTGTGCATTGTTACGAGTATCTTCAAGACACGTTGCAGCTGAAAGGCTGGAGGAAGGTGAGCTTTTCTGATGCCAGGAGCAATTCATTAATTGCAGAATTTGCTAGAGTGCCATTGGAGAAGAAACTCTTTCCCTTTGTGATCCCAGAAGATCAGTCCGTCCCGCTGCGTTTTGTCCCAGCTAACGTTACTCTTACTGTTGAACAGAAACTATCATTCCTGGAGAGAAATCGAGTCTTTCTCATTGTCTGTTTTGGTTTTGTCATGGTTATATTGGTGATTCTGTTAGGAAAGAGTGACCGACAGGGCAGGTGAAAAGTAAATGGCTGTTCAATTACCATAATGGCCTGTTATAATGATTCAGACAGCTAAAGCAGACTTCTGAGCAAAACCAAACAATCTAGCATTACTGCGTGCGCTATAATGTGAATATAATGGAGCCCACGTCCATGATGATACTAAAGCCGGGCACAGCGTGCACTTGACAGTTTCTGTTCAACTATTTCTTGTAATTTTTTGAAAGACATTTTTACTGCTCTGGTTTATTATTGTAGTAGAATGATTTCAGAACCTGAACAATCCTTTATTATCCTCACAATATCCTGTAGCAGCACAGTATTGTTGTGATGTGTCATGTGACTCTGAGTCGACTCATGGCTCATCTTTTCTTCCAGTAGCGCTCTGTATCCTGGTTCATGTGTGTAAATATACTGTTTGAACAGGTCTTTCAGTTCAGGGTCATTCATATTCTTCTGTTTTGTTGACTATCCTAAACTTTCATGACTTTTCCCCTTTATTGACTGTCAGTTTTTTTTTGTTTAGATTTCTTACCCCCTCTATTCTCATTTTTTTTTCCTTTATTTTTCTCTATTGTTTTGCTTTATTTCCAGATGTTTGATTCAATCACCGGTTTCCCTCTTACATCACTCATGCACGCGCATGTGACATCTTAGAATTTTTTTATATTTTTGTGACGTATAAATTTATTTAATATAGAATAGGCCGTCACCGTACTTAGCTTGCTTATTTTGCTCAAGAGCATGACCTATGTAAGAGTACACAAGTCATACTAATAAGAAACTGCTTAATTGCTGTAGTTCCAACCATATAAGTGATGCTGTTTGCAGATGTTTATTGGAACTACGGTTTCGGGGGAATATTGAATCTGTCAGTAACTTGTGACCATAGTTAACTATCTGTGCTTTTATCATCACACAGTATCCTGGTAACTGTAACAGGAGCTGTTTCCATCTACTTTTTGCGCTTTCTGTTGTTGACAAAGTGAAAATGCATTATATTAAAGTATTAGTTTGTGAAATGTTCTGTCTCCGGTCTGTCATTTTAACATCATTTCCACAAAGGATGCAAGTTACAGTGAAATGAAAGAACAGGTAATAAATTGTAGCCTAAACAGTTCATTTCAGTATTTAACATTTTAAATGGTCTACAGCAGCATGCCTTCAGTGGACGGATGCCATGTTTTTCTAAGATTTGCTTAGAGCTTTTTGAATTCAACTCTCTTTATTCTCCTCATCTGTTTGATTATATTAATAAATTATATGAATAAATATTACATATTAATACATTTCAAATAGTGTCATGTTTGATTTTTATCCGCTAAGTAGGACAGGTTCTAAATGCAAGAGTTTTTAATAAATGAAGGCTTCTGACTAGGAACAACACAGGGCCGATTTGTTAGAGCCTGCAGCTGAACTTGGCTGCTAAATCTCTCTCTATACAGTAATATCAGATTGATCTAACACTCTGCACAATTTCTACTAACATTATAATACTTGCAGATTTTAAAGGGGTCATATGACGTTGCTAAAAATAACATTATTTTGTGTATTTAATGTAATGCAATGTGTTTATGTGGTTTAAGGTTCAAAAAACGCATTATTTTCCACATACTGTACATTATTGTTGCTCCTCTAAGCTCTGCCTTCTGAAACGTGTTGAGTTTTACAAAGCTCATTGTTCTGAGAAGCGAGGCATGCTCTGATTGGCCAGCTATCCAGTGCGTTGTGATTGGCCGAATACCTCAAGCGTGTGACGGAAATGTTATGCCCCTTATCATGTTGCGACGAGACTAAAACAATAAAACCCATTATATGGATGATGATCAGATCAGATCTCTGTGTGGAGCAAACAAAAATCTCACTGGTTTATTACAATTAATGGCAAAATTAATGTTTGGAAATGTAAACTGAAATTTCCACTGACGCACTAAAGCAAAAGATAGAAATAACTGACTTAAAACCATTTTTTAGCAGGTGGAAATACTGCTGGCCTAAAACTTTTGCACAGTACTGTATATATTAAAATATCTTCAAAAATGAGCAGTTTGTTTATAAATATGTGTTTGTTTATTAATGTCTTGAATGTAATACAACTGCACAATAGCCAAAAAACAGTTCTAAACATGACATGTCAAACAGTAGTGCTTCTGCTGTCACATTAGCCTAATACACAGCAACAGGGATTAACACTTGGGCCTACCAGGCACGCGCCCAGGGGACTAGACCAGAGTGGGGGCCCAGCCGAAATACCGTTCCCCAGAATGTGATTTCAACCAAGGGGGCTGTTAAATCGGTCTCTGCCCAGGACACTGCGTCATAATCCATTCCTGCACAGCAAAACCATCAGTGTAAAATCAACACTGCTCATATGGGAACCAGAACCAGCAGCAGAATGTTAACACTGAAGCAATGTTACAGTTGATGAGATAATTTAGTGAGATAATGAGATAATTTAGCCTTTAGATGAAATCAACTGAAATAAAGAAAGACATTAAATATCTCATGATAAAATAATTCTGTCAAAAAATGCCATTTTGTTCAGCATCACCAGATTCGAGTCTCCAGAATCCAGTGGTGTGTCTGTGAAAAGTAACAGATTGATGAGTCTTGTTTACTGATGCAGTGACCTCTCACCCTTCTTTTAGAATAAACTTGTCCTTGCCGCCACCCAACATTACTCACACTATCCCTTTATAGAAATATGTCTTTGAGGTTTTACGGCAGCAAAGAAGACAATAATACAGAACTGGTTTACGCCACACGTGTGGAAAAACATATTGGATCCATAGCCTCCTGCAAACAGTGTCATGTGAATGTGCAACAGCGCGAATTAATGGGGCCAATTTGGTTGTTTTTTTCTCCCTCCCTCTCTCTCTCCCTTTTGATTGGACTTTTTGAATAGGGAGTATAAGTTTGTTGTTTTGTTGTGTTTTGTTTGTTTTGAATGGATGTTGTGTTGTGATGTTGTGTGTGAAAAGACCCTTCTCAAAAATGTTGATGACAAAAAAGAAATATGTCTTTGGTAGTAGTGGGTGTGATTGCCTTTCTTTTTATTAAATTTTTTTGACTCCTCTTTAAAGCTACTCTTTACACGATTTTCCCTCTTATGTCTGGATGTCTTATGTCCCGTGTTGAGTTAGATTTTTCATTCATACTGTGTGTGTTCAGTCGGGAAAAGTGGCTTACAATAATTACCCGATAATTTTCTGCTCCACTAGAGGGAGCACTATTTTTAAGAGGTGGGTGGAAATGTAAGTGAAAGCGACGGAGTGTGTGTCGTCGGATTGACAAGATTGGGCGGAAATGGAGAAGCACGCCCCAGATCCGGTGCGAGAGCCAGGAGGGCTGAGGAGTGATCCGGGATGGATGGGAAGTAAAGTGAATGCAGGAAGAGAATATGAGAATGATTTAGAGGAGATGGAAGGTGATGAAGCGTCAATAATTTCTAATGGAACGAATTCAAACGATGGAGTTTGGCAGGAGGTGAGACAAGAGAGGAAAAAAAGGAAAGCCATTGGAAACAAAGGAGACGAGAGTAAAGAGAATGACATAAAAGTGATAATTCGATTTCAAACCCCGTGTGCATTGAATCCTTTAAGGGTTAGCGAAGCTGTATACAAGTTAGTAGGAGAGGTATATACAGTCAAAACTTTAAGAGATGGAAATTTGTTAATTGTTTGCAAAGACAGAGATCAACAGCAAGGTTTAATGATGTGTAAAACACTGATGGGGAAGGCTGTGAAGCCGCAAATATGGGAAGAAAGAGGGAGAGCTATGGGTGTTATATCTGGAGTATCGACTGATGTGACCGAAGAGGAAATTAAAGTAAATATAAGAGGAGTTCGTGTAAACAACGTTAAACGGCTGCCATACACTAGAGACGGTGTTAAAAGACCAAGTATGTCTGTTATGGTGGCCTTAGATGAGGAAAAACTACCTGAACGGATTAGAATTGGGTATGTAAGTTATGTAGTGAGACCATACATTCCCCCACCGACAAGATGTTTTAAATGCCAACGTTTTGGTCATATTGCTGTAGCGTGTAGGGCTAAGGCCCGTTGTGCTAAGTGTGGGGGGGAACATGAATATGGTAAATGTACTGAAGGGATCAAAATTAAATGTTGTAATTGTGGGTGAGAGCATAGTGCTGCGTATAAGGGATGTGAAGCACACAAAAGAGCAGTTCAAGTCCAAAATGTGAGAATGAAAGAAAAAATTACATATGCTGAAGCAATCAAAAAAGTTGACTCTAAAACAAGGAATAATTTAGGCCCAAGGGTAGGCCTAGCACCTGTGATCCAAAATCCAGCCCAAACCGTTGTGCAAAAATGCTGTAAAGTGAATGAAAATACTCTGATTGTAGAAAAGAAGACATTTATTGCATTTATGGTGGAAGTCATTAACTGTACAGCTCAAACAGATAGCAGAACAGCGAGAATTAAGATCATATTAAAAGCAGCAGAGAAGTACCTAGGTGAAGAGGGACTAACAACTGATTCTATTAATGAAATGCTTAGAACAGAGGTAGTAGAAAGTCAGTCATCAAGTGGTAGTGGATGCTGATGGGTATATCCATTTTGCAATGGAATGCCAGGAGTTTAATTTCTAATGGACAAGAATTAAAGTGTTTTATTGAAGAACTATCTGTTAAACCTAACGTTATTTGTGTTCAGGAAACTTGGTTAAAACCCTCTCTTGATTTTATAATTCATGGGTACACGGCTGTGCGCAAAGATAGAAGTCCTGTAACAGGGGGTGGAGTGGCTACATTCGTCCAACAAGGTATTTGTTGAAATATGGACTAACAGAACTAAAATCAAAGTAGCTAACCTTTACAACCCCTGTCAAAAGTTAACAAAAGTTATGCTAGAAGGTATATGGGAAAGGGGAAATGGTAAAGTAATAATATGTGGAGATTTCAATGCACACAGCTCACTCTGGGGCAGTACAAGAACAGATGAAAATGGGAAGATCATTGAGGAGTATATGGATGAGCACAATCTAGTATGTTTGAATGATGGAAGAGGTACAAGATTTGATGTAGGCAGAGGAACAGAATCAGCTATAGATCTGACTATAGTGTCAGAACAAATAGCAGGGAGAAGTCAATGGGAGGTTTTTAATGATAATAGTTTGGGAAGTGATCATTACCCTATTTGGACAAAGATGAGGGACCAAAGTGTACATTTAGAAGGTAACTGGTTCCCAAGATGGAAAATGAAAGAGGTCAACTGGGAACATTATAGTATGGTAGCAAGTGGAAAGTTGATGGAGATTATGTCACATTCAGGTGATGATGTTGAAGAATTGAACTCTATGATTACTGGCATACTGTATGAATCAGCAGAGGAGACTATAGGTAAATCTACCGGGATGAGGAAAAAGAAAATGGTTCCATGGTGGTCAGAGGGGTGCAAAGAAGCAGTTAAGGCAAGGAATAAGGCTTTTAAAGTCATTAAATCAAATCACACATTCAATAATTTAATTGAATATAAAAAAGCACAGGCCAAAGCTAAAAGAGTAATTTGTGAGGCAAAAAGAAAATACTGGAGAGACTTTTGTAGCAATATTGGGTCTGAAATCAAGGTTAGTGAGGTATGGGGAATGATAAGGAAAATGGGAGGCATTAGAAGGGACTTAGCATTACCAATAATAAGAGGAGATGACATTGAGGCAGTAACTAATGCAGAAAAGGCAGAGGTACTGGCTAGGGCATTTGTTAAGGTACATAGCACACAGAACTTATCCAGTGAAGAGTTAATGAGGAGAGCAAAGGTGAATGAGGAAAATAGAGGCATATTGGGGAGGAAAGTCACAAATGAATGTGCAATTGATGCAAATTTCTCATTATTTGAACTGAAAAAAGCTTTAGTAGGAGTTAAGAGTACTTCACCAGGGAAAGATGAGGTGAGTTACAAAATGATAGAGCAGCTATCAGATGTGGCTAAGAGTGTTGTTTTATCATTGTATAATAAGATATGGGAGCAAGGGAAATTGCCTAGGATGTGGAAACACTCTGTGGTAGTCCCTATAGGTAAGCCTGGCAAGGATAAAACAGAGGTTAAAAGCTATAGACCAATAGCTCTTACATCCAACTTATGCAAAATTATGGAGAAAATGATTACTATAAGACTAGGATATGTAGTTGAAAAAAGAGGAATGCTCTCCCCTCACCAAAGTGGATTTCGTAATGGGCGCACAACAATGGACCCAATTATTTGTCTAGAAAATGAAATCAGGAAAGCTCAAGTAAGTAAAGAAGCTGTTTTGGTTATATTTTTTGACATTGAAAAAGCATATGACATGTTGTGGAAGGAGGGGCTTTTAATTAAGTTAAATAAGATGGGAATAGGTGGCAGGATGTTTAACTGGATTAAAGATTTTTTGAATAACAGAACCATAGAGGTAAGAGTAGGGATGGAATTTTCAAGTATATATCCAATAGAGAATGGTACTCCACAAGGAAGCGTATGTAGCCCAATGCTTTTTAATATAATGATTAATGACATTTTTAATAGAGTAGATCAGAGGATGGGTATAGCATTATATGCTGATGATGGGGCATTATGGGTAAGAGGAAGGAATATTGACAATCTGAAGGTTAAAATGCAATCAGCAATTGATAAGGTTGAAAAGTGGTCATATGAGTGGGGCTTTCATCTATCTATTGAAAAGACACAATTTATATGTTTTTCCAAAAAAAGAACAAACCCTACTATAGATCTTAAACTGTATGGGCAGCATCTTAAGCAAGTTGATAGTATAAGATATTTGGGGGTATGGTTTGACGTTAAGCTAAATTTTAAAACGCACATTCAGAAAATGATAGATAAGTGCAAAAAAGGTATAAATATACTGAAGTGTTTAGCAGGGTTTAGCTGGGGAGCATCAGTCATGTCCCTGAAAAGGATTTATACTGCACTGATTCGTTCTGTTCTTGATTATGGAAGCATAGTTTATAGTTCAACAACTAAAACCTTAATGCAAGAACTAGATAGAGTACAGGCCAAGGCACTTCGAATATGTTGTGGTGCGTTTAGGACAACACCTATTCCTTCATTACAAATAGAAGTAGGAGAAATGCCTCTAGACCTAAGGCGATTAAAATTATCCATGTCTTACTGGACAAATCTGCAAGGTCATGAAGAAACACACCCTACAAAGCAGGTGTTATTAGAATGCTGGGAGTATGGGCGCCCATCATGCAGTTTTGGGTGGCATGGGAATAGGCAGGCAAAGGATATGGAAATTGACAGCATTGCGTGTTGCAAAACTGTTAGTACACCAACAATCCCACCATGGATGTTTTGTTCTCCCAGGGTAGATTTGGAAGTTAAGAATATAATTAAATCAGGGAAATATCAAAATGTTCAGCAATATATTGACATAAATTATGATGACACAGTTCAGATTTTCACAGACGCATCAAAAGATCAGACTGGGAAAACAGGGGTTGCAGTACACATTTTAAAGTATAATGTTAATATTAAAAAAAGGACAACAGACCATTTGGCCATTTTTACAGCAGAAATGTTAGCAATAATTCTGGCTTTACAATGGGTGGAGGAAGTAAAACCCAATAAGGTGATCATCTGTTCAGACTCAATGTCCTCACTAGCATGCATTCAGAGTGGAAAGTCTATATGTAGACAAGATCTACTAGATGAAATTAATCAACTCATTTTTAAAAGTAACCAACAGAGCATAAGCGTAGTATTTATATGGGTTCCTGCACACAAGGGAGTGGAGGGGAACGAGAAGGCAGACATGCTGGCGAAGGAAGCTGTTACATCAGAAATGGTTGAACTGGATATCAAATTAAGTAGGTCAGAAATTAAAAGTATTATTAAGGACAAAATTAACAGAATGTGGCAGGAGAGATGGGATAAGGAGGTAAAAGGCAGACATTTGTATAACATACATAAAGAGGTTACAGCTAGTAAAATCAGTGGATTGGAAAGGCAGGAGGAAACATGGTTTAGCAGACTGAGGATGGGACATACAAGTTTAAATAGTGGATTACACATTATAGGGAAACATCAGACTGGAGTATGCACAAATTGTGGAGTAATAGAAAATGTAAAACACATACTTTTAGATTGTACACAATACACCAGAGAAAGGGAAAATATGAAGAGAGCGGTAAAGAAAGACTTAACAATGGAAAATTTATTGAGTATAAAAAGCACACAGTCTACAGTTAGGGCGGTTATAACTTTTCTTAAAGAAACCCAACTAGCAAGTAGAATTTAGTATTTTTTTATTTTATTTTTTTTTAATTTTTTTTTTGAATGATGACATCCCAATGTGATCACACCTCAGCCCAGTAGATGGCGGTAATGCACAATGATTGCAAGCTGCCAATAAAATTTACAGAAGAAGAAGAAGAAGAAGTAAGTGAAAGCAAAAAAATAAGCTGCTGCGTCATTCGGAAGCTTCATGTTTTAAACACCGTATGTGCTGCATATTTTGTGGTAAGTTCAGAAATTATTCTTTATGTAATCGTCTAGTCATATAATCATCTAGTCATATAAAGTGAGCTGCTATTTAGTTTTGGTTTCTCTGTTTTCACTGCGCAATAGGTTTGAGCAAAATGGCGGAAACATTGCTTAAGTAGATGTTTTTTTTTTTTTTTTTTGTATTTATTCAGATGACATTTATATAGCTAAAGACTGAAAAACGTTGTATGTAAACTTTATTCTATTCTATTTTGTTAAATGTGTAGATCGGGGTAGCCAACGTCGGTCCTGGAGAGCCCTAGCCATGATAAAAAACTCACCTGCCTGTAGCTTCCTAGTAACCCTTAGACCTTGATTAGCTTGTTCAGGTGTGTTTGATTAGGGTTGGAGCTGAACTGTGCAGGACTGTGGCTCTCCAGAACCAACATTCTGAAACCCAGGTGTAGATACTGTGATGTCAAAATAAACGTTGTCTTAAATTGTAAGTTTGAGTATATTTCTCTACCGAGATACTTTAACTCGGGTGTCAAACTCAGTTCCTGGAGGGCCGCAGCCCTGCATAGTTTAGTTCCAGCCCTGCTCCAGCACACAAACCATGTAGTTTCAAAATGAACTTCCTCTTTTAACAATTTAATTTGAAAAATGTCAGTGTTAATGTTATGAGCTTAATTTGCTCAGTATTTGTATCTAGTTCATTTTTTCATTGCAGTTGTACTGTATTGAATTCAATTGCTATATTGAATCAGATAGTTGTATTGCACTGAACTTTAGATGATATTGTACAACAATGATCCTTTGTTGTACTGTAGTTATATGGAAGATAGTTAGACTGCAAGGTCCTACAGTTTGGGTGTATTTTAATATGTCTACTGCAGTGTAAAGTGGGTTAAAGCATTTTATCTGCAGTGCCATTTTCATTGAACAGCATAATTTAACTACTCAAAAGCATTGTTTTATCTCTATGTTTCCACATAAAAGGTCTGAATCAATCTCTCAACACACTTTGATTAAGGAGAGTAGGAGGACACTTGCTCTAAAATGAGTTCTTCATCTGCTGGATCAAATGGCAATCAATCCAAGAGGAAACATGCCTCTGTGTTCAATGATGAAAATGTGACCTCTGACCCCAGGTAACACATTAGCCATTTTTACATTTTGCAGATGTTTTAATCCACAGCAATTTACAGGGCATTCCAGAAGCCAGAAGCCTTGGTGAGTGACCGGTGCTTTTAAACATGCACAAAGAGGCACAGAATCACTTCCCTGAACCTTAACTTTCACTGTTTATCTTTGATGACTGAATCATGTTAATTAATCTATATATTAAAGGCCTGTTCACAAGTATAGTAACTATAAAAATATACAATTGTTCTAATTCAATGAAAATAATGAAGTCCACTCCACAAATATAGCAACAACAGCACAAAGGAAATATGACACTGGAATCATATTCAGAAATATTTTTGTCCAGCTGATAAGCAATACAATCATTGACAGCCTATCAAATCACCCGATTTTAAAAAGCTTCATTTTTGTCCTTCTGATGAAAGTTAATGGAACCAAAATTTCGAAGATCCAAATCGGTCATAAATGCATCGTAATACTAATCCATATGAATCAAGTGGCAGCACATGACAGTGAATGTCATTACAACAGCAAACGTCACATACAGTATGCATTTGCACTGAGGTTATAGTGTATGAAAAACTGTGTTAGTGGCACAGCAGGAATTTGAACAGCCACCTGAGTCACCTGGGTACTGTGGACAGATCTTGAGTGGTGCTGCCAGTGTGCATACACTTATAATAAACAATGTGTTTGAATTTTAAACGTGGCATGAAACAGCACTGTGTTTCTCGTCCAGAGTATGACGCCCTTTAAAAAGTCAATTTTGGATCTTCAAAGTTTTCGTGGCATGGAATAAAGGTACAGAAATTACTCAGGTTTCATTAAAATATCTTCATTTTTATTTTCAAAGAAGATGGAAAGTCTTTCATGTTCGGAATGACAGAATTAGTGTTGTCACGGTACCAAAAGTTCTGTATTCAGTACCAATACCAGTGAAAATCCACAGTTCTCGGTACTAATTTCGATACCAAAGCAAAACACAAAACATGCTAATTAAAAAACACATCATTTTTATTAATAAAGTTGAACAAAAATAAACTGTACAAAAATCAATGCCATTCTTTATGCTTATTTAACCCATTTGTGCCCAAATATTTTCATGCATATAGTCATGTTAACATATGAACATATGAACATGTTCTGCATTTATTTTCCACAGGTTTTTGTTCTTGAAAATCATATTTGAATGTGCGATGGGCAAATATGTTGTATGTACCCCTTCAATGTCATTTTTGAATAGGAGGAGAACATTTGTCATCTAACTCAAAATAACTGCTTTCAACAGATCAATCTTTATTCATGAACAAATTTATTATTTATAAAAGTCGAAGAACATTCGATGCAAACTCAAAAAAGCTGCATCTAGCTTATAATCTCTTGAATATGAATACACAACAAACAACAAATCCATTTGTCTTAAAGTGGTGGAACATAGTGCAGAACAAAGTGCAGCCATTAAGTTGCCCCAACAGGGCATTGTGTATCAAAAAGTTAAATGAAAATATATATGTACAGTGCCCTCCAATAATATTGGCACCCTTGGTAAATATAAGCTTTTTATTTATTTATTTATTTTAAATATAAACAGATTTATTTTCTGTGAAATGATCCTTTTGATCTTTCATTAAAAAAATCACAAAATTCTAACCTATCACTGAAGTACAACAACTGAACGTGTGTGTGTGTGTGTGGGGGGGTCTCATTGTGAAATAAATGTTTCCTCTAGTTCATGTTGTCCACAATTATTGGGACCCAATTATTGCAACGTCCTTTTAGATAACAGCTCTGAGTTTTCTCCTGTAATGCCTGATGAGTTTGGAGAACACCTGATAAGGATCAGAGACCATTCCTTCATACAGAATCTCCTTCAGATTCACAGCTCCATGTTGGTGCTGCTTCTCCTCTTCAGTTCACCTCACTCATTTTCTGTAGGGTTCAGGTCAGAGTACTTGGACGGCCATGGCGGAAGCTTCATTTTGTGCTTAGTGACACATTTTTGTGTTGATTTTGATGTTTGTTTTGGATTATTGTCCTGATGGAAGATCCAACCACGGCCCATTATAAGATTTCTAACAGAGTCAGTCAGGTTTAGATTTTTCTTTCTTTCTTTTTTTTTCTTTTTTTTATCAGTTGGCATTTATAATCCTGTGGAACAGGAAGTTATGGCTGGACAATTTCATTCTCCTAGTCACCCGGGTGTGCTAAAAAATGTAAATATGAATGGGAATATACTTCAGAGATATTTTACTCATAAGAATTTCTAGGGGTGCCAATAATTGTGGCCAACATTCATTGGAGAAAAAACAAAAAAACATTTATTTCATCATGAGATTTTCTTTCCCCACTTTCAATTGTTTTACTTAAATTGTTTTTGTGATATTTTTGAATGAAAGATCAAAAGCAGAAACGATGCAGATTTATTTTCACAGCTGCCTTTACTCATATTTACCAAGGGTGCTAATATTAGTGGATGGCACTGTACATTTTCTGAAGAAAATGTGAGTGGTGCTTGCCGTGGGAAAGCTCGGCACTAGGCACTAATAGTAACTCTAATAGTGTTAGCATCATGTTAACAACATGCTTACAAAATGTTAACTGTGTTAGCATTATGCTAACAACATGTTAACACAAGTAAATGTTAAAACAAAATTAGCCTTTCAATTACGAGTCTGACTCTCTAACCATTAGGCCATGACTTCCCCTATATATAACAATAATTATATAGCAATTCTTCTTCTTAGGGTTAATTTCAAAATTTACTAATACATAAAATCAAAAGTTCAATCTTTTAAAATTAGTTAATGCACAATGAACAAACATGAATGATCAAGTGTTTGTATTAAATAACATTCACAATCATTAATATTGTAAAAAATATATTGTTCACTCACTGTAAGTTGATATTAGATAATAACATGAAGTCATGTTAACGAATGGTATTATTGTAAAGTCTATACAGGAGATAAAATTTGACTGTACTTTCATTTAATCCAAACTGTGCTACATATTTAATTTTAAAGGGATTTTAAAAACTTGCTAGTTGTCACGAATCCTGTCCATGCACTTCCATTTACTCACCACCAGATGTCATCTTCTCTTTACATTGACTCTCACACCACACAGACTTTTACATGTCATTCCGGACTACACTTCCCATGATCCATTGCACTGATTGCAAACACACAGCTGAATTCACTGATTACACATACACAGCTGAATCCTTTCAAACACACTTTATAAGCCTTAAGCCCTATTCGGACGGTAATTGTTTCTCAGGGGGACGTAAGTGATTTTCACCATATACAGGGGGTAGTTGGTGATTTAATTGCCGTCCGAATCCAGGATGTCGGTGTTTTTCTCTCACCACCCCCGTGAAAATCCCCGGCCGAATTACCTACTGTTTTTTGACAAACACCGAGGTCGTGTGGTTATTTAATTGCCATCCGAATCCACATCTCTGAGTTTACCAGAAGAAATCGATTCAAAATTCAGTGTTTAATCCATTTTTGAGCACTCCCGAACACCGTAACATATTATTTCTGAAATGCTGGAAAGTATTTAAAAGAACAATACTTCATGACTGCTCAACCACAGCGACTGGGAGCAGAAAAAGAAAAAAGCACACAAACTTTCAAATGGGTCTTTATTATGGCAGCAGCAGGTATGCAATACAATTTTAAAATGTGTATTATAAACAGATATATATATCGCATATAATTATATACAACTATAGGGCGTCTATTTTCCTATTTTTAAACAGGAGATTTAAATAATCAAATAATAAATATTATAAAATATGCTTGAAATAATAAGAATACATTTTACATAATAATAAGTATTTTTAAATACATTTTACACAATAATAAGAATACATTTGTAAATAAAATTAATTGTATTTACAGCAGACAATCATGTGACTATCCACGTGAGCAGCGCGTTCCCGGGTGCACAGGATCACAGAACTCGCTCCTCCTCTGTGAATAAATCGCCATCCGAATGCATGAGTTTTATCACTGAGGTGATATGTAAATTTATTTTTACAGACGTCCATATGAGAAACAATTACCGTCCGAATCGGGCTTTAGACTTCCTTTATAAGCCTTGGACTTGTCGGCCCAGATCAAATGTTTTGTTGTGTTTCCTCCTTTTGATGTCGCCCTGTCTCAGTGCTTTTATGAAGAGAGCGCATCTGCGCAGCTTTCGGATAGTGCAGCAAGAAACGGGTTGACCGGGTACTCAGTACCACCGGTACTTAAAAAAACCTGGTACCGTGACATTTTCAGCTTTTTAGTACCGACTTGGTACCGAAGTACCGGGTCTTTTGACAACACTAGACAGAATATTTATTTTTGAGTGAACTAACCAACTAAGTATTGTCTAAAATGCTGTTTGTCTTTTGTCAGTATCAGCAAGAGCAAGACACAAAGGTCAGAGTCTCCAGATCCCAGCGGTGTGTCTGTGAAGAGCAGCAGATCCATGGAAGCACCTGTTAGATTCAGTGATGGAAAAGAGATCTCTGATCCTCTGTTAGTATAATAATTTATTAACTAATTTCCTATAGTGCATCTCCGATGAGCAGTAATTGAATAATCTAAATGAAATGGCACTAAATGTACTCCCTACTATGTAACATATGCACTGCACAGGGGTGCAACCTGAAGAGGGATGGTAAACAGATTTAATTTAGGCTTTAGGAAGACGCTTAAAGTTTAAAAAAAAATGTTTTGGTGACATGTACTTTAAATGGAGGTACCGAAATTACTCATTTACACCATATTTACACTATATTTATTTTTGGGTGATTTAACCATTTAAGTATTGTTTAAAATGCTGTTTTGTGTGTCTTTTGTCTGTATCAGCAAGAGCAAGACACCAGGATCAGAGTCTCCAGAACCCAGCGGTGTGTCTGTGAAGAGTAGCAGATCCATGGAAGCACCTGTTAGATTCAGTGACAAAAAAGAAATCTCCGATCATCTGTTAGTATAAACATTTACTTGCTAATTTACTGTTGTGCATCTCAGATGAACAGTGATTTAATAATCTAAATTGTATAGCACTAGCGTAGCCAGAAATGTTTAAGTGGGTGGGCCTACATAAAACTGGGTGGGCCAGGTGTGTAGCATATGAAAACTGCATGTCAAATTGCCAACAAAAAATACAGCACCAAGGTTCATTACACAGTACTTCTAAAGCATGCATTACCATTTGTAATTTATGTTAATGTTCATTTCAAAATTTACTAACAGGACATTATTAAAATTAAAAGTTGTATCTGTTAACATTTGCCTGAGCTGGTAAACAAAGATGAATAAACACGGTAACAAATGTTTTGCTAATGTTAGTTAATGCATTAACTAACGTTAACTAAAGGAAGTTTATTAAAAAGCATTACCTCAGTGTGAAACAACGGGGCTTCGCTGATGATTTCATAATCAAAGGTCTCTGTCAGTTCACGCACATCGAGGACCGCAGAAATGTGCGCAGCTGCAAATTATGCAGTTTGTTGTAGCGACCAGGATCCAGCACAAAGTTTGTGTTTCTTTCCACAAAGGACGCGTCTGTTTAGCGGATCAAACACTGTACTTATGCTAATATGATGCTTCAAACACACTGGTTCAGAAGTTTCCGATCGATAAATCCAGCACCCTCAGGTGGTCTGTAGGGTTTCATTTGTAGACGGTCCGGATTTATTGCTAAGACTTTTACTTTTTAAAGAATTGATCTGATTTATGTTTGCTTCACTAGGCTATTTTCAAATTTAACTTCACAAACGCGCATTTTACTATTATATCCTTACGTCCTACACATAGGTCGTAAACATAACATTGTGGGTGGGACTAACAGAAACGGACGAATCATCATTTTGACAAGCGTATGATGATGCACCTATAGGAAGAGGGAAAACTAAGAAACAACCTGTAACTGACAAACTTCTCATTGGGTGGGCCACAGATGAAAGTGGGTGGGCCCAGGCCCACCCGTAGCTACGCGACTGTTGTATAGTGCTAAATGCGTAACTTGGAGAGGAGTGGCAAACTTATTTCTAATTGCCAATATATTTCTTAAGGTCATCAGCTGTCCTTGTGATCAATGTCATTTTTTTGCTTTTTGAAGCGCTGTTTTTTTTTCAATTTTAGCATGGGGAATATACATGAGCCGATCAGATCTGTGTCTTCCTCTACATCCCACTATCAGACCCATATCAGGCAGCACAAAACTGAAGAAGTCCTGCCAAAACACACACTGGAGACTAGAGACCTGCAGAGAGTCAAAGACCAGTACAAAACCAGTATGAAGTACAAGTATGATAGATTATTTGAGGGAATGACACTCCAGAAGAATGAAACCCTCCTGAACATGATCTACACACAGCTCTACATCATAGAAGGAGAGAGTGAAGGAGTGAATGAAGAACATGAGGTTTTACAGATGGAGAAAACAGCCAGAACACAACACTCACAAGACACTTCAATCTACTGCAATGACATCTTTAAAGCCTCACCTGAACCAGGATGTGAGGAGAAAGACCAAATCAAGACTGTTCTTACTAAAGGCATCGCTGGAATCGGAAAAACCATCTCTGTGCAGAAGTTCATTCTGGACTGGGCCGAGGGAAAAGCCAATCAGGATGTAGATTTCATGTTTTTGCTTCCATTTCGAGAGCTGAACTTGATCCGAGGTCATCAGTACAGTCTTCACAGACTTCTGCTGAACTTTCATCCTGAACTTCAAGATCTGGACTTAAAGATTTACGAGGAGTGTAAAGTTGTGTTCATCTTTGATGGTCTGGATGAAAGCAGAATCACACTGATGTTTTCAGATGATCAGAACGTTTGTGATGTGATTGAGACTTCATCAGTGGGTGTGTTGATGTCAAGCCTCATGAAAGGAGAACTGCTTCCCTCTGCTCTCATCTGGATCACCTCCAGACCAGCAGCAGCCAATCAGATCCCCTCCAAATACATAAACCGTCTGACAGAAATTCAAGGATTCACTGAGCATCAGAAGGAGGAATATTTCAGGAAGAGTATCAGTGACCAGCATCAAGCCAGCAGAATCATCTCGCACATCAGAAGAGCAAGAAGCCTCCACATCATGTGCCACATCCCCGTCTTCTGCTGGATCTCATCCACTGTGCTTCAGAAGCTCCTGGAAGAAGATCTGAGTGCAGAAATCCCTCAAACTCTGACTGAAATGTACATCCACTTCCTGCTGATTCAAATCAACATGAGGAACCAGAAGTATGAAGAGATAGATCCAGAGAAACTCCTGCAGTCCAGCAGAGAAGTGATTGTGAAACTTGCTGAAGTGGCTTTCAAACAGCTGATGAAGGGCAATGTGATGTTCTATGAGGAGGACCTGATTGAGAGCGGCATAGACATCACTGTTGCTTCAGTGTATTTTGGGATTTGCACTGAGATCTTTAAGGAGGAATCTGTGATTCATCAGAGGAAAGTCTACAGCTTCATCCATCTGAGTGTTCAGGAGTTTCTCGCTGCTTTCTATGTGTTTTACCATTATATAATGATAGATACACTGCAGTTTTGTGATGTGATACATAATCTGCATAGAGATGCAGTAGATAAAGCCCTTGGGAGTGAGAATGGACACCTGGATCTGTTCCTGCGGTTCCTGCTGGGTGTCTCACTGGAGTCCAATCAGAGACTCTTACAGGATCTACTGACACACACCGAGAACAGCTCAAAGAGCATCAAGAGAACCACACAGTACATTAAAGAGAAGATCAGAGATGGACATGGACTCTCTACTGAAAGATCCATCAATCTGTTCCTCTGTCTGCTGGAAGTGAAAGATCAGACTCTGTCCAGAGAGATTCAGGAGTTTGTGAAATCAGACAAACACTCAGAGAAGAAACTCTCTCCTGCTCACTGCTCAACAATCGCCTACATGCTTCAGATGTCAGAGGAGCCGCTGGATGAGCTGGACCTCAAGAAATACAACACATCAGATAAGGGGAGAAGAAGACTGATACCAGCTGTGATCAACTGCACAAAAGCTATGTCAGTGTTTCATTCTCAAGATAGATAAATAAATAAATAGTATTTTTATTTTATGGTTCAGTCCTTGGCTGAGACTAAAGTAAAATCATCTTTCATTAAACATTTTCTCCCATAGCTTTGCTGGCTGTAATCTAGCTGCTCAGTCCTGTGAAACTGTGGCATCAGCTCTACAATCCTCAAACTCTGTCCTGAGAGAGCTGGATCTGAGTAACAATGACCTGCAGGATTCAGGAGTGAAGCTGCTCTCCGATGGACTGAAGAGTCAAAACTGTCAGCTGCAGATACTGAGGTTTGCAGTTCTATACATTTTCTTATGCCTAATATCTAATGGAGCCCTTTTATTCTGCCTACTACTTTCAATTTATTTATAAAGCATTTAGAAAATTATATTAAAATGCTTATAAGGGTGGCAGCTCAGATGTTAACATGTTAACTGCTCCATCTAATTATTGATCCAGTGGTAGTAGGCTGGTGTTAATATTGAATCACTTGAAGAAAGATTTCCTAAAACATAATGTGACCGGTGATGCCATGATGGAAACTCTACCAGCAGATCATAAAACAGGAGTGTTAAAAAAGCAGCTGGTAGGCCATGAGTGGTTTCATCTGAACAACCCCAGTCTGGATTTATTAATAAGCAATTATAGAATACTAATTGGTTAGACACTTTTTGTTTAATTTAAATTAAACTTTTTTTTGTCTTAAAGCAGTAGCACCAATATTTAAAAAACAAAAATGAAATCTGTTATTGGCTACTACACAGTAAAATCCCAAGTGTTAAATCAACACTCCCAGTGTATATATAATCCACACTCAGAGTGTTAAAAAGTAACACTGAAGCAGTGTTAAAGTTAATAAGATAATTAGTTGATTAATTGAGTGATGATTGAGCATTAAAGAAGAACACCTGCTGTTAACAAACTGAATCACTGAAAGAAAGGAAACAAGAACAGAAAAAAGAGACAAGACGAGCAGAAATACAAGAACTACAACTGACTTCAGCCACAGCCTTCGATGAAATCAACACAAGATAAAAGAAGAGCTTTCCTGTAGCTCACATGGTAGAGCATGGTGTTAGCAACGCCAAGATCATGGGTTCGATTCCCAGGGAAAGCAAGAGATGATAAAATGTAAAACTGTAACTTGAATGCAATGTAAGTCACTTTGGATAAAAGTGTCTGCTAAATGCATAAATGTAAATGTAATCATCCTCTGCCGAGATCTTGAATTTAAACAACTCCACAAACTGCATTACCAGCTTCACTCAGTACTAACCAGACTGACTTTAGAGGTTGATGTTGTAGCTTTGTTTGAATTACCATTATCGAGGTCAGTGTTTCCTTTAGTTGGGCTCTTGACCCTTGACTTAAAACATTAGAGTTTCTTTGGCTGCCACACAACTGTGTGTTATTTTAGACATGCTAGTTACTGCAAAAAAAGGAAAAAAAGCCAAAAGAAAGTGTGATCAGGTATTTTTAATTTGGAGTATAACCAATGGTAGATGTATCATTTAATTTTGTTATTATCTTAGAATATACGTAGTTTAAGATCTGACAGTTTTAAGATTAATCTGAAAGACTTTTGAAACTTATTCTGCACTGAAATTTTTACTTTGCTTTATCAAACAGACTTCAAGAATCAGCATGTTGCAGTGCATTCTGGGAGCACCAATCAAAACTCAATGGCTCCCAGCATGCAATGCGACATGAATAAATTATGCAGCTGTCTTAGTATTTTCTTTTATTCATACTATTTCCTTTTTATTTTGCTATTTTGTTGTGACTTTTAGTAGCGTGTTTTGTGATGTTCACAGATGATCTGTTTATCTGAATATGTTGATTGCCACCATTGTTGAGATTCATACGCTGATTCTTGATGTCTGTATGATAATGCAGGCTTTAGCCCCTAGTGTCTATTTACTTTTAAAATTCTTTCAGATTAATCTTAAAACTGTTCGATCAAGCTTTATATTTCATGTGAACAAAAATAAGTATTAAAACAATCAATGACAATGCTCTGAATGAAATCAGTTATGAAAATCACTAAATGCTGATGATTTTTTTGTTGAAACATAACCATCAACACATGATTGCCATAACAAACATGTCTAAACAAACGCAAAGCTATGGCAGCCAAAGTAATTGTAATGTTTTAAGTCAAGGGTCAAGAGCCCAACTAAAGGAAACACTGACCTCGATAATGATAATTCAAACAAAACTAAAACTAAAACATCTAAAGTCAGTCTGGTTAGTAATGAGTGAAGCTGGTGATGCTGTTTGTGGAGATGATTAATCATCTTCTGCTGAGATCTTGAGAGATTTAATGTCTTCTTTTATCTTGTGTTGATTTCATCTAAGGCTGTGGCTGAAGTCAGTTGTAGTTCTTGTATTTCTGCTCGTCTCTTTTTTTGTTCTTTTTCTTTCAGTGATTCAGTTTGTTAACAGCAGGTGTTCTTCATTAATGCTCAATCATCACTCAATTACTAAACTAATTATCTCATTAACTTTAACACTGCTTCAGTGTTACTTTTTTAACACTCTGAGTAGGGCTGGGCGATAATTCGATAACGATAATTATCGCGATATAATTTTCCTCGATAAAACGATATGAAGAGTTCGATACATGTTCGATATACTGTTTATGCGCCAAAAGCGGAATGAAACAGCGGACAGGGTGCTCGCTTCAGAGCCAAATGCAGCGAGCACCACTTGAAACAGCGCAACTCATTTGAATCGTGCCACATGGAGCGTTTATCCGCTCGGATCAAAGTCAAACTGCCGCGTGGCGCGAGCTCACTGGAGCAGATGCGTTTACTCGCGGATGAGACGGTCACGCGAGCACTAAGATCCAGTGTGAAGCGCTTGCATTCAGCGATGAACACAAATGACTCTGTGATTTAAACTAATTTAGAGCCAAACAGGAAAAACACTGTGTGCAACAAGACAGTCAGAAGGCTTTCAAGTCTACACCTCGCCATCATTTACCATGGATTTACTGTAGTAACACTCAATGCACCATGGTATTGTGGCAGAAATGTGGGATATTCACATTGAATTTTATTACAGGAGTAATGGTGTAAAATTATAGTATGTATTTGTGATTAAGCTATAGCATGTGTGCATTATACTGAATGTTTTTAGACTACTGTTTTTCATACAAATAGGCTACCTAAAAACCATAGTTTTTGTAGTACCTAAAAAAAACATTTTTTTACCATGGTATTGAGGTGTCATATGTGTGGCTTTAACTGTGTTTATCATGATTTAAATGTATGCTACTATGGGAGACCAATGCTTAATTAAAAAAAAAAAAAAAAATTGTTGCTACAATTTTTACAGATGTTACTGATTTTGATAATGAACAAAAATTTACCTCTGCATCCTAACTCAAGCTACTATCAAATGTGCATTTCTAAGAGACAAAAAAGTGATTAATATTATTATTATATTATTATTAATATTATCAGGCAACCCAAACCCGTTTCTTGATTTGAAACAATATCACTCATTAGAACATGCAACAACTAAGAAATTTATTTTTCTAGTTAGATATTTATTTTGTTAAGGAAACTTAATGGTCTGGTTTCTACAACTTTCACTTTGGAGCAAAATTCTGGCTTTAAACTTGAAAGAAATAAAGATTTGACATTTATCGTGATAATTATCGATATCGACTGATATGAAAAAAATGATCGTGATACTTTTTTTGGCCATATCGCCCAGCCCTAACTCTGAGTGTGGATTATATGTATACTGGGAGTGTTGATTTAACACTGGGGGTTTTACTGTGTAGCAAATTAAATTGAAAATGGTGGATTGGGAATTTGAGGATTGCAAAATTCCCTTCTCACCGCTCCACCTACAGGCTAAATTAAATTAATTGCAAACGGAAAAATTCCTCTACGTACAAACCCACATAACATTGGTCAAATAACATTGGTTAAATTGATTGGTTTAATTTTTAAGCATTGTTACCTCTTATCATTTTGAGTCACTCTGACTCAGAAGAACATGTTGAATATTATATTGTATGCAGTTTAAGTTAAGTATAAGTTTAAATCCATTCCCCAGAATTCCATAGATTTCAAGTGATGGCTATATAAATGATTGATTAATTTATATCTTAAGGCATTTGTAATTACACCTTAATTAATTTTTTATTTTTTATTTTTCCTACATGTCCTTATTTGTATATTTGTAATAGTTGCATTTTTGTGTATCTATGTGTGTATGTATGTGTGTGTATATGTGTGTGTGTATATATATATATATATATATATATATATATATATATATATATATATATATATATATATATTTGTACTTAATCTGTATTTTTGCGTTCTACTGTTTGTGTTTAGTGTTATCTGTATGCACCAGGGAGTAAGAGAGTAACGCAATTTCAATTCTCTGTATGTATGTACGGTACATGTGGCAGAATTGACAATAAAGCAGACTTTGACTTTGACTTTGACTTTGAATTAATTATGCTCAGAATGCTTTTATACCTGGCTAACACACATTAATGCCAGGAGTAAATAGGACCTTTGAGTGACCTTGTTGTCCAAGTTGGTAATATTAATAGGTGAAATTACAGGTATATTAAAATGATTCATCCAAAAACAAAATTGAGTTACAGTAATCACCCTCATGTGGTTCCAAACCTATTTTAAAAATGAGAGAAAACGTGAATGAGATTTCTGACCTTCTCTTTCTGTAGGTTGTCTGGCTGTATGGTGACAGAGGAAGGCTGTGGTTATTTGTCTTCAGCTCTGAGTTCAAACCCCTCACACCTGAGAGAGCTAGATCTAAGCTACAATCATCCAGGAGATTCAGGAGTCCAGCTGCTCAAACACAAACTGGAGGATCCAAACTGCGCACTGGAGAAACTCAGGTATGTGGGGCAGCCATAATTTAAGGATGATTAATACCAGGTGAAATAACTGTAATGATAATGATGATATATTTGAAAAATATTCAAAAGGTCCGTTCACACCAAGAACGATAACTGTAAATTCAAGGATAACTACATTTGCATCCACACCAACCAATGATAACTGTCTTTTTATTCTAAGCTGTAAGCTAAGATAAAATGTTGAGGGTGTAAAAGCAGAATACAGTCTGCTGACAATAAATAATAACAATAATAATAGTAATAATAAAACTAAGTTTAAAATGTATAAGCTAGCGCTGTATCTACAGTGGATGTAGTGGTTGCTTGAGGCTGTTTTCACTGGATGCATGAAAGTGAATTTTCCAAATCCTTCTGTCCTTTTTGAGCTATTCGTGTTTAGATGTAGAAAGGGTTTAATAAATACACAGCTTTTATTTGTTTTTCCTCAAGCTGGGGTGTCATTTTAAATTAAAATGCATAAAACTAGGATTTGAAACTAAACCTAATGCTAGGACTGTTAAATGTCTAAATCAAAATACTCTTTTAACACTTATTAGTGGTCTATCAGGTTCAAATCCATGCATTTAAGCATGATATTGCTGTATCTATTTTACACAATGGTTCATTGTATCTTAGCTGTCAGTCCATTGAACTTTTGTTGTTGTTGTTGTTTTGTCTTAGTTTGGACCACGGAGGATATTTCAGGATCTCACCAGGACTGCGACAATGTAAGTCCTCACTCACACACATACACCTGTGCATATTACATGATGTCAATGATGTTCTGATCTCTCGTCTTGTGTTCAGATGCCTGTGATCTCACACTGGATCCAAACACAGCACACACTCAACTCATCCTGTCTGAAGGGAACAAAAAAACAAGATGTGTAAAAGAGGAGCAGCCATATCCTGACTGCCCAGAGAGATTTGAGCGCTTTGAGCAGGTTCTGTGTAAAGAGAGTCTGACTGGACGCTGTTACTGGGAGGCTGAATGGAGCGGATGGGCTCATGTAGCAGTGGCATATAAAGGAATCAGCAGGAAAGGTGGGAGCGACTGTCGGTTTGGACTCAATGAGAAGTCCTGGAATCTTTACTGCTGTGATACGATTTATACTGTCTGGCACAATAATAACAGGACAAACATTCCTGTCCCTTCATCTTCATCTACCAGAGTAGGAGTGTATGTGGACGTGTCGGCCGGCACTCTGTCCTTCTACAGCATCTCTGACACACACACACTCACACACTTACACACATTCAACACCACATTCACTGAACCCCTCTATGCTGGATTTAGACTGTATCCTGATTCTTCAGTGTTTCTCTGTCAAATTTAAATTTTCAAAGTAAATGCAGAGACACATATGCCAGCTAAATTCCACTGTAGCGAAGATACATGAAATGGTAATTTGACTTTTCCAGTTAGGAGAAATAGTTGCAATTTTAGGATATAAAGTCACAATTACCAACAATAAAGGACCAATTTAGGGATATAAACTTCAAATGGCAATAAATAAAGTTCTTCAGCTCCTCTGAAACAAAGATGCAGTTACCTTTAGCTCCAGTCTTTCACAGACATATTTTCATAGACATCTTTTCAGTATCATTTTACTATGTTTATCATAATAAGAAGTTTTGATTGGCTTTCACAGACCAATTCCCCTTACATTTGAGGTATTAATTTCTTCAATTTATTTATTTATCTAGTACTTTATTTAAATTTTACACTACATTTCATAACATCTGAATACGTCTGAAAATGTCTGTTTTGTTTCACCTGTAGGTTTTAAAGGGTCTGACCGCAGGTATCATCTGTCGTTGTGGGTGTTTTAGTTGAGTTACAAGAAGTCAAATTGACATTTTATGTTACTGTTACAGTTTTGTTGTATGCACTGTTTACATTTCCTTTCCCCCCATATTCTGGATTAGTTATTAATTATTAATTAACCTGACTGAATCTATTTGACTTCATGTGAGTACAGCAGTGACAGTAATGTTTAAGTTTCAGATGTTTCAGACCAGGCAAAAATGTTTGTAACAGCTGCACTGTTTAATACTGGGTTACAGGTGGTTTTCTTCAAAACATATTTGCTGGTAAGGCTTTGAAATATGCAAGTTTAATTTAGTGGATACAAAGATATTAGTTATATTATAATATATAACATTTGGATGTACAGTATGGTTGAATGTATGTGTTTTTGGTCAGTAGTCAGTAGTGTTGATCATGGAATGGAATCACTAAAGATTATTTAACCTTAAACTTCCTTTTTTTTTTTTTTTTTTCTGATGTCTTGTTGATTTTAATCGTTCTTCATACTGTGTGTGTTCAGTAACCTAAAGCAGTTTAAAGCACAGCTGCTCTGAGAATGTAATGCTAATCTGTGCCACTAGGGAGTATGATTGTAATACTACACGTGTAAACAAAACTCACCTTAACAACACTGTAAAAAACTGCACTGTAAAATAACTGGCAGCTGTGGTTCCAGTAGTGTGCTGTTAATTTACAGATCTATTTTTTTTATTTATTTT
Organism: Schizothorax lantsangensis; assembly: GCA_027422415.1. Lineage (NCBI taxonomy): Eukaryota > Metazoa > Chordata > Actinopteri > Cypriniformes > Cyprinidae > Schizothorax > Schizothorax lantsangensis. Next base: position 43,071,965 of record CM049841.1, read on the forward strand.
TTTACAGTATGTTACCGTTATTATACCATGTGGTAACTCATTTCATTTGGGAAATTGATTGCTTCAAACCATTCGAGTGTGTTAGTACAGTGAACGTATTTCATTTGAGTCTACTAAAAATAAATATTTCTTATTATAAAACGGTTAGTTCTATTCCTCAATTCTGGTTGGTCAGCTGCTGTGTTTTATTCACGATAGAGCACGACTATGACCGCTTCACCCAATGGCTCTGTGTATCTGAGCAACATCCTTAGCAACATAAACAATAAATAATATAGCATTAAAACTGGTCCGTGTATTATGTATTTCTGCAAAATTACCTGTTTGTTATTTATTTAATGAAGTATGAGTGACCCCTGCTGGCGTTATGTTGCATCTTTCATCTTTAATTTTGAGACCCCGCCCTTCCCCGTCTAATAAATGCTTCTCATGCGGAGATGTGTTGATGTGTGTGCGCACGCATCTGTGTGGAAGCCTACAGTTTCCGAAGTGAGGAGGGAATATTACTGTATTTATTAGTTTTCTGTTTCAGGTATGATTCTGTAGCTATGTCCATATTTCCATCAGTTTACACTGTAATGACGCTTGCAAACTCGCGCTGTCCCGCGAATCGGTCTGTTTTAAAACTAAAAGATGGAAAACAGATGTTTTCTCTTGCTGAGAGATTAGCAGATGTATGTGTGTGAGAAAATATGTATAGGACAATAGGACAAGGACACAAATGTTTCGGCTCAAAGGCCTTCTTCAGTGTGTTAAACAATACAAATCCTCCACCCACTTTTTAAATCACTGATTTGACGTCATCGTTCATTTACCAATGTTCATTCATTAAAAGCTTACGTATTCCATTTCAATATTCAGCAACTTGCATTTAAACAACTTGCATTTAAATACCACACCCATTATCATAACCACCACTGCATTACAATATACATCTTATTCGAATTTACCTCAGAATTAATTTGTATCACTCTTGTATATACTAGCAGTTAAAATAAACCATCAGTAGTCTTTACTTTTAACAATGGAGAATTCAGTGATTAAAATCATCAGACATACATCGTCATTAAAAATCACTTATTTTCACACTGAATGCTTGAGATCTACTCCACAAAATATATTGATTTGACCAATTATAATTCATTAAAGGAAAACAGAAAAATCCAACTATTCATTCATGCCATTTGGAGTTAGTGATTTAAGTTTATAGATCCAAAATGCTTCTTGTTTCAATAATTCTTTATTTATATAATACCTCCTCTGCGTGATCCAATAACTTCCTCTATACATTCCAATTGTTTGATGTCATGTCCCAGTTCATTAAAATGTCTGGCTACTGAAGAAGTTATGTCTTGTCGTCGTATACTTGACTTATGTTCATTGATTCGTAATTTCAACTGATGCGATGATTTACATATATTTTCTGACAAAGACATTATAACATATAGATCACATTACGAGTTGAACAGGTAATACAATATGTAATTTTAAAGCATTTTCGTGTTATTGGACATATGAACTCTACACTTTACCAAATTTCTGCACGCAGCACAATTTCTGCATGGGAAACAACCTTGTATAAAAGCAGACTTTTTCCTCCTTACTACATCTGAGTTGATCAGATCTGATAGGTTACGTGATCTTTTGAAGGTAAACAATGGGTGATACTGAAATTTGTCGTTCAAAGATGCATCAGATGATAATATGTGCCAATGTTTATAAATGACTGATTTTATCATATCACTATGCTCGTTGTATGTCAATGAACAATTTACTGAACATTTTTGTTGTTTTTTAATAGGTTTATCTATTTTCAAAATGTCATGTCTATTCACTTTATTTACTTTAATGTATTATTTAACCAGCTTTGTGGATATCCTTTAGAACGAAAATGTTGACATAGTGATTTTACGATTTTACTATAGAAGGGCTTTGGCTATACTGGTGACCAAGAACCTGATGGGCACTGAGCTCCATCATCATATGTGGAGATAGGAGAAACCTACAGAAGGACAAACATCATTGCAACACTCCACCGATCTGGGCTTTATGAATTCTAAGCATCATGTTTGAAGGAAACCAGCTCTGCTCATCACCTGCAGAGTACCATCCCAAAAGTAAAGTGTGCTGGAAGCAGCCTCGTGCTGTGGTTTTTTTTTTTCAGCAGCAGGGACTGAGGGACTCGTCAGAGAAGAAGAAAAGCTCAATGCACCAAAATATAGAGATAGCCTTAATGAAAACCCAGTCCAGAGCATTCAGAACCTCAGACTGGCAGAAGGTTTACCTTCCAACAGGACAGTGACCCTAAACACACAGCAAGAGTGGCTTATAGACAACTCTGTGAATGTCTTTGAATGGCCCAGCCACAGCCTGAGCTTGAACCCAATCAAATATTTCTGGAGAAACCTGAAAATGTGCGTCTGCCCTCATCCAACCCTGTGTATATATATATATATATATATATATATATATATATACATATACAGTGTTGGGGTAACGCATTACAAGTAATGCGAGTTACGTAATAATATTACTTTTTTCATGTAACTAGTAAAGTAACGCATTACTTTTTAATTTACAAGAAAATATCTGAGTTACTTTTTAAAAAAAAGTAACGCCAGTTACTATTTTCCCATTTATTGACTGACAGTGCGCTGTGTGAACATGCTGTTACTGTAGTTCTAGACTAAATGTGAATGTGCATTAATTCATCCACCCGCAAAAAAACAGATTTAGTATTCATCAAAATGAATTAAAACAGTGAAATGCAAATTCAGAATATGACGCAAACCTGCAATAATTAAATGTTAAACAACACAAATGTTTCTAATCCCATCTTATTAACCAATGTCTTTGCTGCTGACCTTTGATGATCCAGTTAAACCATACTAATAAGCAAAAATGACTTTAGATAAACTAACAATTGTGCTTCATTGTTTTGTTTTATTGCTGAAGAGTGTTGAACTTCTTCTCCTGTGTTCTACTGTACAGACGTGAATTTACTTTTCCTTCAGCCTGAGGTTTATTCATTACACTTTTTGGTGTGAAAGGGCTTTACATTTGCTATAATTACAACTTCTTGTATTAAAAATAATCAAGGCCTGCTCATATTTAAAAAGTAACGCAAAAGTAACGTAACGCATTACTTTCCATAAAAAGTAACCAAGTATCGTAATTAGTTACTTTTTTAGGGAGTAACGCAATATTGTAATGCATTACTTTTAAAAGTAACTTTCCCCAACACTGTATATATATATATATATATATATATATATATATATATATATATATATATATATAGTGCACAGCATAAATGAGTACATCCCCTCTAAAACTTAACAAATTCAGCAATTACTCTTCACTTAAATGACATGTTAGGGTTCTTTGGAGATATAATGTTCCAACAAGCCTACTTGATCAATTACCAAAGAAGAATGTCAAAATTATTCAGCAAAATAAGATTTTCTTATCAAAGTGATAAAATGTTGTGTTGCAAAAATGAGTACACCCTCCTGAAAGTTACTAAATAAAACTTAAAAAAAAAAAAAACATAGGTATAGGTTTAAGGCTATTTTTGATCAACAGGTAAGTATATTAATGTATGTTTAATTAAAAGTGTTATAGTCCTCTGAATCATACTCAGACTTAATGCTGGCAGCAGTGGAACCACTTGGGAGAGAACTGCCAGGTGACTTATTTCTTAACATGAAAGAGGACGATGTTACAAGAGGAATGCCAAATTATTGTTTTAAGTGTGAAAATATAGCAGAAGTAGCACCGACATTCAAAAACAATGGACTTGTGACAAGGCTCCTGAAATAATCAGGTTTTCGCTTTAAGTTTTAATTTAGTGATGAGTGAATTTTTGCTAGAAAAAGAGCAGGATAAATAGCATACAAGTGTCTCAGAGCCGGCAAAAGCTATGAAAGAAAGTGACACTTTATCTCACAGAGTATGACGCAGCCTGCAGAAGTGATATGCATGGTTGTTGTCACCACTAGAATTACCCTACTGTAGCCAAAGCACAATAAACTAATTTAACTTCTTCCAAGGCCCATATTTACAAAATAGAGACTTCTGGGAATCCATACTCTGGTCTCAAGAGACCAAGTCAATCATTTCGGATCCAAAAGCATCCAAAATGTTCTGGTGTTGCTAGTTCAATTAGGATATTTAAGTAATTTTTATTAACGTGCCTTAGAAAAAACATTACTGGTGTGCATCTTGAGACAAAACAGAGGCAGTGATATATTTTAAGATCAATCAGTGCAAGTTTCTCTCAGTTAAAACAGTTCAGACTTACACTTTAGTCTGGGACTAGGCTTAAGCCTTGTCTGTGAAACCGGGGGTAAGTCTTGCTCATCATCTGCTTTTGTTTTTAATTATTTAATTCCTGATTCTGATTGACAGACACAGCATATAAACATCTCTGGGAAAGCACAGCATATGATGGCTGTTCAGGGATCAGGTGTGGTCTGTTATTGTGTGAGTCAGTGGAGACTTCAGCAAGTCAAAGGTCTGTAGAAACCAGACACGTGCAGAAGGGGGGGCTTTCGAGCCCCTGCCCTTTTTCAAAATTCGCTCAAAAGTCCTGTTTATTTTTATTCCTGTTTATTTTTACATATCTGTCAATCTGAGGTGTAGCTATGGGTTGCGTGCGTTTTGCTGGACTGACTGATATTCCACAGTCTGTTCAGAAACCATAGACTCTCAAGCCATATATGGTTCTTTCAGTGAGTGGGTCGACGGAAGGAAAAAGATAAATCATACAATATTTAAAAAAATTTCATCAATAATCAAAGCTAGTGTACATTATGCATCTGTACTAGGCAGTACATTATGCATCTGTACATGACTCAAATCCATCTACTTTAAGAATCATTGGTTTGGAAGTTGTAATTGGATCTATTAGAAAGGGCGATAGACTACAAAGACTTCTACAAAGAGAAACCTTTTGGATTTTTCAGTTAAAAGCCACCATTTTTCCTGGTTTGAATGAGGAATTAGATCTAACTTCATATTTGTAAAATTATTCATTATTGTGATCCTTGTTGTTATAGCTGGTTTCCTCCCTTTTTTTTTGTGATATTATGGTCCCCAATGTGTTTGTGATATTATGGTCCCCCCTTGTAATGGTTATTTTGGTATCTTCCTTTTTTGAGCAATTGATTATATCTACACCTGTGATCAGTTTTATATCTGACACACTCTGAGGAAGGCTGGGTGGCCAAAATGCATCAGTGTGCAGTTTCTAATGATTATAGAGTGAGCCATGTTTGAATAAAGGCTTTTTAACATTTTGGAACTAGAAGAAGTGCCTTGGATTCGTTTCTTCTAGAGATATATTTTTGAACCCAACCAAAGAGCACCTTCTGGGATCATTAAACAGAGGTCATTTCAGCAAGTAGCACTCCAAGATATTTTTCTTAAATCAAAGCTAGTGTGTCGATTTATTTAAAAATACATATATTACATATTTTAGAATATTACATAATTCATCAATGCCCATTAGTCTTGTAGTTATAATACACCAACCAATCATGATCTGGCTCAAGAAGTTCAAATTTCATTGGACAATATGTGAAGTGGAACGGTTATTTTCCGTTCTTATTCATAAATCGGTTAAAAATTACATGGGACCGACGAGCTTATTTGTGGAGTGATCTGGATCTGCGGTTTGTCTCATTTTATACATCAAATTACATCGCTGCGAAAATGTATGCTAAATGACTACAAAAGCACTGCACAAAACCGTGCAGCGCCAAAAGTCGCAATAATGGTAATCAGTAGGCTATTCAATTCACTTATATTTATGTGTGATATACACAGTTTACTATTTGATGAAAGTATCATAGTTATTTAAGCCCAAGTGCCACCTACAGGCCTATTATGTGAAATGGCGAAATGGTGACGTGAAAGGACTTTATTATATTACCATTTTTGATAATTATGCAGCATTATGAAAGTGTCTTATGCTCATCAAGCCTGCATTTATTTGATCAAAAATACAGAAAAAAACTGTAGCCTAATATTGTTAAATAGTATTACAATTTAAAAGAATGTTTTTCTATTTTAATTTACATTTATACTATTTTAATAAAATATATTTTATTTCTGTGATTCAAAGCTGTATTTTCAGCATCATTACTCCAGTCTTCAGTGTCACGTGATCCTTCAGAAATCATTCTAATATGCTGATTTATTATCACTGTTGAAAACAGTTGTGCTGCTTAATTTATTTTAATTTAATTTAGTTTATTTATTTTTTGTAACCTGTGATTCTTTTTTGGGGTTCATTGATAAATAAAAAGTTTAAAAGAGCAGCATTTATTCAAAATAGAGATGTTTTCTAACAATATCTATCTTTACGATCACTGTTTCTATCAATTTAACAAATCCTTGCTGAATAAAACCTAATTTCTTAAAAAAAAAAAGAAAAAAAATACTGACCTCAGGCTTTTGAATGGTAGAGTATATTGTTACAAAAGTTATAGTTTAAATAAATGCTGTTCTTATTTAACTTTTCATTCATCGAAAAATCCTGAAAAAAGTATCACAGGTTTTCAACATTGCTAATAAATCAACATTGCATAAAATGCATTAAGTAAATAAAGCAAATTAATAAAAAGTATATGACATTTTTTATCAAATAAATTTAGGCTTGATGACAATAAGTGACTTCTTGCAAAAGTATAAAATAGTAATGTATCCAATCTTTTGACCTATATATATATTTTTTTTCCACATATTGCCCCTTTTTTACATTTGAGCCTCTGCCCCTGAGGAACTCTCTGCACGTCCCTGGTAGAAACACTCTGATCTCTTCATCTTATCAAAACAGATGACCTCACTGTTTCAGGGGATTCACAGGCTCAGATTCATCTGGCTAGATTGTCAAGAACTGTTAGATTGATGTGTTTTCTTTCTATTATACAGATTACTGTGTAAATCACTTCTTAAAGATTGATATCATCATAAGTAAAGGAGATAATCTCCCATGTTACTTTTGCCATGCTACATGTATTCTAGGCTGTTTTGTAGTAATTTTTGGCTCAGTCTAAAACGATTGTTTACATTTTTATATTTAATTTTTCAGTTTTGTATTGGTTTTGTTGAAACATACCTAAAATGTGCTTCATATGCCTAAATTAAACCTCCATGTTTTATTTCAGTGAAAATAAATAAATAACGTCAGAATCATGTATTAGTGTATTTCACTTAGTGTGTTAGTGAAAGTAACACCCACACAGGGTTGTGTCATGTGGGTTTTTGGTGGCAGCACATGCTAAAAGATATTTTCTACCTGACCAAATTTGGCACCAAAATGCTTGAACCTAGCATTCTTTAAAATAAATTTTGTTGTGTTTAACAGAATATAAATACAAAATTTGGAGCAACATGAAGGTGAATGATGACTGTATTTTTTAGGTGAACTATCCCTTTAATATGCAGGCTGGTCACACTATGTTTAATTATAAAGATATTCGAATATGAATATATACGTAGTTAACTGGACTGGACTGGAATTGAAACAAAAAGCTATTATTTTCATTTATTATACCACATAATTTTTTCCAGATGTTTAGTTATGGAGATAAGTTTAATTATCATTCATACTATGTGTTCAGTTGCATCAGCTTAAAGCACAACTGCTCTGAGAAATTGATGCTGCTCTGCTCTGCACCACTAGAGGGAGCGTGATTGTGTTTCGTAGGACTGGAGTTAAAAGGTAAACAATACTCACCTTGACATTTTAGGAGACTAAACGAAAGTAAAAGGAAGGATGCCATTTCGAGGGTTTAAACCTTTTAACACAAGGTATAAATGGCCTGCATGTTTCATGGTAAGTCCAGAACTTATTATTCATGTAGCATTAACATAGTTATCCAAAAATGATCTAATATGTTGGATTTTAAACCGATTTTAACAGTTAAATGTCCAAACTATCAGACCACAATGGTGGAAACGTAGACGATTAAAATAGTTATCATTAAATATCATTAAATAATATACAGACTCGTCGTATATAATTTCTTTATATCCTGATAATTCTGTATTTCTATATCCTATGACATCAGCAAAAGTTTGAAGGTAAATTGCCTCGAGTTTGAAGATATTTCATTGAAGGGACACTTTTAAATGCACATAATTTGTGGTCTGAACAAATATGCTCAACCATTTCCTCTGCTTTTCTCTACTAAATGTAAATTGCATCATGTATACGTATATGAAAAAAAAAAAAAAAGTATACTGTAATTAAAAAAAAAAAAAAAACTTTGGTATTATTTATTATTTTATGTCATATTATTTCTAAAAGTATGAATATGTGTAAATGTGTATACTGAATTGATTTTATTTTTTTTGTACTACTACTGAAAAGAGAGAGATATTACATTTTCTCCGTGGATGCTTTGTGGACATTTTTAAAGCTGATCTCAAAACTCACTTATTTACATTATGTTTTGTTTATTGGTTGTCTGTTTCAAGTTTTAGTTCCATAATTGCTTTTGTTACTTATCCTGTATACTGTATGATCTCTGTCTGCTCTATTTGCTTGATCATGTGACTATATATTTGTGTTCATGTTATCTATCAGCTTTATGTAACGATCCTTGGTTTCTTGAAAGGCTCGATAAAAATAAAACTTAATTTATAAATAAAACGTGTATTATTATTATTATTATTATGACTGTTTAATTCACAGATGTGTCCAATTTAATTACTGCAAAACGTAATTACTGCTTTTTAACTACATATACATCAGGAATACATCTTAACTTTTTAACTACATCTTTTGCATTTTTTTTTCCACATAAAAGGTCTGCAGTCACACTCTTTTTGAGACACAGAAAGTAGGAGGGCAGCACGTCCAAAATGAGTTTCCATGAGGAAAGAGATGATGAAGACATTATGTCTGAAGCGAGTTCTTCAAGTGATGAATCCATACACAATTTGCCCCCTAAAATCAGTGATGCAACAGCGACCTTTGACCCCTGGTATGAAATTATTCATACCATAATTTCTACTTTAGTCTTTTATCCTCTGAACAGTCTTGAAACTTGTCACTGAGTCATTTTGTTGTACGTTTGCATAAAGTGCTATATATTAATGTTTTATTTGTCCTCTGTCAATATCAGCAGGAGGAAGAGATTGAGATCAGAATCTCCAGAACCCAGCGGTGTGTCTGTGAAGAGTAACAGATCCATGAAGATTCAACCCCCTGTATTCAGTGATGGACCAGTGACCTTTGACCCGTTGTTAGTGTAAACTTTAACTTGCTAGTTTACTGTAGTGAATCTCAGATGAATATATACAGTATATAATTTTTTAAATGAAGTAACACTAAATGTACCCCATAGTATGCAAAACATTTACATATAAACATTTATTTTGAAGAGGAGCATCAAAATAATATCTGGTAACAAATATTTCTGATGGTCTTCAACAGACATTGAACAGTCATTTTGCGGCTATTTTCTTTTCAATTTCAGCAGGGGGGAGATGCATGAGCTGATCAGATCTGTGTCGTCCTCTGCATCCCACTATAAGACCCACATTATGCAGGACAACACAGCCCTGCAGAAACACACAACGGACACTGTAGATCTGCAGAGAGTCAAAGACCAGCACAAAACCAGCACAAAGAACAAGTATGAGAGATTATTTGAGGGAATCAAACTCCAAGAGAATGAAACGCTCCTGAACAGGATCTACACACAGCTCTACATCATAGAAGGAGAGAGTGAAGGAGTGAATGAAGAACATGAGGTTTTACAGATGGAGAAAACAGCCAGAACAAAACACTCACAAGACACTCCAATCTACTGCAATGACATCTTTAAAGCCTCACCTGAACCAGGATGTGAGGAGAAAGACCAGATCAAGACTGTTCTTACTAAAGGCATCGCTGGAATCGGAAAAACCGTCTCTGTGCAGAAGTTCATTCTGGACTGGGCCGAGGGAAAAGCCAATCAGGATGTAGATTTCATGTTTGTGCTTCCATTTCGAGAGCTGAACTTGATCCGAGATCATCAGTACAGTCTTCACAGACTTCTGCTGGACTTTCATCCTGAACTTCAAGATCTGGACTTAAAGATTTATGAGGAGTGTAAAGTTGTGTTCATCTTTGATGGTCTGGATGAAAGCAGAATCACACTGATGTTTTCAGACGCTCAGAAAGTTTGTGATGTGACTGAGACTTCATCAGTGGGTGTGTTGATGTCAAAGCTCATGAAAGGAGAGCTGCTTCCCTCTGCTCTGATCTGGATCACCTCCAGACCAGCAGCAGCCAAACAGATCCCCTCCAAATACATCAACCGTCTGACAGAAATTCAGGGATTCAATGAGCCTCAGAAGGAGGAATATTTCAGGAAGAGAATCAGTGACCAGCATCAAGCCAGCAGAATCATCTCACACATCAGAAGAGCAAGAAGCCTCCACATCATGTGTCACATCCCCGTCTTCTGCTGGATCTCATCCACTGTGCTTCAGAAGCTCCTGAACGAAGATCTGAGTGCAGAAATCCCTCAAACTCTTACCGAAATGTACATCCACTTCCTGCTGATTCAGATCAACATGAGGAACCAGAAGTATGAAGAGAGAGATCCAGAGAAACTCCTGCAGTCCAACAGAGAAGTGATTGTGAAACTTGCTGAATTGGCTTTCAAACAGCTGATGAAGGGCAATGTGATGTTCTATGAGGAGGACCTGATTGAGAGCGGCATAGACATCACAGACGCCTCAGTGTATTTTGGGATTTGCACTGAGATCTTTAAGGAGGAATCTGTTATTCATCAGAGGAAAATCTACAGCTTCATTCATCTGAGCACTCAGGAGTTTCTCGCTGCTTTCTATGTGTTTTACTTTCACATAAGCAGCAGTTCAGACGCATTATTAGATTCACTGCAAAATTTGCATAAAAGAGCAGTAGATAAAGCTCTTGAGAGTGAGAATGGACAGCTGGATCTGTTCCTGCGGTTCCTGCTGGGCGTCTCACTGGAGTCCAATCAGAGACTCTTACAGGATCTACTGACACACACAGAGAACAGCTCAGAGAGCATCAGGAGAACCACACAGTACATTAAAGAGAAGATCAGTGATGGACATGGCCTCTCCACTGAAAGATCCATCAATCTGTTCCTCTGTCTGCTGGAAGTGAAAGATCAGACTCTGTCCAGAGAAATTCAGGAGTTTGTGAAATCAGACAAACACTCAGAGAAGAAACTCTCTCCTGCTCACTGCTCAACAATCGCATACATGCTTCAGATGTCAGAGGAGCTGCTGGATGAGCTGGACCTCAAGAAATACAACACATAAGATGAGGGGAGAAGAAGACTGATACCAGCTGTGATCAACTGCAAAAAAGCCCTGTGAGTGTTTAATCCATGATGTATAGCGAGTCCTTTCTAATTAGAATTACAGTTTCTGTTGTTGTGAAAATAATTGATCTAGGGTATAATTTGCTTAGTTTTAGAATACATTTAACTAAAATGAATGTTCTTTTGATGTTTTTGACATGACAGTTGTAGAAAGGGTTTACTAATGTAATTCTTGTGTTTCTCTCTCTTTCAGTTTTGCTGACTGTAATCTCTCAGATCAGCATTGTGAAACTGTGTCATCAGTTCTACAATCCTCAATCTCTGTCCTGAAAGAGCTGGATCTGAGTAACAATGACCTACAGGATTCAGGAGTAAAGCTGCTCTCTGATGGATTGAAGAGTCCAAACTGTCAGCTGGAGATACTGAGGTATAACATATTTGATCTTGAATATCATGAATGCTCAGAAATTTTTAAATTTAACACACTGTCCAAAGAGGGCATTCCTGGTGCCAACAGCTAACCAATTGCACTTATTTTTCCAACTTTTTAATCAAATGGCATAAAACAAATGTTCTGGATGTCTACACGCCTTACCTTTTTTATTATTAATTTAAAAAAAAAACCTCGTATTAATTTCTCTAATACTGCTTTCACCATATTTTCTCCAAATTGTGAAAATAAAACTATTTATATGTTTATTCATAGTATAAACGGCAGTCTTATCTTCATAATGTTCAGATCCTTTTGAGCTTTCTTAGGTAGCCTACATTAGGAAATTTTAGAGTCTATGATTTTATTGAGCACAGTTAGTAAAATAAGTGTCTGAATAAACCTCCATGTTAACATTCATTGCATTCATTATAAACACACTGCTACAAAAACTACCTATGAGAACAACTATTTGAAACATGGATAATTAATAACCAACACTATTGTATGGGAATCATGGGCAGTACCAAGGACATTAAACCAGGCACATTAATGGATCAAGAGTACACTGTAAAAAAATGCTTTAAAAAAAACAGAAGAATTTTGACCGTAAAATATTGTTTTCCATTAAAACAGTAATATGCCATAAAACAGTACATTCTGGGTAATATTTGTCATTTTCCACTGCATTATATTGTGAATTAACAGCACTCAAAGTCGACAATCCAAGTTTTTTTGCGCACACAAAGTATTATTGTAGCTTCTTAAAATTATGGTTGAACCCCTGATGTTACTATGTCTATGGGAGGGTCAGAGAGCTCTCGGATCTCATCAAAAATATCTTAATTTGTGTTCTGAAGATGATTGAAGGTCTTACGGGTTTGGAACGACATGAGGGTGAGTAATTAATAACACAATTTTAATTTTTGGGTGAACTATCCCTTTAATTAAATAAAACAGGTGAACAGAATGATATTCTGTCCCCGCCCAAAAGCACACACAAAACATAGCAAATAACTGGCAAATGACTAGAACAGAACAGGGAGTATAAATACTAAAGTAAGCGAGGGACTATTGACTTAATTAAATGAACACGGGATAATATAATGGCATAATCAAGACAACACGGGAAACTAGGTCATTGAAACTAAACAAGGCAGGATAATAGGAACAGGGAAAAACATAACTAAAAGTCCATAACCGTTACAAGTTCATGGTATTTTTACAGCTACATACTGTAATGTAGATTATGGTAAAGAACTTTTAAATGAACAGTAAATTCACAGGGTTTTTTTTTACAGTGTACTTTTCCTAATTTTAGCACTGTCACTTCTTAGGGCCCATCCACACAAAGGATGTATTTAGCTGTATACGCATGCTCCAAATCTTCTTCTCCATTTTTAGTGTGTCTCTGTGGCAGAATTACAGCACCACATATCGCCGTGTTTACGGGGTTTTTTTTAAACGAGGAAAAAAAAGATTGGATAGGAAAAGCTCTGGCTTCGTGTGGACAGGCCCTTAATGTCTAATTTAATTTCCTGTTTTGTAGATTATCTGACATATTTGTCTGTTTGTGTGTGTGTGTGTGTGTGTGTGTGTGTGTATGTGTGTGTGTTATGTATCTATCTATAGGTTGTCTGGCTGTATGGTAACAGAGGAAGGCTGTAGTTATTTGTCTTCAGCTCTGAGTTCAAACCCCTCACACCTGAGAGAGCTGGATCTGAGCTACAATCACCCAGGACAATTAGGAGTCCAGCTGCTCAACCACAAACTGGAGGATCTAAACTACAAACTGCAGATACTCAAGTATGTGGGGTAGTAACAGAGTTTTACACAAGATCACTAATACTGATAATCAGTGTTGGGTGTTAATATGTATACACATACAGTAGGACTTCTGTGCGAACCGTTCAGGCACTTGCTGTAAAGTGAAGACCTCTTAAAATATATATTTTATTATTAAACAAAAAACAAATCAAATCAGTGTTTTTATTTTATGTTATAGATTTTTTTATTAGATCATGCACCCAAGGGATTGCATTTCAGTTTTGTTGTACTTGTACAATGACAATAAAGACATTCAATTCAGTTAAATTTTGGTTTTAAAGTTGCCCCAGTTCTCCCTGGTAAACTTGCACACTGTTTTAGTCTACAGGTGGGCTGCCACAGTTCTAATGGTTTTACCCCTTATTTACAATGCACACGTCTGTGGCGCATTGCAGCTCCGACACGGCCACCAGAGCTGATAGCAGTCATTCTAGTCAATGCTTGTGTTTATACCAGCCACGCTGCAGCACGTTTCAGAAGTGGCTTTCTGCACTGCTTCTCTAAAGATAGGTGCCTAATCTAGTTTTGACAACAAGCACAACAAAGTAGGACATAGCAATAAAAACAACAATAAACACAATTAAACCAGACAAAACATAACCATTTATCCAACTTAACCATGGTAGAACTCCACAAATCAAGAAAAAAACTAAAAAATCATGGAAAACAACGTCTGACAAGCAAATCACATGGTCTCGCGACTACAGTTGCTTCACTTCTGAAATGCTCCTGGTGTGAGTTCACACCGCGTGGAGGACGAAACAAAACCTTGTTGGAGCCGTAATGCATCGCAGACGTGCGCAATGTAAACAAGGGGTTAGACTGTCTCAGTTTTTCTCTCTTCTGTGGAACATGAGAAGAAGCCTTCAGCTCACTTTGACCAGGATGTTTCTGCTCCCGTTTATTATTTATTGACCTAGTATCTGTGTCTGATTAAGAACATACTGATTTGTTTTATATTTTTGATTCAATTAAAAAAGATTCATTTTTTAAAATCTCACACTGTTTGCTCTGCAAAGCTTTTTGTAAGCAATAATTTTCAACCCAAATTACACCATAGAACGTTCAAGAAAGCATTAAGAAAACTGATCAGAGGCTTCAACAGTGTATGGTCTTTCAGTAGGCTAGACCTTTCTTTCTAAAACGCAATTACATTGACATGATTGTAATAGTAAGTAGGCCTATGAACAGTTTATATTATGTACGTACCTAATTTGCATTTTTGCTGATTTATTTTGTAAAATATGGACGGTAGGTTAAGTGCAATAGGCTGTTATGTGGGCTGCATGTAGAAAAAGGAGTGGGTATGTTGGCATGGCTGTCATTGAATGAATTCTATTTTTAAAGAATTTTAATGTAATAGTGTAACAGTATTGTCTTTTATAATCAATTCAATATATCAAATATATTTTAATGTATATAAACAAAAATTTCACAAGAAATACTACTTTTTTTTTTTGTCTGCAACCTAAATATGGATCCTGTCATTTGCACCCAAAAAATAGATTATAAGACTTATGACTCACACCCTGTTGGTTTAGCTTTAAAAAATGAGAAGACTTGAATGTTCAATGATGTCGTGGTGTAACTTGGGTGAAAAAGATTTCAAAAAGCTTTCAAGAGCAGTGTGGCACTTTTTGATTTATTTTATTCGTAAAAAAAAAAAAAAAACAAGAATTTAGTACACTCTAAAAAATGCTGGGTTAAATACAACCCAGTGCTGGGTAAATATTGGACAGAACACATGCTGGGTTGTTTTCAACCAACAGTTAAATGTTTAACCCAACCTTCTGGGCAGTAACCCAACCGCTGGGTCTAAATAACCCAATCGCTGGGTTCGTCCATATTTTACCCAGCGCTGGGTTGCATTTTACCCAGCATTTTGTGTATGTTCTCAATACAATATTTGTCCACATAAAGATGCAATAACTACATAAAATAAATACAACTAGATGAAAATGGAACATATATTAAATTCAATAACTTATTTATTATATTTTGAGACTTTTGTTGTTTGAACTGTTTGAACTTTTTTTTTGTGTGTTTAGTCACTTAGTCTTGAATTTATCCTCACTGATTTATGGGTGCTGTTGGTTTTTTTAGCCGTTGTGTCTGGTGTTCTGTAGCTATTAGTTCATTAGACTTTTAATAATAAATAATTTGTCATGGTTTCTATTTGGCTCTTTCTAGTGTGGATAATGGAGAACATTTAAGAATCACACCAGGGCTGAGAAAATGTAGGTTTTCTTCTTTGAAACCCCTCTTGCCCCCCACCCCCCCACCCCCCACCCCACCACACCACACCACACCACACCACACCACACCACACACACACACACACACACACACACACACACACACACAGACACACAGACACACATTTGTTTGACCATATTATTAAGTACATTGCATAGACTTCTGGTTATTTTATTTATATTTTCTATAGCCTAATCCAACTCCTACCCCTAAACCTACCCCTCCCAGAAACATGGGCAAAACACTAGATTTAAAGGGGTCATGAACTGCCTTTGTTTTTTATTTTGTACTGTTCTCTGAGGTCCACTTTTAATGTTATCAATATTTTTACATAAAAAACAACATAATTTAGAAGTAATAGGCTACTTTCTGTCCTGTTTTTAACCCCCCTCATCAGAACGCTCTGTTTGAAAAGGCATGGTGGTGGGTTGTAGACTCGGAAGTAAACGCCCACTGCTATGATTGGCTAACAGCGTACATTCATTCCTCATAGATGGGCATCACTGTGATTTAGGTTTAAAACACAAATAACTCAATACAAATCAAATGATCTGTAAGAAGAGACAAATCAATAGTGATCACATAATTAAAACAGTTACTCACACTTGTGTTGTGACATTACTGTCGGATCCAATATAGCCGGCACAGCTTTGTCTTTTAGTTCCAATCTTTTTGAAAATCCCGCATCGAATTGTGCCTTGATTATAAACGAATCTGTGTTAAAATGAACTAAACAAAGGACCGAGTTCTTACTGACGCAGTCTGAAACTGCATTAAAAATGAAGTTAATTCACTCTTTCCTAACATAGGGTTCAGAAGGAAGGCAATGCAAAGACTGTTTTTTTTTTGTTTTTTTTTCACAAATTGGCACTGCACAGCATCTTGTTGTTTTCAGAGCCATCTTTATCGTTTGGTTTCTGTGTAGACCTGGGTGTTCGCCTCTCTGGTAAACATTACATGTGCAAATCGGTGGGTGGGGCTAAACAGGCAGTGATGTCAATCTTCTTCTGTGGTGGCGGTGCTTATCTTCACTATTACATCATAGAGTAGAGCATTCCAAAAACTGTCGTTTTGGCAGACTGCCGTTAATACAAGCTGTTTTTAGACTAACGAAAAAGTTTTGAGTTCTGAAACTTACAGGATGTTTTTATAGTACAGTGACCTCTTATATGTCAAAAGATCAAGGGAATTTTCGTTTCTCAGCTCATGACCCCTTTAAGTAAAAATGTGTTTTGGCCAATTTATAAGCGTTTTTAACTAGTGAGGACCAGTAAAATGTCCTCACTATTTGATAGTCATAATATTTCACTGTTAGGACATTTGGCCCTTACAAGTATATTTAAACAAGTACACACACACACACACCAACACAGAGTTCTAAAACGGTCCTTTGTGTTTCTCTCTTCTTGTTTTCAGATGCCTGTAATCTCACACTGGATCCAAACACCATAAACACTCAACTCGTGTTGTCTGATGAGAAGAGGAAGATCATACATGTGACAGAGACGCAGTTGTATCCTGATCATCCAGAGAGATTTGATGGTTGTGAGCAGGTTCTGTGTGGAGAGACTCTGACTGGACGCTGTTACTGGGAGGCTGAATGGAGTGGGAAGGGTGCTGAAATAGTGGTGTCTTATAAAGGCATCAGGAGGAAAGGAGTGAGTGATTGCTGGTTTGGATACAATGACAAATCCTGGAGTCTGTACTGTTGTGCTAATGAATTCACTATCTGGCACAATAATGTGAGCAATAATATACCCTTCCCTTTAACCTCTACCAGAGTAGGAGTGTATCTAGACTGGTCAGCCGGCACTCTGTCCTTCTACAGTGTCTCTGACACACACACACTCACACACTTACACACATTCAACACCACATTCACTGAACCCCTCTATGCTGGATATGCAGTTTATGCTGATTCTTCAGTGTCTCTTGTGTCAGATTAAACAACTTGCTGTGAGACACAACTGAGACATCACAAACAAGCTGTCACTTTTCCAAGCAGTCACATTTTTTCCTCTATTTTTTAAATTAAACTAACACTAAACTAACACAGTGTAAATAGCATCTAATTGCATCTAATAATAGTCGCTGCCATTTTTTAATGGCTTACACTTCTCTAAATCCAGCCAACAGAACATTAAAACACTGTTGAATGATTTAAGCTGTTCTTTTCAAACAAATATTAACTCTAGATATAAGGTTAAATTAAAAGTTAACTTGTGGTTAATATAGTAATATGGCAATAATGTAGTATATAAGAAAATGTCATTTAAATGAGATCAGTTTAAGTAAAAAAATAAAATAATAATAATAATAATTTATAATTACATTTATTGTACTGTGTGTGTGTATATTTATAATGTGTTTTATTATGAATATGTTAACCATTGTTTTTCATGCACTGGTAAATTTTGAGATTTTGGGATACTTTCCCAGATAGCAAGAGAGCAGGTGAAAACCATTGAATCAATGTTACAAATTGTTGATTTGTCAATGTTAATATCACTTTTGCACCCGCAATTATTGTTGAAAAAATATAGAAATTTCAACAAACCACCATTACTGTGATCAGTGTTTGCTTTAGTTGGGCTCTTTTTCGGTGCTTACAATAGTGTTTCAATATAAACACTTATGCATTAATAATGAAAGATACATTTTAAAGTGCAGTTGGAGTAGACTACCTTTTGTTATGGGCGTCAAGCTATAATAAAGTTGAGAAATAATATTAAAAAGAGTTGAAGTTGATTTTTCATTACTGTAAATCTTCTACTTCATAAATGCAAAGATACTGTGGAAAACATGCAGAAAGATTTAGACATCAACACTCATCATACAAACCTCAATAATGGTGACAATCATCAAACTAATTCAGATAAACAGATCAACTGCAATGCATGCTAGGAGTCATGAATGAGTTTTGTATTATGTTCATACCCAGCATGCATTTCAGCATAAAATTTTATTTTGTTGATTGTCACCATTGTTGAGTTTCATACGCTGATTCTTGATGTCTAATTGATTCAGCGGTTTTCTTTTTTTGTATTTTCTGTTAATTCATAGAAGTATGATAGCCATACCTCTGCTATAATCTCACACTGTAGTATCATACATTACTAACACATAAATAACAAAACAAACTTGCCAGCAATTCTTTAAAGAACCTCACAATGATTACAGTCACCTGATCCCAGTAGATCTTTTTTCATTGCTTCAACCAATGTATTTTAACACATTGTTACAAATGACAATGAAAACCTAACATTAAAGTACAAGAGTCAAGAGCCCAACTAAAGCAAACACTGATCACAATAATGGTGGTTTGTTGAAATTGCAAAAAAAATTCAACATTAATTGCGGGTGCAAAAGTTATGTTGATTCATTGCAATTAACGTTGACAAATCAACAATATTTAACATTGATTAAATGGTTGCTTGCTATCAGGATTACTTCCATAAAATGTCTTCTTTCAGACTAGGGGAAAGAAAACATCCAAAATACACATTTCAGTTTTTATTTAATTACACTTCAACTATATCCAACTACGTATAGATTTCAATTTCTTAGAAATTAGTTTGTATCTAACACCCAGTCAGCTAAGTTTTTCTCTGGTACTCCAAACTCTATTAACAATCTTCTATCAGCCAAGAAGTTGACCGAGTAGAGCAGAGTTTATTGAATAATCATAGTTGTATTGTTTCAATGCTCAGACTGAAACATCTGGCCAGCACAAATCCAACAAGTGTTATTATACCACAAAATAATAGCAATGGAAATACTGCTTCACAACAATTGTCCACTGATGTTAAAAACCTTGAAATGGAAACATTCTCTGATCTCTTACTTATGAAGACAAATATCCATTGAAACCACATATCATAAGACTAAACAACAATGGAAAAATAATATAAAATATAATATAACTGACTAATCAATGAATAAATCAATTAAATGACTGGTTTAAATGATTATTATAAATAATTTTATGATTAAATGGAATAATAAAATGATTAAATGATAAATGATTATAAATGATGATTGTAAAATAAAGAAAATAAATCAACACAGATGTATGGTTGCTCTCTTGAAGTAACACACATTGCTATGAAGAGTCCTTTAAACCCTCAAATCTTTATATATTTTTTTCTTATATGCACTGAATTTTGAACCTGACTTTATTCAATGCTATAGACTTCTGTTCTTTATTATTACAAAATTTATGTAAATGCGTACATATTTAGTTGGATAATGCCTCAGCTGCACGTTTAAACAACATTTAAAAAACTTGAAATGTAAGACAATTCTCTTAATGTACTGTGATCACTCAACTGAGGAAGTATGGTGATGTTTCTATATAGTTTTATCACCTTTCTTCCTCTAAACTGATTTCACATCATTAGAGTCAAGGAAACAGGTAGAATTTCTTTACAAGGGTCGTCCTTTCAATACATGGCAATAGTTGCTTCTCACGTGTGAAACGTGGGTCATTCTCCATGCGTGAGGCAATCTATAAAAAAAGAGATCATATTTGAATGTGACAAGAAGCAAACTCATTCATTTTAACTGAGCAATACACTTGCGATGAATAAAATAAAAGAGATTGCTTTGAAGTTTAGCTGGAATAAAGAAAAACAATTTACCCTCCTGAACAACTCCATAATGTCATATTTATGAGCGCTTGTGCTGACCACATCCACTATGTAATTGATGAAATAACTTCCATTGACAGTATTCCTGTACGCATTGATCTCTGTCGAGATAATTCATTCATTGTCAAGTCATACAATAAAGTACAAAGCAACCTTCGAAACTTTGCTCATTAAGGAAGAAACGTCCGCCATTTTGTATGATATTTCATCAAACATTTGAGTTTCATCAGTTCACCATGGCAGTTTCTTCTTCAGAGTGTGAAACAACCTTAAAATAATATATTAAACAAAAGGAAAACTAAGTTGTTTCTAGTAGTTTCTACCTGACCTTGTGACCAAAATGAACAGCCAAACGTAATCAACAAATCAATCTCATTTCAGCAATTAGTGTTTTTTGAGGACTCACCAGGGAGGCTGGACATAAAACAGACAAAGTCTTTCTCTTTGTGAACCCAGGAGTCTGATTCAGGCACACTGTCACTAACATACACACCTCCATCGTCACCTGGACAGAGAAATGCTTCATGTGTGGGACATTTTCACATACTGTGAATGACTTTACAATATTGCAGCATGCAAGGTGAATAAATAAGGAAACAGTTACCAGGAAATACAAAGATAAATGAGAAATTGCAATGCAATAACAACATGTTATTGTCGTACCTCCTCTGCAGGCATGAATGAGAATAACCTTTGGTTTATCAATCAGAGCAGGACAATTGACTGAGTTCAGATGGGAGAAGATGTCCTCAACAAAGAAGATATCATTGGGATTCTTTCTCTGATAATGGACACCTGAAATGGCATCTTTATTGTCAAATCTGTTTCCATGAGACATAATGACCATAAAGGTGCTGTCTGAGCTTTGATGTTCATAACGTTTAGAGAAGTTGTTGACTGCTCTTTTTATTGCCTGTGAATAAATAAACTGTTTAGAAGAAAGAAATGCATGGTATAAAACATATAGTATATTTACATATAAATATGTGTTCACATTTCTATTTCCACACTAGAAACCTATTAGCTCTTCATAGACACTATTGGTTTCACGAAGCCAGACTTTTGTCTTACGCACATCTCCAGAGAGATTTGTGTTTCTCAACACTGTAACCCAAAGCTCTCAGCAGCCACTCCATGTTCTCCTCGTCTATCTCTGCCCCTCTCCTGTTGTACTCACTACGGTCAAATTTAATATTGGTGATCAGCAGAGCTGAGCCTTTCCTCCAAGAACTGCTTGCTGGCATATAAACCTATGAAAAAAAAAAAAAAAAAAAATCAGAATTATGCAGAATTAAAACACATGCAACTCCAGATGACCAATCTACATAAAACACCATGAAATCATAGATAGATAGATAGATCTTCAGTCTTCAGTGTCACATGATCGTTCAGAAATCATTAGGCTTGTTTGACTTGTTTGATCTTGGCGCCGCAAATATCGTCTGTCGCCTGACAAAAGCAATGCATTCTGGTTAGAAAATTTGTCCAGCTTTGATCAGCGCTGCAGCTGCCTTACGACCACATGTGCCATCAAAGTACAACCCCAAATCAGAAAAAGTTGGGACAGTATGGAAAACGCAAATAAACAAAGAAAGTAGTGATTTCTAAATTTACTTTGACTTGTATTTCATTGCAGACAATATGAACACAAAATATTTCATGTTTTGCTTGGTCAACTTCATGTCATTTGTAAATATACATCCTTTCCTGTCATTCAGACCTGCAACACATTTCAAAAAAAGTTGGGACAGGAGCAATTTAGGGCTAGTAATGAGGTAAATTGGTTAAATAATGATGTGATTTGAAACAGGTGATGTCAACAGGTGATTGTAATTATGATTTGGTACAAAAGCAGCATCCAAGAAAGGTCTAGTCCTTTAGGAGCAAAGATGGGCCGAGGATCGCCAGTTTGCCAACAAATACGTGAGAAAATTATTGAAATGTTTAAAAACAATGTTCCTCAAAGAAAGATAGGAAGAGATTTGGATATTTCACCTTCAACAGTGCATAACATAATTAAAAGATTCAAGGAATCTGGAGGAATTTCAGTGCGTAAAGGACAAGGGTGCAAGCCTAAGCTGAACAACCGTGATCTCCGATCCCTCAGGCGGCACTGCATCAAGAATCGTCATTCATCTATAAGCGATATCACCACATGGGCTCAGGACTACTTTGGCAAACCTTTGTCAAGTACCACAATACGTAGTTTACATGCTAACCGACCAAGCCACTGAAACGGTAACAATAAGGACATTCTCTAATCAGAAACCGTAGGTGGACAGAACAATCCGTGCTTCGGTAAACCAACGCACTGCCGCATACAACGCCGGTCTTTTGTCAGGAAACATGAGCGATTACAAAGCATCATGTTATGCTCTCCGACGGGCAGTTAGAGCTGCTAAACTCCGATACAGAGAGAGAATTGAGTCACATTTTCAGCTCAATGACTCTCGACGCATGTGGCAGGGACTGAAGACCATCTGTTCCTCTGGAAATAACCCCTCCGCCTAGGTGAGAGCAGATCCATTGCTGGCCGAAGAGCTAAACACCTTCTACGGCCGCTTCGAATGCAACGGCAGCGCGACTCTGCCGATCAGCGCGTCAGGAAGCAGCAGACAGAGCAGCGATGTTGATCATGTTATCACCGTGTCGGAGGACGAGTTTCGGAGAGAATTAAGGAGAGTAAACATCAGGAAAGCCGCCGGACCTGATGGGATTACTGGCCGCGTTCTAAGATCATGCGCCGATCAGCTTGCTGGTTTGTTTACTTCCATCTTTAATGAGTCCCTTGCTACCTCTGTGATTCCCACCTCATTTAAGAAATCTGTCATCATCCCTGTGCCTAAGAACAGTAAACCCTCTTGCCTGAATGACTATCGTCCAGTTGCCCTCACATCAACAGTCATGAAGGTTTTTGAGAGACTTTTAAAGAAACACATATGCTCCTCCATCCCTGCTACCTTGGACCCTCTTCAGTTTGCCTATCGCCCAAATAGGTCTACTGATGATGCCATCTCTCAGGTACTGCACTCCTCCCTCACACATATTGACAGCAAAAATGGCAACTATGTCAGACTGCTATTCATTGACTATAGCTCAGCTTTCAATACTATAGTCCCCACCAAGCTAGCTGTCAAACTCTCAGACCTCGGCCTAAACACAAAACTCTGTGACTGGATCCAAGACTTCCTCACGGGCAGACCACAAGTGGTGAAAATGGGCCAGTTAACCTCCAACTCCATCACCCTGAACGTAGGAGCCCCGCAGGGCTGCGTTCTGAGTCCCCTGCTCTACTCTCTCTACACACACGACTGTGTGTCCTCTCACAGCTCCACTTCTATTGTCAAATTTGCTGATGATACTGTGGTTCTGGGCCTCATTTCCAACAATGATGAGACCGCATACTTGGGTGAGGTAGAGAGACTAACATCATGGTGCCAGGACAACTGTCTCTCTCTGAACGTGAGCAAAACTAAAGAGCTGATTGTAGACTTCAGGAAGAGACAGCAGCGGCCCTACACTCCTCTTATGATCAGCGGGACCCCTGTGGAGAGGGTGAGCAGCTTCAAGTACCTCGGTGTAAACATCTCCGAGGACCTGACTTGGACTGCACACATTCAAACACAGGTCAAGAAAGCCAGGCAAAGACTGTACCATCTGCGACAGCTGAGGAAATTCAGGGTCTCACCAGCAATCCTGAAAACTTTCTATTCAGGGGCCATAGAAAGTGTATTGACTCAGTGCATCTCAGTGTGGTACAGTAACGCCACAAATCAGGACTGCAAAGCTCTGCAGAGAGTCGTGCGCTTAGCTGAGCGCATCTCTGGGTCTGCCCTCCCCTCTCTGCAGGACATCTACCTCAAACGCTGCAAAAGCAGAGCTGCAAAAATAATCAAGGACTCAAATCACCCCGGTAACCGTCTTTTCACTCTGCTGCCATCTGGCAAGCGCTTCAGGAGCATGATGGCAAAAACTGAGAGACTGAGGAGGAGCTTCTACCCTCAGGCCATCAGGCTCCTAAACTCAGCCTCATAACATCTACAGGACTCAATTTAATAAACTGTAAAAAACACCCATCATTCTCCATCATCCGCATTGCTGCTATGTGTACATACCCGGTACAACCTGTTTGCACATTCCTCTTGCACATCCCTGGTTATATTAATATTTATTAAATCCACAGTAGACTGTATTGCACATTTTAGTTCATTGCACATTTTACTCCTTATTTTATTTTATTTTTTACTAATTTTTTTATCTTATTCCTACCTATATTTATATATATTCTCTTGTTATGTTTCATCTTTTATTTTATTTTTTTGCACTGTCCATTGAGCGGACCCGTCCTGACCTACATTTCACTACTGATTATACCCTGTATGTTTGTGTATGTGACAAATAAACAAGAACCTTGAACCTTGAACCTACATCCACAAATGCCAGTTAAAACTGTACTGTGCCAAAAGGAAGCCCTATGTTAACAGTGTCCAGAAGCACCGTCGACTTCTCTGGGCTCGGAGGCATCTGGGATGGACCATCACACAGTGGAAACGTGTACTGTGGTCAGATGAATCAGTATTTCAGGTATTTTTTGGGAGGAATGGACACCATGTGCTCCGGACCAAAGAAGAAAAGGATCATCCAGACTGTTACCAGCAACAAGTCCAAAAGCCAGGGTCTGTCATGATATGGGGTTGTGTCAGTGCCCTTGGCAAAGGTAACTTGCACTTCTGTGATGGCACCATTAATGCTGAAAAGTACATAGAGATTTTGGAGCACAATATGCTGCCTTCAAGAAGACATCTTTTCCAGGGACGTCCATGCATATTTCAACAAGACAATGCAAAACCACATTCTGCACACATTACAAAGTCCTGGCTGCGGAGGAAGAGGGTACGGGTACTTGACTGGCCTGCCTGCAGTCCCGACCTGTCTCCAATAGAGAATGTGTGGCGCATTTTGAAGCGCAAAATGCGACAACGAAGACCCCGTACTGTTGCCCACCTTAAGACTTGTTTGCAGGAAGAATGAGACAAAATTACACCTGAAACATTTCATCACTTGGTGTCTTCAGTCCCTAAATGTCTTTTAAGTGTTGTGAAAAGGAATGGCAACATTATAAAGTGGTAAATGCTTTACTGTCCCAACTTTTTTTTGGAATGTGTTGCAGGTCTAAATGACAGGAAAGGATGTATATTTACAAATGACATGAAGTTGACCAGACAAAACATGAAATATTTTGTGTTCATATTGTCTGCAATGAAATACAAGTCAAAGTAAATTTAGAAATCACTAATTTCTTTTTTTATTTGCGGTTTCCATACTGTCCCAACTTTTTCTGATTTGGGGTTGTACCTCAAAATTGGCTGCGAGTGACGACACACTTTATTCTCATTGGTCAGATTCTGTGATGACAAGCACAACGTGTGTTGTGTGTTTATTCTAACAATTCAATTCCAATTATGCTCACAAATCTGTGTTTTTATAACAGTAAAACTTTTTTACTGTAGTCACACTGTTATATTAAATCACTTTTATCAAAATACTCTGATAAAAGCATTTATACCCCCACTTTATTGGTATTTAAATAGTATACGTTTATGTCGAACTTTATTCATGAACAGATGGTACTGTTTTAAGTAGTATATAAAAAGTGTTTCTGTTGCTCATGAAAAAGTTTCTGAAACGTCTGTGTATTTGACAAATATTGCATTTAATCCACTCCTTCTATGATAGAGTATGCAAACACCTTGCGAGCATCACTACCGGGAGCAGAAAGTGTCCGGCTTGATGTCTCGGCTTTTAATTCCACCCAATTGCAAGCGGCTATTCTCACCAGCCGGTGGCAGACTAGGGTAGTTCATCTCGAACAAGCCTAAAAATAGGTGTGTTCGACTTGAAGCGGCGCTGTGCAGAATGATCAGTGTATGACATCAAAGTACCGCAAGAGTGATTCGAAACAGGATTGCCTAGCGTCTGCGCTAGGGTATTTGTGTAAGGCGATTTGATTGGCTGACACCTGCGTTGCCGCTTGAAAAGTTGAACAGTTTTCAACTTCTGCCGCGAGCAACGCAAAAGCGACGCGACACACCCACAATTCAGTTCACCAACGCTTGACATCACTCTATTTAAAGTAAATGAGAGGCGTTGACGCCGACGCCTCGTGTGAATCTCGCGGTACTTTGATGTCATACACTGATCATTCTGCACAGCGCCGCTTCAAGTCGAACACATCTAAACTAATACTAATGATTATTATCAATGTGGAAAACAGTTGTGGTTTGTATAAACCGTGATAGATTTTTTCAGGATTCTTTGATGAATAGAAGTTCAAAATAACAGCATCTATTTGAAATAGAAATATTTTACAACATTATACATGTCTTTACTGTCACTTTTGATCAATTTAATGCATCAAAATTATGAATCTTAGAAGAAGGAACTTTGGGAACATCTTAGAAGGGTCAGGAAACACTGCTCAACATAAAATATCATTCACAACATGCTCTGTAAAGACAAAAAAAAGTTTACATTGGAAAACAATAAGACTAATGTGCAGGAGTGTCAAAGTCAACAGTCTGGCAACGTTCATGAATTTTGCAGGAAAGTGACCCTCCAAAAGCAGGACTAATGTAGTATTTTCACAAAAGTTCAAGGAAACAGATATACTTGCATCATTTCTCTCTTGTGTAAGAAGTCTGTGCTTAAATTGTTGGTAATGCCTGCAGGGGAAGTCGTGGCCTAACGGTTAGAGAGTCTGACTCGTAATCCAAAGGTTGTGGGTTCAAATCTCGGGTACGGCAGGGATTGTTGGTGGAGGAGTGAATAACCAGCGCTCTCAATACCACGACTGAGGTGTCCTTGGGCAAGGCACCGAACCCCCAACTGCTCCCGGGCGCTGTAACATGGCTGCCCACTGCTCCGGGTGTGTGTTCACTTAGGATGGGTTAAATGCAGAGAATACATTTCACTGCTGGTTATATACTCTCTATGTAATCATGTATGTGACAAATAAAAAAATTCTATTCTATTCTAATGCTGTATGGGCTGCAGCTCAATAGACTGTGGATTATTTCTTGCTTCCTCCTGCACAGGCTGTTGAACTGAAGACACATAATATATTCACATTTCAAATATCTTAACTCCATTTATGTATATTTATATATTTATTTTTTAAAAATGATGACTGCTCTATATATACATATATACTATATATATATATATATACATATATGTAACACGTCCCACTCGGAGTCGAGCGGGTCTCAAACTCGGGTCTCCAGTGTGAGAGGCGGACGTGCTAACAAGGAGGCTAAATGGCTGCAAAGAATGTAATATATTACTCATTACTAGTTACTCCTTTCAAAAGTAATATTGTTACTTTACTTATTACTTTCTGGTAACAGTAATTAGTTACACTACTAGTTACATTACTTTTTCTTCACGCCCCACAGAAGTTGTAACTGTGTATCTTCCACATAAAATTATTCTAGAATGTTACTAACAACATATTTCTGCCTCATCATTTGACCAAAATCCACATTGGATTGCGGTCAGAAGTTATTACAACACATCGATAGTGACAAGAAGTGTTGTATTAATCTCATTGTCATGTGTAGCTTGAAGGTAATTGTAATTTCTCTTTTACCCATATACGATTATATTTCATTATGTATTTTATCAAATCACATAAGTTTGTAAGAAACTGTTTAATTTTCCAAAAAGATTTTTAATTATAGTAATATAATGTAGCACATGTTGATCAGAGGTATGTGGGTGGGATGTAATACCAGAGTAAAGCAAAGCCACAACTTATACAACATTGTTCAAATAATCTTTTCTCCTGACAAAATCAATATAATGCAATATTTCTATCTGCAGAATGTAAGCTTTTCCATATTCCAAGCTTGTCTGCTGCACTGGGGACATCACATGTATGTGCGAGTCATGAAAGTTATGAAAATAAATCTAGGAATTATTTGATTGTTGGATTTTAAATCAGCGGGTTGAGGCATCAAAAGTAACTAAGTAACTAAGCTGTTTTATGGATGGTAACTGTAATATTATTACTGAAACCTTATTAGTAATTAGTTACACTACTAGTTAATGCAAAAAGTAATATTATTACAGTAACTAAGTTACTAGTAACTAGTTACTGCCCAACACTGGTCGCTAGTGCTTCTCTTAAAATCAGGGGAGTGAGGTTTTACCTGCACAGCACATACTAGCTGGTCTCCGTTACATATATTTATATATACAGGTGCATCTCAATAAATTAGAATGTCGTGGAAAAGTTCATTTATTTCAGTAATTCAACTCAAATTGTGAAACTCGTGTATTAAATAAATTCAATGCACACAGACTGAAGTAGTTTAAGTCTTTGGTTCTTTTAATTGTGATGATTTAGGCTCACATTTAACAAAAACCCACCAATTCACTATCTCAACAAATTAGAATACTTCATAAGACCAATAAAAAACATTTTTAGTGAATTGTTGGCCTTCTGGAAAGTATGTTAATTTACTGTATACAAGTATGTACTCAATACTTGATAGGGGCTCCTTTTGCTTTAATTACTGCCTCAATTCAGCGTGGCATGGAGGTGATCAGTTTGTGGCACTGCTGAGGTGGTATGGAAGCTCAGGTTTCTTTGACAGTGCCCTTCAGGTCATCTGCATTGTTGGGTCTGATGTCTCTCATCTTCCTCTAGACAATACCCCATAGATTCTCTATGGGGTTCAGGTCAGGCGAGTTTGCTGGCCAATCAAGCACAGTAACACCATGGTCATTGAACCAGCTTTTGGTACCTTTGGCAGTGTGGGCAGGTGCCAAGTCCTGCTGGAAAATGAAATCAGCATCTCCATAAAGCTTGTCAGCAGAAGGAAGCATGAAGTGCTCTACAATTTCCTGGTAGATGGCTGCGTTGACTGTGGACTTCAGAAAACACAGTGGACCAACACCAGCAGATGACATGGCAGCCCAAATCATCACTGACTGTGGAAACTTCACACTGGACTTCAAGCAACATGGATTCTGTGCCTCTCCACTCTTCCTCCAGACTCTGGGACCTTGATTTCCAAATGAAATGCAAAATTTACTTTCATCTGAAAAGAGGACTTTGGACCACTGAGTTCTTTTTCTCCACAGCCCAGGTAAGATGCTTCTGACATTGTCTCTGTTTCAGAAGTGGCTTGGTAGCCCTTTTCCTGAAGACGTCTGAGCGTGGTGACTCTTGATGCACTGACTCCAGCTTCAGTCCACTCCTTGTGAAGCTCTCCCAAGTGTTTGAATCAGCTTTGCTTGACTGTATTCTCAAGCTTGCGGTCATCCCTGTTGCTTGTGCACCTTTTCCTACCCAAATTCTTCCTTTCAGTCAACTTTGCATTTAATATGCTTTGATACAGCACTCTGTAAACAGCCACACCTTTCAGTAATGACCTTCTGTGACTTACCCTCTTTGTGGAGGGCGTCAATGTTTGTCTTCTGGATCATTGCCGTCAAGTCAGCAGTCTTCCCCATTATTGTGGTTTCAAAGAACAAGAGGTTCCCAGAATGTATTGTAAAGAATTTAATCTTTTACATTGATTTAATTTTAGCTCTTTTGTTTTAAGCTTTATTTTGAATTTCAGCTTTAGGGAATCTTAACATTCTAGATTAGTATGATCAATTGATATTAATCAAAACGTCCAATTTATACCTTGTTTAACACTCGTCCCGCGAGTCGTTAAGTTTCAGTATATTCTGAGAAATTCTGTATTATTTTCGTGGCCACGCTATAATAATACAGAATTATTTAAGTACCTTTATGACAGTTATGAGCATAGGTAACGTTATCTTTTAGGCAAAGCTTGATTTGAAAATTACACACCAAAACACAGAACACTTCTCTATGAATCAAACAAGAGTTTATTTACTATCTTACTAACATACATGAACTAAGCTAAATAACACAAACACAAAATACATACACACAGGCAATGATTTGTTGCAATTGAGAATGATTAAAATATAGCACTGTTTTACACGATTTTACTCGTGTCGATCATCAAATGGAGAACTCTCTTAATTTTACTTTAGAGATAGATACGACCAGTTCAGCAGAATAGAGATTTTGTTTGATTACTTGCTTTTAAGTTGAAATGGTCGCTGATCTGCCATTGCGTTTCTCGGCTCGAGGGAATTCCGCCTGTTGTCGTCGTGTGACGTCACTCTGGGGATGCCCTTCTGTTGGTTTGACTGCTCGGTGTTGTTTGATGGCTTGAAGTTGCTTTCGCCTAGCTTCGGACTTTCAAGGGTTTCTTCAGAGATTTGACTGAGTGTTGGTTCAATGTTCAAACTCGGCCAGATGTTAAGGCTGCGAGCTCTTTTGGAGTAGCTCCAAATTTCAAAGAAGCGCACGATTTCGAGCAGAGCAGAGAGAGAGCGAGCAGTCTGTGTCAGAGGGTATTAACCAGAGGACTTCCGTTCAACCCCCAGAGGCTTCCACCAACCAGGTTGTCCTTTTAGACGGAGGTCCACCTACACGGCTCATTTTCCATGCAGTAAATTTATCTGCTTAGTTATTTTGTCACATGAAGAAAATATCTTTTAACACGTTCTAATCACACATTATTATACTCAATATTAACTTCCCAGGCACACCAAATTCTTGCATTTGTCCTGACCGTTAATATGAAACCAAATATAAGGTATTTGACATACATTAACAGCTTTCATGCTAAAACTAACTCAAAAAGGGTTCTATTTAAAGATTAGAAATAACACATCATGCATATACTACTAGCAGGTCTAGTAGTTCTTGCTACAGGAGAAAATTATACCTCAAAAGATTATAAAAACATACCATTGATTACAATGACACAGCAAGCTTATAAATGACATAAAATACACATTGATATATTTTGTAAAATATATTGTATATATTGCTTTTGATAACAGCAACAGGTATTAATTGTCTTTTGGAACACTTTATAAAAGTTTGAGTCTTTGTTCGGTTAAAGAAATGAAAGGCACATATCCCTGCCATGTCCTGGGAGGACGGGAGGTCAGGAAAGTCACTGTCCGGGTCATGAGAATGTCACGTTTGTGGGGATCTGGTCTTCCTTAGCTTGAACGTCTGTCGTAAATGTCTTTTCTTGTTGATAAAAATCATTGAATTATGCGTTAACGATCAGAGGATCCATAAAGTTTGTCGTTTTGACCATTGCCAGATGTTTACCTCAAAGCTCTCCTATTTTGAGAGGTTTCTTTACGATGATAACCCGAAAGGCATGGCAGGAAATTGGCCAGCCAGTTGGGTGAGGTGCTCTTCCTCTGTCAATTTTATGACTTGCAGATAGAGACGAACGTTTCTTTAAGCCTGAGGAATTTTGTGGTTGCACTTAGTGTGTGTGTGTGTGTGTGTGTGTGTGTGTTCTTTCCTCCACACAGGTCCTACACATCCCCCTTTTGCTCGGTGAGGTTCCCATTGCGAACGTCGGCGGGCACTGGAACAAGAAGCAGGGAGAACAGGCACACACAAGACACAAACAACATCATCACTGACTGAATCCTGGTGTAGGGTAATTTGGGAAAGAATAGGTTAGGAACTTGAGAAGATGTAGGGTGCATTCTTTAGGATTACCGGCAATTGAGTCATTCCGATTGGTTTAATTGTCAGGGGTTCGACGAGGCGGTATAGGCGTGATCTCAAGCAGGTTGGTTGAGTTCTCGGGTTCGGGTTCTTGGTCGGTTTTATCACGTCGGAAAATGCGTGGGACGCCTGACGTGCATTTGTTGAAAGACTCTTGAACGGCGTTCACTCGCTTGTGTAGGAGGAAGGCCAGTGTCAATGTCACAACGTACCCTACAATAGTAGAGATGCAAAGCGCTGTGTCAGCAGCAGACCAAGACCGAATAATAGGCGCGCCAGCGGGCGGAAGGCGAGCGATAGCTTCTAAAGCTGTATCAACAGGAGTCAAGTCAATAAGTTGCGTTCCTTCCTCCTTGATCCTTTCTTCCAATTCTGGATCAAGGACGAAGGAGTGCTGTTTGAAGAAGGGCGAGATTTCGATTTCAGCCTGATACTCGTCGTCAGTAAGGTGATACAATGCTAACTCGTCAATATGGAGGATCGAGCCCTTAGGGACAGTGATCCATAAAGTTTGGTTGGGCAAGGTAATGCGTGTGGCTGTGTCGTGTTGATCGTATGTGAGGGTAGCTGTTCGTGCCGGGGTGTTGACCAGCCATCGGTTTCCGATGATTTCGGCTTGCGTTACCTCAACTTGAGAACGTGGTGTCGCTTCGGCAGGGCAGCTAATGTTGGGTCTAATGGATTCTAGGCCGCAGATGCCCTCAGTATTATCGCGTACGAAATGTTTACTCGGGCAAAGGAAGTGAATGTCCTTTGTGCGCGTACACATCCTTAGGTTTGGGGCCAAGTACAACTGCTCATTGTTATCGTGATACGCAACGACTTCAGGAGTGTGGATTTTGACATAGGTGTTCCCTTGCCAAAATCCCACATTCACAACGTCTTTGAGCCGGTAAATGTTATTCGAGTCGCTAATGGGCAAACTGAGGAGAAAGGCCAAGTCGCCTGCTTCCGGGTTTACGTACAAGGGAATAGCGATACCCAGGGAAAAGGCGAGATGGGTTTGTATAGGGACTAGCAGGGCCCGCGGTGGCCGAAGCTAGGATGTTTTGGACAAGGTCTAAGAGGTATCAAGTAGTGTGCAATCCTACCCATGGCTAAGTTATCAATCGAGGAACTTACTTCACGTAGCATGTCGGTCATGATTTGGCGGTCGCCTCGATCGGTTGACAACGGTTCTCACAACGAGTTACAACGACTTTACTGAAGGGAGTCAATCTCAATTTTGGGACCTGGATTTAAATAATTGGTAAAGGGAGTTCCCTGATGAGGGGACTAGAGGGGAGAGGAAAGTATAGTGAGAGAGGAAGAAGGAAAAACACAAAGAGAGAGACAGGTGAAAAGACACAACAAAACGAAAAAAACAAAAACAAACGGAGGCACAGGGACACTGAATGAGGTAAGGCAGCAAACGAGTGTCACATGTGTGAAGTAACTCCTCTCTACTAGAGGTTGACTCTAGCAGTGCAGCTGAGGAGAGAGTGTAAGTGTTGTGTTTCAACAAGGTCGCTAAATGTTTTCCTAAACAACAGAAATTATGTTAGTGTGGTGTAGAGCATATGATTGTCGGTCTGTGTCAGTGGGTTTGATCTTCCCCCTTTTCCGGTCGGCTGGAGCTCTGGTGCCTCTTTATCTGGTTTCGATGGACCCATCGAAGGACTGGCTCGCTGCGCCCTTGTCCGATTTTGATTCGGTAGGCGACAGGTGAGAGCTTGTCTACAATCGCGTGGGGTCCTGTCCAGTGAGGTAGGAACTTCTTTGACAGGCGATGGGGAGCGTTCTGCCTTGGTCGGGCGAAGCTGTAGTACCACACTTTGTCTCCGACATTAAACTCATGGTGAGAGGCCTTTTGGTCGTAGTAGGCTTTACGACCTTCCGCGCTTCGTTGTAGTTGCTGTTGAGCGAAGGCGAAAGTAGTTCTCAGGTGCTGATGCAACTCTTCCAGGTATTGGTGAGTGGTATAGGCGGTGACGAGGTTCAGGTCACCAGGTTGGTACAGCAGGTGTAGCGGTAGCGTCATGTTTCTCCCTGTCATCAATGTGAACAGGGGTACGCCGGTAGACTGGTGAGGGGTGGCTCGAGCAGCCATCAGTACCAGCGGAAGTTTAATATCCCAATCCTTTTGATTGGCGGACACATACTTCTTCAACATGCTGACCACTGTTTTATTGGCCCGTTCAACTTGACCCGAGGAAATTGGGTGATGGCTTATATGGAGCTTGGCCTGTACACCGAGGAGTTTCCACACTTCCTGCATGATGTCGGCGGTGAAGTGGGTTCCGCGGTCAGAGTTGACCCTTAAAGGCAGTCCAAATCTTGAAAAGATGTGGTTCATTAACAGGCAGGCTGTTGTTTCTGCTGTATCATTGGGAGCTGGGAGGCACTCTATCCACTTCGTGAATTCGCAGACCACGGAGAGGAAGTATTTGTTACCTCGCGTTGACCGTGGCAGGGGTCCTACCCAGTCTATTTGGAGGTCCGACCAGGGGAAGGTCATTCCTTTCCTTTGCAGTGGGGCTCGGTGGTTTGGGTTTGCCGGTTGAAACTGGCAACACACCAGGCATCCTTTTACGTATTCCGCCGCGTCTTGCTGCATGCCAGGCCAGTATGCTACTTGCTTGAGTGTTTCATAGGTGGCCTTGGCGCCGTGGTGTCCTGCGCATGGTGCATCGTGGGCGTGTGTCAGCATCATCCCCCTTTGGCCGTGAGGGACTACGAGCTTTGGCGTAGTTAGGGGCTCAGGGACATACGTGAGCACACCGTCTCTCAGATGCAGCATGTGCTTGATTGAGTGGAGCGTGCGGAGCTCGGAGGAAGCAGTTAGGTCGGAGGTGGAAATAGGATGAGTTAAGGGGTCGGAAATGTGAGCTGCCATAGTTCGCAGTGTTTGATCTTCCTTTTGGAGTGTGAGAAGATCGTCAGCAGCGAACTGAGGTGAAATGGCAATGTGGGAGGAGGTGGTGTTTTGTACGCCAGTGGCGTGTTGGCGGCGGGTTATGGCCGCTACTGAAGGGTTGGGAGGGAGGGCTTGAAATGTCCAGGACTCTCCGTGTAATGCACCTGCTTTGGCGAGGGCATCGGTTTGGTCATTGAAGTCTTTGTCTTGTCCTGGTTGACGTGAATGACCTCGAACCTTTTTCCAATAAACGATAATGTCATGTTCAGTGACAATGGCATCGCCTGCTTGGAAGAGTTCCTGGTGTTTGACAGGCTTGTTGTTAGCTGTCTTGAATCCATTCTGTTTCCATCCAGCTAAATGGCATGTGAAGCTTAGACGGGCGTAGTTCGAATCGGTACAGATGAGGAGTTCTTTGATGTTGTGGGATGCCGCCATCTGAAGTGTGATGAGGATGGCTGCTATTTCAGCATATTGCGATGAGCGAGGGCCTAAGTTGAATTGTCGCGGTGGGCAGGGGTCGTTGTTGAGCCAGACCACTCCCGCTCCAGCTTGTAAATTGCCCTTGTGGTTGTAGGAGGAGCCGTCGACATATGCTGTGGGCATACCTTCACATACATTCTCCTCGAAGTACCTGTGATTCGTCAGTTGAGGTTGTGGCGGTTCTTTAGGTTCCGCTGGAGTATGCAGCGTGTCCGTTGAACAGTTTTGGCAGGCCGCTAGCCCATTTCCAAGTGAGGATTTGTAGTTTTGGGCATATCTTGCCTCGACGTCTCGTCCTTGGAGTGTCATTAGCCAGGTAGCTATGCGTGCGTTGGTCACCACGCCATCTCTGATGCGTTGACTGTTTAGGAAGGTGACCGGCTGATGACAAGTCTCGATGATGACTTTCTGTGCACCGATGTAATTAGAGAAACGCTGGATAGCCCATACAGTGCAAAGCAAAGCCTTTTCGCAGTTTGAGTACTTGCATTCTGGGGGAAGCAGCGTTTTGCTGGCATAAGCGACCACTCGTTTGTCTTTGTCATGGAGCTGGTATAGGCCTGCGCTGAGGCACTGATTGGAGAATCCAGCGTCCAGATAGAATTCTTTTCCTGGGTCTGGGTAGGCAAGGCACGGAGCAGAGCACAGGCACTGTTTGAGCTGGCCCATTGCTGTGTCCTGTGTTTCCGTCCAAACGAAGGGTTCATCCTTTTTCAGGAGGGAAGTTAGTGGTCGTGCGATGTCAGCGTAGTTCTCGATGAACTGTCGTGAATAATTGCACACTCCCAGAAAGCTTCGCAGCTCAGAGATGTTAGTCGGCGTCTTTATGCTTTGGATTGCTTGGGTGCGGTTAGACTGTGGCTCGATGCCGTTTCTTCCGACAAGCAATCCGACATAGTTCACCTTGGTTTTGCACCATTGTCCTTTGTGAAGGGCGATCTTGGCTCCTGCCGTTGTCAGCTGGTTTAGGACGTGATTGATCTCTTTAAGGTGGTCTTCCACACTTGAGCTTTTCATCAAAACGTCATCTACATAGACAAGGTTGCCTCTGGCTCTGGCGTCAGGGCATGCTTTGTTCAGGAAGATGTTGAATTCTGCTGGTGAGTTGGCATAGCCGAAGGGACACCGTGTGAAGGTGTACTGTCGATTGCCAAAGGTAAATGCCAGCTTGTGTTGGTCATCGGGATGGACAGGGATTGTCCAGAACCCGGAGGCGACGTCCAGTGTGGAAAGGATCGTCGAGCCTTTGATTTTTGGAATTTCTTGATCCAACTGGGTCATAGGCCATCGTGACAATGGTACTTGCTGATTCAATTTGCGATAGTCGATGGTGGGCCGCCATTTGCCGTTTGGTTTTAAGACTGGCCATATCGGGGCAGAGTATGTGCTGTTACAGGGCCGGATGACCCCCTTTTCCAGCATGGAGTCAACAATCTCTTGCACTGGCTCGTATGACGCTATTGGAATCTTGTACTGTCGCACAAATGTGGGTGGCGCATTTGGGTTTGTCGGGATGTGCACCGTGTGGATGTTTGTCAGTCCACAATCCAGGGAATCCTTTGCGAAAGAGTCCTTGTATTTGTGCAGAACCTGGAGTCCTTGGCGATCCGCTTCATTGTGGAGGGCGTCTGCCTCACTCAGGATCTCTTGAACTTGTGCGTTGAACCCGGCGTAGGGTTCTTCTGCAGTGAGGTCATTTGAGGGGCTTTGGGCCCCGATGGTCACCTGTGTAGGTGATTCTGTCGCAGGCTGTGTTGAGACATCATAGACAGCGAGATGAGTGTCATCTGTTAGTTCTGAACGGCAGACGCTTTCTCTGGACACCGGCAGAATGGATGTGATGGCAATGACTTCATGAGGTTTTGTAAACGTTACAGTGTCGTCGTATTCGTCTGACATTAGCTGTGTGGGTATAGGGCCTATGACAGGTACCATCAGTTCAAAGTCGTGGAACGCCTGGCTGATGAGCCATCCCAGGTGATTGGCTTTGGGAACGTGGATGTCTTGGGCCGTACAGTTGTTGAACAACACATACACAGCACGAGATGACACTTCCATGAGAGGTGTGGCTTCCAGAGTCAGTCCGAGTTTTAGGCAGGTCCTGGAAAGTTGGAAGAAGCCTAGCTTACTGTTGAGAGCTTGGCCAGGTCGCATGTTGAGGCGGACGCTGACACTCTTGCTGTAGGCAGGTATTGTGGCTTCTTGCTCCGTGATCATAGCGCATGCGTCTGGCATGGTTTGACCAGATTGGAGGTTCTTGAGGTTGACTGACGTTGTCAGTTGGTGTGACAGGGGAGCCCATATGACGTCGTTTACGGTATCAATGCAAGCATTGAGCCGGACCAGGATATCCGCTCCAATGTAGATGTCATGCGGCAGGTCTGGGACAACGACGAAGTAGTGAGTTAGCTGTCTGTTGTTCCATCGTATGTCCAGAGCGCAGATGATCTTGGAGGTGGCCATGGTTGTCGACCAGGGACTGAGAGGGAAGCGGCTGTGCTTAGCGACATGTGGTAGACACTGATGTCTTTGCTTCAATGTTTTGAATAGCTTCAGGCTGATGGCGGAGTTCTCTGCCCACAGTGCTAGTGCCGTGTTGGACACTGATGTGCCTTGGACATCTATTGCAGTCATGATTCGAAGGGGGCCTGTGTTTGATTCAGGCTCCTGCAGTGAACAGAGGAGAGGGTCCTTGTCCTTGCTGTTTGTGCTTGGTCCAGATCCTGGCTTTGCTACTGCATCATCGATCAGTGACTTAGGGACGGTGTCTGTGACTTGACACTGCGACTCGTTGGAGTCTAATGCCTGGCAAGGCAGAGGTTCACGGACTTGTGTCCACATCTTTAGGTGCTTGAAGTCTATTAGAGGTTCGAAGCGATTAAGCAGATCTTTCCCAATGAGGAGTGGATACGTCTTAAGTGGTGAAACGTATACGGGATGGACGAGGTCCATCGATCCCACCGTTAGGTGAATTGGGGCCACATGTTTTAGTTGTAGGCCCGTGTGGGAGTATGCTTGAAGGTTTAGTTCACACTTTTGGAGTTTGAGGGTTCTGTTAGTCCTCTTTGATCTTTCTTGGACTTCCTCTAGGAGTTCGGTAGACATTAGAGTAATGTCGGCTCCAGTATCGAGGAGCGCTTCGACTCTGATGTGTCGTTCGATGATGATGGAGAGGTAGAATTTTCTGGCTATACCTTTCTCAATGAGATCGCCTAGGAGTTGAGGGACTGGAGTTTGGGAGGAAACAGTTAGGATATCAGGGCTGATGTGGCGTTCTTCGGAGGAGTGGCAGATGACCAAGACAGCACTTTCAGGAACTTGAGGGGTTTCGTCAGCAGGTGTTTGTTGGACGCTGCTGCAATTTGGAGCATTAGGTGTTGAGTTAGTGTCTAACTCTGTTGCTGGGTTTTCAGGTGGGGTTTCGTGTCCATCTGAAGTTAGTGTGATTACGGTTCTCTGAGAGTGAGGTGAAGGAGTGCTGTTCTCCTTGGCTGGTTGTGTCAACTGGTCGCTGCCATCTCGTCCGGCCGCTAGTCAGGCTGAATCTGGTTTCTCTTTCTTTTCCCATTTCCGATCTTCCTCTTTCCGTTGGAAGAATTCTTTCATCATCATTTTCATCAGTTCTTGTGAGTCGAAACACGGTAGTGTCTTTTGTTCCTGTGTGGGTTCAGTTTGAGCTCGGTCAGCTTGGAATCTTTGCGAATTCTTTCGTCGATTCCTTGGGCTGGTTGCTCCAGGGTGAGTTTGTCGTCTTCCCTTGGAGTTTCCGTTGGATTCCCATGAGTTTTTCTCTCTTGAGTTTCCAAATGAGCTTGGGTGGTTCCACGATCTCTCCCAATGACTTTCGTGAGGCCTTGACTGGTCCCATGTCTTTTCCCAGTGCCGTCCAGGTGAGCGTTGATGTCCACGTGGTCCATCCCAGCGTTCGTACCTCTGTTTAGATCGGGTACCAGCATGGGAGTCTCGTTCTTTGTTGGACGAGGGTGCATTCCACTCCCTGGGTGGCGGCTTGGCATTGTCTTGGCGTTGGGCGCCCTCTAGCGCCAGCCCTTGACTTTGAATGTTGAAGTCAAGAACGGCTGGGGTTTTGGCACCTTTTTCTGAGGCCATCTTTTGTTTGCCGTAGGCTTTCTGCGCCAAGTCTCGCAAATGCTGAGCATTCATTGTCCGTGGACATGCGAGAACGCCAAGATGGTGGCTTACGCCGGGATGAAGGTTCCGTAGGAAGAGAGTTTTGAAGTTCAATTCATCCTCCATGTCAGGTTCGTTGCGAGTTCCAAAGTATGCCCGTCTGAGTCGGCTGTAGTAGGCTTGAGGAGGTTCGTGACGTCCTTGTCTCGTCTCCAGGGCAGCCACGAGGCCTTGTTCGGACTCAGGGTCGGAGAACTCTTTAATGAGGGCTTCTCGGAGCAGTTGGTAATCATTCTTATTGTGAGCAGGCTGCCTGTCCAGGAAGCTGCGAACTTCAGAACTGGATGTCGTTCGAAGTAAATATAGTCTATCTTTGTCCGTAATGTTAGGTCGCATTTCCAGATGGAAATCGATATCTTGGAGATACGCTTGGACATTTGGGCTATTTGGCACGCTCGGGGTGAATTTGCCAATGTTCCTGGCGAGCTTGTCGAGGTCTTTTAGGTCCAAGCCGTGTGATGATCTGTGACTGGTTGCAGCAGATTCTTTTGGCTGAGGTAAAGTGAGGTAAAGTTCTCCAGAGTGAGTTGGTGAATGTTTCAACACCACCCCCTCCATCTTTTTCTCACGTGTCAGTCCAGGAACAGGTGACCCGGTCCTGCTTGGCAGGGGTGATGTCAGTGCGCATCGTGTCCTTGGTGGCTCACGGCGCAGTTCGTAAGCGTGCTTGAGTTCCTCTTGGAAACTGTCAGATTCCTCTTTGACGTAGTCAAGCTGTCGTGTTAGACGACTAACCTCGTTTCGTGACTCATCCAGGTGAGCTTCAAGGGCTTTGATTCTGCCGTTTTTATCTCTGAAGTCGGCCTTTGCTTTCTCCAGAAGCTGTTCAGCATACTGTAGCTTTTTGGACCGATCATCGTAGTCTGCCTTGACCTTTTCCAATTCTTGGCTAGTAGCTGCTAGGGTTTCTTTTAGCCGGTTGATCTCCTCCTCAGCACCTTGTTCCGCCTCATCCGACCCTTCCCGTCATTCCTGAGCTTCAAGTTCCAGCTGCTCTATGCGTCGTTGTGCGCGTGTCAGCTCCTGCTGGCGTTGTGCAGCGTGCTTGTCGCTCAACTTGAGGGTGGCGATGAGTGTGTGGCTTAAGGAGCCAGTGATCTTGGCTAATTCTTTGTGATTGTAGCTGTGACTTGGGTCTTGTGCCATGAGGCTTGTTATGTTGTCATCCAGCTGGTCTTGTGTCTGATGTTTTAGTGTTTCAGCAGCCTTAGGGAGGAGACTGTCTGTTGCAATGCTTAGCCATGTTTCCAAATCCTCCCAGTGACCGACATGTCCTGTTGTGTGAGACATGTTTGGGCGTGGTGAGATCTCGAACCACGACTGACACAGACCTTGAGGAGAAAAACAAAACAAACCAAAACAAAC
This sequence comes from Schizothorax lantsangensis, assembly GCA_027422415.1. Lineage (NCBI taxonomy): Eukaryota > Metazoa > Chordata > Actinopteri > Cypriniformes > Cyprinidae > Schizothorax > Schizothorax lantsangensis. The sequence goes on from CM049841.1 coordinate 43,113,012, forward strand.
AAACCAAAACAGAACAAATTAACAAACAAAGGGTGTAGATGTGCGATATAGAATGTGTACTAGTGTTGACTGTGTGAAACAGGTGGGTGTGGTTCTCTGTGACTGTGATCCTCAGGGGGCGTGCTTCTAATTTGTAGCCTCTGTGGGGGGGAAAAATTGAGCACACACACACAGGTAGCACAGCTAGAGAACAGGTAAAGAAAAGAAGAAGGTTGCTTCTAAACAGAGGATTTGTAAATGGGATTTTTTTTTTTGTAAGTCTGTGATTGCGATTGGTTTTCTCCGGGGTGAAGGAAAACAATAACAATGACAGCACTGGTCCCGTTAATGACAAAATTGACACCACAAGCTAATTAGAGTGTTCGCGTGCTTGAAGTTTTCCAGCGCCTTTCTTCTGTGGACCTGCTTTAACCTGGCGGGTTAGGATTTCACAAAAGAGGAAGGTAAATGGAAAACAATTTTGACATGTTCTCAAGTTCCACAAATACCTGTTTCGATTGCTAAAGTTCTCCACTTGTGATCTTCACACAGGCAAAAATCTCAGCAACAGCAGCAGTAGTCAAATTAGAAGATAGCAGCAGGAAGAAAAGAGAGAAAGATGAGAGTAGGATTTAGGATTAGTAACAAAGGTGGCAGCGCGGAGGCGCTGTTGAGTCGATGCACCTAGGGGTTTTGCTTTGCTAATTTTATAAGGATAAACACACTTGCCTAAGCATTAAGAAAACCTTAATTTTTTTTTTCTTTTTGGAGGTTTGCTTACTTAGAAGGGTTTTCCTAATTAGAAAGTTATTATACTCTAGGCTTTGTGATGAATGTAAATTGCTCCAGTGGTGTTCAGCAGCAGAGCCCACCGCCCGAGCGCACCAGGTGAGCTCCTGTAAGGGTTTTGCCGAACACTCCGCCCCCACCGTACTGCTGTGAGCCTCTCAGACAGCTGTGGCTTTTGGCACAACCGGGCTGGGACTCGGGTGAGGTATGTCGAACGACTGCTGGCCTGAAGAGGGGCGGGGCTAGGTCCCGGTGTCTATCCGTCAGTGCGAACCCGAAGTTCGACGTACTTCGTCAATAGATTAGCCGGAATGGTATATCCGCACCTTCGCCCAGTCAGCCGTTGACTCCTCCTCCGATACCCGATTGCTAGCCTGCTGCGGACCGTCACTTTGCAACACTAGGACGGAAATATTCGGGTTTCCCCTCCAGCCTGCACCAGGTACAGTCGGAACGGGTGACTCCGCTTGCTGTAACTTACACTGGAGGCAATTTCACTTCACTAACCAAGCACTAGGGGGAGCCCTATCTCCTATCAGGCCTAAGAAAAGGGAAACCTATAAAAGTTAATTTAATAACAGACGGAGAGAGACCAAACAGGTTGGAACCAAAACTCAATTGCAACTGAAATTAGAATTTCAAATTAGAAATGGTAGTTCCTAATTCCAATTTTATGATGTTATCATTTAAATTTGATAGGCTTGATTAGGATTAACTTAATCAATAGGGTATCCTTGAGGTAGGATCCTTATTAGCCAATGCTGGAATTAAAATTTCAGAGCAATGATTTATAGTTAAAGATCTAACTTAACGATGTTTGTCATTAATATTAGAAGACACCTGTGATTATAATAATCCTTAAGTATTGAAGCAGGGTAATACAAGCTCTAATGAGTTGCAGATGAAATTAAAATTTCAGAGCCTTATTGGCAGTCATGGATTAAAATCTTAATGATATTTTTCATTAACATTACAGGCGATTGCATTTCATTGATCAGCCAATAGTGTTGACATAGGGAAACAGGAACTGTAATTAATTATTAAATTGAATCAGAATTTTCAAATTCGTAATTAATTATGAAATTAAATTACAAATTCCACATCCCTAATTTCGTATCCCTAAGCCTGACCAATTACTAATTCCTTGTGTTATTCAAATCATTAGAACAAATTAATCCGTATAGTCTCAATTATAAAAGGAAATTTAAAAATTTTCCCGGGCCAGACGATCAAACACTTTGATAGTTAATAATTAAAATCTTAATGTTATTGTTAAATTATCAGAGCACACATAATTATCTCAATCAGTCTATGTGGAATCAGAAACTGAAATTACTTTAATGAAATTAATTTAATTTCACATCAGGGATTAGTTATGGAATTAAATTATCAATTTCAAATATTTCATAGCAATTCATCCAATGAGATTCTTAAAATCATGAGAGCGCAATCATAAATAAATTAATTATCTTCCTATCAAAGCAATGAGGCTAAGACCCATCATTAATTTCTAATGAACCCCAATAGTTATGAAACTAATATCTGCTAAATATGAAACGAAACAAAACAACCTAAACACGACTACTTGTTAAAACCACCTGTGACATCGCTGATCTCATTTCCTATGAAAATCAGCTGGCCTGCACATTAACGGTTTATTTAAATCTGCATTTGTCAAAGTTCTTTTAAAAGGGAAGAGAGGGAAAATGCATAATTAAATGCAAAAGAGAGAAGGAAATGACGTGAACACTCTTAGCATGAGCTAAGTTCAGATGAAAGGTTAGTCACATAAACGCTTCAAAAACACACTGCAACATACACCGCATTTGAACCCCAGGCTACCAAAATGCTATGTGCTAATCGCTATGCTTCCAATGCAACTGGCTTTGCCTCAGCTCCAATATGCTATTCTTTGGCTTCAGTTAGCTTAGCTTGCTATGCTGATACACCAGCCTTAAGATGGCGCTCGCAGGCTGCGCTTGCGCACTTGACTTCCTTGGGTTGCCCTGTCACTATGGTGACGACACACCCGGATGTTAGCTAACGTTATACACAGTCTCAATACCTCAGATCTCGATGTGCATCTAGATGTGCATCTAACAACCACAAAAGCACTATTTAGATTCTTATCTTTATAGCACTAACAATCTCAACTCATTCAGAGAGAGATAAATTAATCTACAGATTAATTAATACAACAGCGTTATTGAGGCCTCGGCGGACCTAACATTTGTCAGTCTATCTGACAGGCAGAAACGCACAGTGGATTTTTCAACACACAATTTCCTTGATCAAGATAAATATCTGTTCTCCCCAGAACGCGTTTTGGCCACTCCTTCCGAGCGCCGCGTCCGATTTCACTCTTTTAGTGATTCAAAGATGGCAGAAAAATCATTAAGTAGCTAAGTTAATGTTTTCAAACCGGGAGATACATAGCATAGTTCAATCTGAAGTGGGACACGCACTTTAGCAGATTAAAACCATGGAAGGCCTTTTAAAAGACGTGAATGAGGAATCCGCTCATTCGTGTCTCTTTTGCGCTTTTGAGCGACTTTTGTCTTACAAGACAATTTATATACTGCAGTATTTTTCTTCTAAGCAACTAAAGCTTTTTCATTCATTCAAAACGCATTGCCACATTTATACAGTACCATAAACACACAAACAACTCTGTTTCTCTGTATCTACACTATTTCTCCTTCCGGTTATGAGAAAATAGTGCAAAATACATAATCTGTATTTCTGGTTATGAATTTTCATATCAATATTTTTGCCCGCATTCTCCACCATTATATGTAAAGAATTTAATCTTTTACATTGATTTAATTTTAGCTCTTTTGTTTTAAGCTTTATTTTGAATTTCAGCTTTAGGGAATCTTAACATTCTAGATTAGTATGATCAATTGATATTAATCAAAACGTCCAATTTATACCTTGTTTAACACTCGTCCCGCGAGTCGTTAAGTTTCAGTATATTCTGAGAAATTCTGTATTATTTTCGTGGCCACGCTATAATAATACAGAATTATTTAAGTACCTTTATGACAGTTATGAGCATAGGTAACGTTATCTTTTAGGCAAAGCTTGATTTGAAAATTACACACCAAAACACAGAACACTTCTCTATGAATCAAACAAGAGTTTATTTACTATCTTACTAACATACATGAACTAAGCTAAATAACACAAACACAAAATACATACACACAGGCAATGATTTGTTGCAATTGAGAATGATTAAAATATAGCACTGTTTTACACGATTTTACTCGTGTCGATCATCAAATGGAGAACTCTCTTAATTTTACTTTAGAGATAGATACGACCAGTTCAGCAGAATAGAGATTTTGTTTGATTACTTGCTTTTAAGTTGAAATGGTCGCTGATCTGCCGTTGCGTTTCTCGGCTCGAGGGAATTCCGCCTGTTGTGGTCGCGTGACGTCACTCTGGGGATGCCCTTCTGTTGGTTTGACTGCTCGGTGTTGTTTGATGGCTTGAAGTTGCTTTCGCGTAGCTTCGGACTTTCAAGGGTTTCTTCAGAGATTTGACTGAGTGTTGGTTCAATGTTCAAACTCGGCCAGATGTTAAGGCTGCGAGCTCTTTTGGAGTAGCTCCAAATTTCAAAGAAGCGCGCGATTTCGAGCAGAGCAGAGAGAGAGCGAGCAGTCTGTGTCAGAGGGTATTAACCAGAGGACTTCCGTTCAACCCCCAGAGGCTTCCACCAACCAGGTTGTCCTTTTAGACGGAGGTCCACCTACACGGCTCATTTTCCATGCAGTAAATTTATCTGCTTAGTTATTTTGTCACATGAAGAAAATATCTTTTAACACGTTCTAATCACACATTATTATACTCAATATTAACTTCCCAGGCACACCAAATTCTTGCATTTGTCCTGACCGTTAATATGAAACCAAATATAAGGTATTTGACATACATTAACAGCTTTCATGCTAAAACTAACTCAAAAAGGGTTCTATTTAAAGATTAGAAATAACACATCATGCATATACTACTAGCAGGTCTAGTAGTTCTTGCTACAGGAGAAAATTATACCTCAAAAGATTATAAAAACATACCATTGATTACAATGACACAGCAAGCTTATAAATGACATAAAATACACATTGATATATTTTGTAAAATATATTGTATATATTGCTTTTGATAACAGCAACAGGTATTAATTGTCTTTTGGAACACTTTATAAAAGTTTGAGTCTTTGTTCGGTTAAAGAAATGAAAGGCACATATCCCTGCCATGTCCTGGGAGGACGGGAGGTCAGGAAAGTCACTGTCCGGGTCATGAGAATGTCACGTTTGTGGGGATCTGGTCTTCCTTAGCTTGAACGTCTGTCGTAAATGTCTTTTCTTGTTGATAAAAATCATTGAATTATGCGTTAACGATCAGAGGATCCATAAAGTTTGTCGTTTAGACCATTGCCAGATGTTTACCTCAAAGCTCTCCTATTTTGAGAGGTTTCTTTACGATGATAACCCGAAAGGCATGGCAGGAAATTGGCCAGCCAGTTGGGTGAGGTGCTCTTCCTCTGTCAATTTTATGACTTGCAGATAGAGACGAACGTTTCTTTAAGCCTGAGGAATTTTGTGGTTGCACTTAGTGTGTGTGTGTGTGTGTGTGTGTGTGTTCTTTCCTCCACACAGGTCCTACAGTATACTGTATGGATGGTGATTTGTTGAAACTCAAATGTAAATATTCTAATATTTTGAGATACTGTTTTTCACTTTCATGAGCTGTAAGCTCTAATCATCAAAATTAAAACAAAAAAAAACTTTTGAAATGTTTAATTCACATGTAATGAATCTAAAATATATGAAAGTTTCACTTTTTGAAATAAGTTACAAGAAAAAAATAACTTTTTCACGACATTCTAATTTATTGAGATGCATCTATACACTGTAAAAAGTGATACACTATATTTACACTAATTTTGCACCCTGTTTTGTCCCACTTCTCAAGAATGACTATGTAAGCATAAGAGGAAAGGAAAGAACAAGACATGTGGCCAAGTTTGGTGACCCACTTTGAATTTGTGCTCTGCATTTCACCCATCCAAGTGTGCACACGCACATGCACGCACGCGCACGCACGCACACGCACACACACACACACACAGAGCAGTGATGCAGCACCTGGGGAGCAGTTGGGGGTCGGTTCTTGCTCAAGGGTCTCACATCTGACTGAGGTACCTCAGTCGTGGTATTGAAGGTGGAAGAGAGCGCTGGTCACACACTCCGCCCACCGACAATCCCTGCCGGTACCAAGAGTTGAACCCATGACATTTGGGTTACAAGTCTGACTCTCTAACCATTAGAACACAACTGCCCCATGCTCCTTCTTAGATTTTAGATTCCACTCTCTATGAATGGGAATTTACTACAATGGCAAAAGCTGTTTTGAATCATTTTTATGCTTTTCTGAGGTCAAAAGGCCCGTGTGGGGGCCCTGGAATATTTCCTTATGGGGGGCCTTGGGGGCAAAAAGGTTGAGAACCATGTTATGTTCAAGAAATACGCTGTTCTTTAATGTTGTTTTTTAATCCTTTCCCAAACTAACCTATGAGACTAGACAGTTAGAGAACTATACAGGGGCTTAATGGGTTTTTTGTATGGCAGTGGTGCTGTAGCATCTCAACCACCTCAAAGAACTGCTTAAGAACCA
>CM049841.1:43124461-43353976 GCA_027422415.1 Schizothorax lantsangensis
GAATCCTCTGCCAGCTGTTCCCGCTTCACAGCGAGCGGGACTCGCTCTAACTGCACCCTTCACCATCCGCTTTTTTATTTTACAAAATCAGTTTGGGCGAAAGCAAACAGCTTATTGATCATGAGCCAAACATCCAGCATGGCAGGAAAATACTTAATCTACCTGAGGGAAGACGTCTTTCATTGTAAGTTAATGCAGTTATTAAATAGAGATGGAAAAATGCATTACAAAAAAAAATTACTTCTAGCGTAGGCTTTTCTTAAACTTGGACCTCATTACTGAAGTACAAATCCAAGCACCAGAAGCGGTCCACACTCTCTAAGTTTTCTTTAATTGAAAAATATGCATTTTCATTCATTCAAAGGCTATAGTTGCAATAATATTTTTGTTCAAAACTTTAAGTGCCATTGTTTAAAGAAAATGCTTGATTGACTGACGTTTCATATAGACCTTCAGTTGTTACACTTTCAAATTCCATGCCATTTGTAATTTTACAGTATTTTCACCTCCTAAATTACACGTGTGAAGTCACAATTCTATAATGGTACAATTTTATAAAATGACATTAAAAAATTTTTTTGAATAATTGTACATAAATTGGTTAAGCAAAACAATTGTGATTATTTCTGAGAACTTTTTAACTGCAGGCAGACTTAGGCCTAAAGTATGGTACAGCACAATTATTTGGAACGTCCCTTATTCGGTCCCTTATTTTCTTAAGAATAAACACTTATTTTCTACAAGAATAAACACTATTTTCTTAAAGAATAAGATAAAGAATCACAATTATCCCTTATTTTCAATTTCGGAAGTTAATTGGCAACCCTAATAATGACGTAATTATCTTCTTTTTTTTATTATCAACATTTTTTTATTTATTTTCACACACAACATAATATCCATTCAAAACAAACAAAACACAACAAAACAACGAACGTATACTCCCTATTCAAAAAGTCCAATCAAAAGGGAGAGAGAGGGAGAAAAATAAAAAAAAAATAAAAAAAAAAAATAAAAAAAACACAACAAGTCATTCCTTTATATAATCACGTATATTACGTAATTATCTTTTGACTCCCCTGAGAGCGGCACCTTGCGAAAAAAAAAAGTAATTGTTGGAGACAAAAAACAAAAAAGACAATTTTTTGTTGGGACAAAAAATAATAGATAAACAATTTATAATAGAAAGTGCAAAGGCGGCACTGAAAAGGCCAGTACAAAAAGAGAAAAACAAAAACAAAACAAAGAAAAAACATGTGGGCCGGTCTAAGGTATGAAACTCCAGGGCTGAAAATGAGTCCCACTCCGTGTCACGGAACACTAAGGGAGCACCGTGGAAAAACAACATTAAAACAGCAACTACAATTAGTAATAAACCCAGACAGAGTAGCGGGAGTGTGGTGTATAAATAGTCCATGACAATGGGAAACAGCTGAGGGTGTAATAAGTGACAGGTGTGTGGAGTTTGGGGAATGGAGTCCAGGAGGATGGGAGATGGTGACCTCTGGTGGTGAAAGGAAGAAATGCAGGGCAGGACTCATGACAGGACCCCTCCTCCAAGGAACGGCTTCCAGACGTTCCCAAGCGCCCATCCAGGGGGATGGCAGAGCGGGGGCAGAGCGGGGGCAGAGTGGGGGCGGAGTGGGGGCGGAGTGGGGGCGGAGCGGTGGGATGGAGGGGACCATGTCCGTGTGCTGGAGGGGGACCTGGGGACTGAGGCAGCGCCGTTGGGATGGAGACCCAGGGCAGAACCAGCGGCCACCACAGCGATGTGTGTGGAGTTGCCACCTTGGAGCGGGCAATGGCGGGCTCCACCGCTTCCGGAAAGCCTGAAGCGAGCTCCGCCACCTCGGAGGGCACAACAGCAGGCTCCGCCGCTTCGGGAAGGCCTGACGCGAGCTCCGCCACCTTGAAGGGAACATCAGCGGACTCCGTCGCTTTGGGAAAGCCTGAAGCGAGCTCCGCCGCCTTGGAGGGAACATCAGCAGACACCGCCGCTTCGAGGGAATTGTGAGCGGGCATCGGCGTAGCGGAGGAACCGTGAGCGGGCACTGTTGCCTCGGGGGAACCGTGAGCAGCCACCGCTGCTTCGGGAAGGCCTGAAACGAGCTCCGCCGAGGGGACCCTTGAGCAAGACACCGAACCCCCAACTGCTCCCCGGGCGCCGCAGCATAAATGACTGCCCACTGCTCCGGGTGTGTGTTCACTGCTGTGTGTGTGCACTTGGATGGGTTAAATGCAGAGCACAAATTCCGAGTATGGGAAACCATACTTGGCCACATGTCACGTCACTTTCACCTTCACTTTAATTAATCAATTAAAGCAACGCATTAATATGGAACGTGATTAAACTGACTTGGAACTACCTGTGCATTAAACGGTTTTACTGCATACCTGCCAGCCAATCAGAATCCAGTATTCAGACAGACCATGGAATAATGCTCATATATATATATGTGTGTGTGTGTGTGTGTGTGTGTGTGTGTGTGTGTGTGAGAGTACATATATAAATATAAATATTTACAGCCAAGATGTTTCTAGTTTATCAACAGTATGGGTAAACGTTTTGAATAAATGTTATATATCACATTAAAGAAGAGAATCTGCTGAATCCAACAGTGTTGGTATTTATCCAATTATTTAATCCATTATTTGCATTGTTATTTTCAGATCAGGAGAAAGGTAGTTCACTTATAATTAGTTGAAATGATGGGAGTTAAAAAACTCAACTGTTGTCAGTAACACTTTCTGTTTTCCCTTACTTGAAAACAAAATAAAACAGTATCCTTCCTTGAAATATAATTAATTTTTCTATGTGTTGTTTGATGTCACATTTAAAACAAAACAGTCTCAAGCTCAGCGGACAGAGAGAAGAATCAGAGAGGAGTTTAACAAACTCCAGCAGTTCCTCAAAAAGGAGGAGGAGAGCAGGATAGCGTCTCTAAATGAAGAAGAGAAAGAAAAGAGAGGACAGATGATGAAGAAAATGGACTTGCTCTCAGACAGACTCCGAGAAGTGGAGGAGCGAATGAAGGACGATGACGTCACATTCCTTCAGGTTGGGAGAGCAATAAACTTCACATACTCACACGTTTTGTTACTTTCTGACAGTCACTAATCCATGTCTCAATGTGCATCCCTACAGAATTATAATGGCATTATGAACAGGTATTTTGTTTGTATTCTAGAAGATAATATAGAAATATATAAAACAATATAATACATTTGAAATTCATTATTCTAATGTGTGTGTGTGTGTGTGTGTGTGTGTGTGTGTGTGTGTTTAGAGCTAAATACACACTTCCAGATTCAGAACTGAGTCTAGAAGCTCTTATTGATGTTTCTAAACATCTGGGTAACTTGAAGTACCAAGTCTGGGAGAAGATGAAGGACATCTGCCCTTACTGTAAGCACTAGATGTCTTTGCTCTTTACAGTAACAAGCATTTGCAAAGGGAAAAACTGTAGATCCCAAAAGTTGATTAATCACAGTAAGACATACTTGCATGTTACAAACTTTCAAATGTTATTTTTAAATATGTAAATGAGGCACTATCTAACTGAACAGGGGTGTCCAATGCTGCTCTTGAAGGTCCAGCATCCCTAGGTGTTTACCTACAACTAGCTCCAAAACACGTGTCTAGAAGTTTCTAGTGAGTCTGAAGAGCTTGATTAGCTGGTTCAGGTGTCTATGTGTATGTCATAATTCTTGTTTGATTTTGTTGAAATATTAAAGGTTTATCACTTCAGAAAATAGTATCAACAGACAGAAAACAACATGTCTTTGGGAATAAATTGTTAAATAAATCAATATGAATAGTTCATAAACAAACTCCTCAATAAAAATAATTCAGAATACAGATAGGAACAAAACTGTAAAGTTTGGTGTATGTAAGTGCTGCTGAAGTGGATACAAACTATTTAAAGATATGAATTAGAGTTAAGATCTGCAAATGCAAATAGATAAAGTCAATTAAAAATAAACCTTTAATGTGTATCGTGTTTGTTGTTTTTCTACCAATCTGAAAGAAGACATGATATGGAAGTAAAATATGCATAACACAATGCTTTCCTTAAACTGACTAACAGTTGATATTTTTCTTTCCAGACCCTGTGATCCTGAATCCAAACACAGCTTCATCAGACATCTCCATGTCAAACGACCTGACCTCTGTGACCTCATGTGTTAATCGGCAGAACGAACCCAACCCTATTCCCCTGCACAAGAGCCGTATGGTGCTGGGGAGCATGGGATACGGTAGTGGCCTTCATACGTGGGACATTGAGGTGGGAAACAGTCGCCATTGGAGCATTGGAGTGTGCTTTGGATCAGTGGAAAGGTCTATTGTGCAAATGTTGAACCCTGCAAACCCCTGCTGCTGGGGTCTCAGTCGCAATGGAGATCTGTATAGTTTCCTAAACACTCAGATAAACTTTGTGATGACAAAACATCCCCAGGTAGTGCGCATGAAGCTAGAGGATTGTTATGACAAGAAGCAAGGATGGTGGAGGAATGTCAGTTATTTTGATGCTGATTGTAATTGCCCTTTAGCAACGACTTCTCCACTGCCGACAGGGATGGAGCTCTTTCCATTTGTGATCCCAGAAAAGCGCTCCGGCCCTCTGCGTGTCGTCCCAGCTAAAGTTACTCTAAAAATTGAGCAAGTTGAAGAGGTTAGATCTTTCCTAGAGAAACACAGAGACTTATTGATCCTGTTAGTAGTGTTATTATTTCTGGTGCTGTGTGGTTTTGCATATCGCCTGATTTATTAAACTGTTTGTGACTCAGCATCACTTTTAGCATTACTCAGTAGTAGGTAATCGTAACAGAAGCTACTAAAAGGCTGTTTATATCTTCACGCAGTAATGTTAAAGGGTTACTCCACCCCAAAATGAACATTTTGTCATTAATCACTTACTTAGCTTTGTTCGTGTTCGGAACACAATTTAAGATTTTTTTGGATGAAAATTGTGTTCCGAAGACGAACAAAGCTAAGTAAGTGATTAATGACAAAATGTTCATTTTGGGGTGAAGTAACCCTTTAATATTTGTGTAAAAACGCATTTGAAAACCTATTACAATAAGCTTATTTTAGTGCTAAATGTGCTAGTAAAGACACTTGTCTATGTGAAGAGCTTTCAGTTTAGTCTATATTTAATCTATATTACAAAAATGGACAAAAAACACTCTGATTCTGAAGTACAGAGACAAAACAAGCTACTGTTAGGAATTGAGTTAATTAGGTTAATCCATTTAACATATTCACCTGCAGTTTAGGTGTCAAATGTTTATAAAATATTGTCAAGTTAAGTGCTATTTTCGTCTGCTTTGTCTATTAAACCATCACAGATAGATAGATATATAGATAGATAGATAAACACAGTGCCACCACACAGGTCTATGGTGAGCAAATATCGGTCAATGATACAGCCTAAAGGTGTAGATAAATATTTCCAACATTGTTAAGTTAGCTAAAAGGATAAATAATAATCACAATAGGCTATATTTATTTTATTTTATTAAAAATAAGAACAGATGCAAATTGCAAATAAAATAATCAAATGTAAAAAATAGTCTTCAGTGTTTGAACTAAATACATTGATTCTTATTAGAGTTACTAGTTATTTAGTCAAGAGCAGTGAGTGATTTTCTTTCTGTCTTTTGTTGTTTCATTAATGAGACAGACAGCAGCAGGTGTATTAGGCTGATGTCACTTCAGGACCTAACTATGAAATCATTATAATCATTATTTATAACTTTTGATCAATAATTATTTATATATATATATACTTGTATATAATAAGCCATTCATTCACATTTGCATTTAGCCTAAACGTAGGCTATTGTGAAATTGGAAATGTGTTTTCTTGCCTATGAAATACATTTTAAATAACATTTGATGGTCGAACAGAAATATATTTTATCAATTTCAAAAATTATATTTCTTCAAGCTTTACTGTTTACATAGGCATACAAACATATTTAAGATATAATTTAGCTGGATTTTTTAGTGGGATAATTTGCACATTATTGTATTAAATGCCATAGTCTTTTTCTTTCTTTTTTTTTCTGGTGTTGCTAGCTGTTGGACCTACTTGAAGGAAATCATCTCAATCAATTTTGTTACAATGTGTAAAAAATAGTCATAATGTCTTAAAATTATTTTAAATTTTATTTTAAATATAAACATAATCAATGTATAATAATATTTTCATAATAAAACATCTTTCAAAAGGAATATGATTGTAACTTTTTGTTTATTAATCAAATATTTCTATTATATGCACAATATATTTTAGTGTAATGTTTGAAGGTGCCTTTAGGGGTTATTCATAAGTGTTTCATATAAGTGTCATATACTGATAAATAAAATGGTATGTGTGTTAAGACCATATTAGTGATTGTCTCTGATTCATTTCAAAACTATTTACAACTAATAGAGCGTAGTCAGGGTAGCGGCATATTTGATTTTTGACAGGAATGAAATTGAGGCTGTGAAGGACAGAAGTACAGTGCGTTCAATGGATCGTATACGGTTGATTGACAATATACCGATTGTTCATCTGCTGAATAAACATCTTTCCATAAAAAACATAAAATCCATAAAACAGTTTTGAAAGTTGTGAAGATTACATGATAAGACCCTCATACTTTTCATGCCATTGTAAAGACTGTAAGTCTATCCCTCACAGCCTCGTTTCCATTCATGTTATATTCAGTGTGGCATCTAACCTGACTATGATCTATGGCAGATGAAATTGGTAGATGAAAATATTGCTAAATCCTCTACTGTACAAACCCAGATGCAGAAGCAAGAGTAGGAGCCAAGAGACAAAGGCATGGTAGCCAATTAGAAAAGCTTTATTGATTTACTTGCACTTTTATCAAAGGTATCAACTGAAAAAACATTAGCAAATGTAGCATATTTAACAAAGGTAACAAACCAGCTCATGGAGAAATTAGTCACTATTTTGGATGGAGGCGACTTCTTTGTAGCCTGTTAAGACCAAACTCTGCTACTTTGCTTTGCTTCGTAGACAGAGTCTGGAAGGGCATAATTGACAAGCGTTTACTTTCTCGTGGGGGGGGCTCTTGTCTGAAGTTTAAAATGATTGGTGTACCCGGAAGCCAATCACATAACGTTTGGTTATGACGTATGTTATGCGCCGGCTCAGCCGCCTCGAACTTCCGCTGTAAACACAGGTATGCGGCGAAAACAAAACCATCGACCGAAATACCGGAGTGAAGATGGCTGTGAACGACTTTTGCAGATTATGTGAAGTAAATCTATGCATCCACGGTACAATTAGTGCATCTAAACTAATATTTGACAGTAGAATGAATGAATGAAGCATTTATATAACTTTGTTCATTTCGAGTCTGCCGGAAATGCTGCAACTTAATTGCAAGATTACAGCATGACATGGCAATATTCAAGGAGTGGAAACGAAAGGAGACACTGACCTGTCAAAAGGGTGCCAGTTCGAGCTCGACAAATAAAAGAGACCAAGATACACCCTCTAAAACTCCAAGGACCATAAAAAAGCAGAGGAAGGCCATGGACTTGCCATCACGGAGCAATGTCACCGAGGTGGGTTAAACACTACAATGCTAGTTTGGACATAAGTCCAGTACTTTTACTTGTTTACAAATCTACTAAATTTAAAATCAGCATTTGTGTTCTGTCACTTTTTTTCTAAACTTTTCCCAAAACCTGTTGGGAGTAGGGCCACAACATCACCTCCATTCAAAATGTGAACCAAACACTCTTCTTGTTCGGGCTTCAGTTGGCAAATGCCGGGAATATTCTCCATAACAGAGCGAAAAGCATCCCGTGTCTCCATGTCCGCTGTCGTTTTAGATTTCCCTAACCTCAACTACAATCTGATTCGGCGTTTAGCGTCAACGTCACGGCTCACAGCCCGCCCTCTGTTCGCTGGTTGGACGGCTGGTGCGGAGCAGGAGATAATCTAGGAGCTGGTTTGCTTTATCAGACTGAGTACAGAAGTGAACTGAAATTGAGCGGAAGTACGAAGTCTGACGTAGTCAGGCTAACTTCTTAGCAGTTAAATGTTAATGTTGTAATATAGCGATAGCAAAGTATAAGAAAAAAAGTAAAATTAATGTATATAAATGGTAATTGCATGGATTATACTGTGTATGTTTAGAATGCATTTTCTTAGATGTTGAGTTGGTGATGGCCATCTCTTACTCGATTTAAAATGAGTTTAAACTGCACATCATTAGAGTCCAGGGAACAGGTAGAATTTCCTCACAAGGGACGTCCTTTCAATACACGGCAGTAGTTTCTCTTTTTCTGTGAAACGTGGGTCTTTCGCCATGCGTGAGGCAACCTATAAAAAATATATTTGAATGTGAAGAAAACTCTTTCGTTTTAACTGAGTGATGTACTCGGCGTGAAAAAATACTGGAAGAAATTTTGACTTTTGTCTGAAATAAAATAAACCAATTGAAATGGGATTTTCTTCATTTACCTTCCTGAACAACTCCATGATGTCATCAGTATGAGCGCATGTACTGAACACATCCACTATGTACATGATGAAATAACTTCCATTGTCAGGATCCCTGTATGATGCAGTATCTGTGGAGATAATTCATTAAGTTATACAATAAAGTACTCCACAAAACAACCTTTGAAACTTTGCTCATTATGTAAGAAATATTGGCCGACATTTTTGTATTTGTTTCATCACACATCTGAGTGGTTTAATCATTTTGCCAAGGCAGTTTCTTCTTCAAAGTGTAAATCCACCTTATACTAACACTTTTAAGAAAAGATAAACAAAGTTGTTTAAATTGTTTCTACTGTAGCTTATGGCCAAAATTAACAGGTATGAGCAACAAATCTAATTTCATCAGTCAGTGTTTTTGAGGACTCACCAGGGAGGCTGGACATAAAGCAGACAAAGTCTTTTTCCTTGTGAAACCCGGAGTCTGATCTAGGCGCACTGTCACTAACATACACACCTCCATCTTCACCTGGACAGAGAAATTATTCACAATATGGAAGACAATCTTACTGTAAACAGAAATGCTGAGTACAAAAATAATTAAAAATAACAATATGATAACCACTGAGTTTCTTCAGTCGTGTCATACCTCCTCTGCAGGCCTGAATGAGAATAACCTTTGGTTTATCAATCAGAGAAGGACAATTGACTGAGTTCAGATGGGAGAAGATGTCCTCAACAAAGAAGATATCATAATTGATACCTAAAATGGCATCTTTATTTTTAATTCTTGCCCCATGAGACATAATGACCACAATGGTGCTGTCTGAGTTTCGATGTTCAGAACGTGTAGCAAAGTTCTTGACTTTTCCATCTAGATCCTGTGAATAAATAAACAATTTCTTACAAGAAACGCATGCTATAAAATGTTTTAGTATAGCCTATGTGTTCACATTTTGGTTTCTACACTAGAAATATATTAGCTCTACATAGACAAAACTGTTTTTTTGTGAAGTCAGACTTTTCTCACGCACATCTCCAGAGAGATTTGTGTGTTTCTCAACACTGTAACCCAAAGCTCTCAGCAGCCACTCCATGTTCTCCTCATCTTTCTCTGCACCATCCCTGTTGTCCTCTTTATTGTCAAATTTAATGTTGGTGATCAGCAGAGCTAAACCTTTCCTCTGAGACCTGCTCGTTGGTATATAAACCTATGAAAAAACATCAGAATTATGTAGAATTAAAACACATGCAACTACAGTTGACCACTATACTGCAGATAAAATGCTGTGAAATCACTTGATTTTGCACATATCTCTTTTTTCCACCAGTAGCATGTTTACCCACGCAAAGCATGCTATTGCTTTGCGTGGTTTTACCCCACACGATTTCTCCCAAGGGGGACCCCAAAATTTTGGTGTTGGTAAGATTATTTAATGTCTTTGAAAGTGCCTTTGTGCTGTTGTGCTGCCCAATATTTTTGTGGAAATCATGATACATTTTATTTTTCATGAATCACAGGTGAACAGGAGAAAGTTAAAGGAACAGCTTTTATCTGAAATATAAATATTTTGTAACATTATAAATATATTTACTGTCACTTTTGTTTAGTTTAATGCATACTTGCTAAATAAAACAATCAGTTTCTTTAAAAAAAAATAAAAAACTTTTGAACGGTAGTGTATTTATGTTTCTCATTTCTTTCTGTTTAGAATTTTCCTTTTTTGAATAAAAATTACAAGGAACTTCGGGAACCTCTTAGAAGGGTCAGGAAACACTGATCAAAATTAATTATCATACACAACATGTTCCGTAAAGAAAAAAAGTTTAACAATTTAAGATTAACGTGCAGAAAAGTCAAAATTAATTAACTCTGCAGGAAAGTGGCCCTCCAAAAGCACAAATAATGATTTTTGAATGTATTATTTTCACAAAAGTTCATGGAAACAGAGATACTTGCATCATTTCTCTTTTCTCTGAGAAGTCTGTGCTTAAACTCTTGGCTGCATGCAGTAATCCTGTATGGTCTCCGCCAGTCAGACTGGATTGGCTGCAACTCCATAGACTCTGGAGCATGTCTTGCTTCCTCCTGCTCAGGCTGTTGAACTGAAGCCAGGAAAACACACATCAGGTACATCATTCAGTACATTTCAAGATGACAGCCCATAGAAGAAAAGAACATTCTTACATCTGATGTTTGAGATGTTTTTCCGTCAAATTATACACTCTTTAAGATTTCTAAAAGCCACTTTAAAAGGTTCTACTCCCAGTGAAAGAGTCTCCACCATCCTTATTTTCAGGTATTGACCCGTTTCTTCTTCATCTCACATACATTTTAATACTATACCATATGTAGAAAGATGTGAAAGTAAAGTATAACTTTACAAGATACAGTATATTTCACTAATTCTTGACACATAGCCAACATGCCTCACAACAACCTGCCATTAGTTTTCTGGTTTTTTTTTGTTTGTTTGTTTTTAAAACAAAATTTTACCATTTTCATGTATATTTCTCTTTATTTTTTTAAATGATGGCTGTATTTTGTTATATTCTTTAGAGTACTACACTTATACTAAACCTTAAATCAGTATAAATTGTTTTTCTTTACCTTTCTGAAGACTTAACTCAAGGCTATGTGCAAGATCATTTTGTTCCATGTAGCGTAGCGCTTGAACTGCAATCCTCCCAGCATCAGCGCTGTACTTCTGTACCATGAGATCCACCACACCAGGGCACTTCATTTTCTCAAGTTTTCCTCGAGGAATAGGGCTGATGCCATTTATTACACCATTCCACAAGTGCCATTTGAATTGATTGAACTCGTCTTCCTCAAGGTGCTCAAGTGCTTTAAACACACTTTGTTTAGTGATGTCCATTTTGTGTCACTAGAAGAAAAAGGACAAAACAGTCTTTACTGATCTGGGACCATCAGACATTGATTGTGTTCTTAGATCACTTCATAACAAGCAAAACAATTCATAACATTCCCTGGTGTGGTTAAAATACTTGTTATAACAAACATGATACATGCAATAAATAAATAAAAATAAAATGCAATTATTTTAACCTTTTATGTAAATTTAAATGCCAATTGTTTTAGAGATTTATTACATGGAATAACAATATTTAGGCTAAAAATATTTAATGGTGAACCCCTGTTTAAATTAGCCAGAATGGGGAACGCAGCATAAAGGTGGACACGTGAAACCAAGATATCATGCAAAAAAAAAAAAAATTATTTAGATAACAAAACAAAACATGACATAAAGGAAACATGTATCATTCACATTTCCTAAAGCATCTAACAAGAAAGAATGAATACTCCAAAATATAAAGGCAACAAAAAAGTAATCAACCAAAATAAAGAATAAAGATAATAAGTCTTGTTTGCTGTTGGCTCTCCTGCCGTTCCTCCCAAGCTCCACTTCAGCATCCTTAATATAGGTTATCAGCACTCATGCCATCAGACGCAGGTGCGCAAAGGCGGACCTAAACAATCAGACTCCGAGAGAAAGATTACAAGAGACATGACGTCATACGAAGGAGGATACACCCTCAAGGCATAAGCCGTAACAGTGTGTGTGTGTTGTGTGTGTGTGTGTGCGTCAATTCTCACTGAAGAAAAACATTGATTTTAGTGTTATGTATGACGTGAGCAGTTATCGCTCACTAGTCAATGTTGATTAAAAAAAAGTTATGTTAAATTATATGGAGGATATGCGCAATCTTTTAACCTAAGACCTCATAAAAGATGGAAAGGTTTATACACACACACATTGGATTTATAGTTCTGGAACTCTATTATTGTCCGGTATTGACGGCAGTAAAGTTAGTTTGACGCTTGACATTCATTAGACATTCGGTTTTATACCAATTAAACTCTTTGCGCCTGTTAAGTTTTGAGCCCAAACTAACTCAGATAGACATAAATATATGCCCTTTACATTGCACAGGCTTAATTTCTAGAAGAAGAAAAAATAACCATATAAATTAATTAAACAATTTAACTACATGACATTATGATATAAAACCAATACTAAAATGTTCAGAAAAACATCCCTGTTATTACACAAGGCTCTGTTTTTTGGAAACACATTTTATGTGTTTTATAGTAGTTTTACAACTTTTAATGTATGCAATAATATAAATTCATTAAACGACAACACCATTTGAGATAAAGGTATCACACCAGCTGTAAAAAATCTGTAAATATTATTCCCTATAATGCACAAGTTTTGGTTTTTCAGATATTTATTGTTTTTATATACGGTACTGAATCCATATATTTGATATACTGTACCTAAATTCATTAAACTCTGACACCGTTTGAGATAAAGGTATAAAACCAACGGTAAAAATCTTTTAAATATTATTCCCTGTAATGCACAAGGCTTGTTTTTTCTGATTATGCATTTGAAGAGTTCAGATGCAAAAGCCTCTCTAAGTGCCATCTGAAATTTTCATCTAAAATTAACATTTTTATCAGGCTCCTATGTTTAGGTTGAGTAATTTTACTCTAATGGCAATGTACAGATCCTTTTCTATGCAATTAAAGTGAAATAACTGAACATAAATATAGGAGCCTGATAAAAATGCTTATTTTAGAAGAACATTTCAGACAGCACTTAGAGGCTTTTGCATCTGAACTCTATATGTCTTGTTTTTAAATTAATAAGACTCTGACACCGTTTTAGATAAAGGTATCAAACCTGCCTGGATTCAGTACCGTATATAAAAACAATGAATGCATAATCAGAAAAAAACAAGCCTTTTGCATTATAGGGAATAATATTTACATAATTTTACAGTTGGTTTGATACCTTTATCTGAAACGGTGTCAGAGTTTAATTAATTTAAGTGGGTACAGTATATATTAAACACATATAATTTATATTAAACATAAAAATATGGTTTCAGTACAGTATATAAAAACAATAAAGGCATAATCTGAAAAAAACAAGCCCTGTGTATTATAGGGAATAATATTCAGAATATTTTACAGTTGGTTTGATACCTTTATCTCAAATGGTGTTGTCGTTTAATGGATTTATATTATTGCATACATTAAAAATAATTATAAAACACATAAAATGTGTTTCCAAAAACAGAGCCTTGTGCAATAACAGAGATGTTTTTCTGAACATTTTAGTATTGGTTTTATAGTATAATATCATGTAGTTAAATTGTTTAATTTATATGGTTATTTTATTTATTTATTTTTCTTCTAGAAATTAAGCCTTGTGCAACGTAAAGCGCATAGGCTATATTTATGTCTATCTGAGTTAGTTTGGGCTCAAAACATAAGGCGCAAAGGGTTTAACTGGTATGAAAACGAATGTCTAATGAATGTCAAACGTCAAACTAACTTTACTGATGTAGCCTACTCTATTGCAATAACCCGAACTGACGATAGGGGCATGACTGTCAAACTTCGGAAACTCATTGAACAGTACGGTAGAGATATGACATAAACAGGGGCGCATTAAGATAACCAGATGCCCCTGGGCTACAGCATTAGGGCAGGCCCCCCTACCTTAGAAAGATACCTTTTTTTTTTTTTTTTTTTAAAGCTTCCTGACAATTATTTGTCAAATTTAGATTTTTTTTTTCTTGTTAATATGCCAGTTAACATTCACAACACTGTTCTGCGTAAAATGTGAATATAAGCGAATATGTATGGCCTTATTTTACTGCCAAATGTCGAGAGCGCATTTTTGTAGCGCGAAAGTAAATTAATATAATGCGCGAGGGCGAATCTCCCCGCTCGCACGTGGATTTCCTTTGCTCTCCCACAAAACCGGACGTGCGTGTGCGCGCTCAAACTTTGTCCTGTGCACTCGCACATCTCTCCGTGCTCTTGCACTAG
Organism: Schizothorax lantsangensis; assembly: GCA_027422415.1. Taxonomy (NCBI): domain Eukaryota; kingdom Metazoa; phylum Chordata; class Actinopteri; order Cypriniformes; family Cyprinidae; genus Schizothorax; species Schizothorax lantsangensis. Next base: position 43,138,805 of record CM049841.1, read on the forward strand.
ATATTAATTATTTTCACACCTGGATTAAATGTCAAAAGTTATCAGCCAATCAGATTTTTCTAAGACTGACCCGATGAAAATACTAGGCCTACGTGAAGAGGGAACTGATCCTGGAATTTCTTTAAATTTAATAATATTTAGTCATATCAAATGTATATTAGTAATGGCTAGGAATCGGGTGCTTGGATGATTTATAAAAAAACTAAACAAAAAAAAAACCTAGTTTGTCTAATCGTTTGGCCAAACCCCTCTGAGCGATTTATCTAAACAAACAAACAAAAAAGTAACATTATATGATTCTTAGTGTAGCCATACATGTATTGTGTACTTGGGATGAAATATATATAGATATCATACACTGATCATTCTGCGCAGCGCCTCTTCAAGTCGAACACACCTATTCACTTCATCTGTGATAGAGTATGCAAACACCGCGAGAGCATCACTACCGGGAGCAGAAATAGTCCGACTTCACGTCTCCGCTTTCAATTCCGCCCCCGACTGCAAGCGGCTACTCTGGGTGATAGGTCTTTTTGGCGCTACATGAAGTCGAACACACCTAGTATATCGGTGGAACATACCAACTACACAAACTGTGTGGGGGGAACCTAAACTGAGCCATTCACTGTATAGGCAATTACAACCAGGGTGTCGCTGAAAATGAGTGTGTGAGTTTGTTTACAGAATGGTGTTGTCACTGCTGCAAATTTCCATAAATAATTATTATAAAAATATAATTTCCCTGCAGCCAGTGGGCCCCCTTTCCCTTGTAGGCCCCTGGGCTTCAGCCCCTTGAAGCCCGTGCATTAATGCGCCCCTGGAAATAAAACCCATTTTTACTGTTCAGTTGCTGCAATAATCAATCTTGTGCTTTCACAGATGAACAAAATATCAAAATGTATGAATGCAACGAATATCACTACATTAGAAGAAAAAACATCTGCTAAGATCAAAGAAGAGTGAATTGAAATAGTTCCACGAGCATGCTAGGAAACTTACAGGAAGGCTATTCATGTAGCCTAGCTATATGGAATAATCGTTTTAGAAATGCAATTTAAGCCCTTTGGTTTACACTATTTTAGAACATCTAAGAGCAACACAATGCCACAAGCACTTCTAAATTCACTCTAAAGGATGGCTGGGAGTTTACGCCTCTGAGAGCTTATTACTTGATCAAAGCAAATTCCCCTTGCGAGAAGAAATAGAGGCTACGTGGCACAAAAATACATTCTCAGACATTCAGTCTTTCAATTAGCCTATTAAAGAGGGCAAATGTTTAAAATATCGAGATAGAAGAAAGCGACTGGCATAAGTAGCCTAGCCTTTTACTTTAACTGTAAATCCTAATTGTTGAAGACTTGCAATAGCCTATCCTTTACAGGACTTTTTCTAAAGTGTTCAGAACGAATGTTGTTATTCTCCAAACAACTCTTTCTAAATAAAATTACAAAATAAAATGTATAACCTGTATAATGCCCAATATAGAAAATGTTTGTTAAAGTGAATTACAGAATTTTACTCTATAGGCTACTTACGGTTCTGGTTGAATTTTTTTTCCTGTGGTCGGCACTTCCTTGTTCTAACTTTTTTTGGGGGTTTTACTTTCCCTTCATTTTTTGTCAGTAACTTCCGTCAGTCTGTGACTGTGACTGCATGCAATAATGCTTTAGGCTAAGCAATAAAAACTATTCGCGACAATTGCGTGCAGGATAGTGTAAAACAATTTAAGGTTATTATTCCCCTCACACAATGCGACCAGAAGTCAGGACCTAAGATTGGCCCACTTAAAACTGCAGTTTTCATCCCCCTTTTTTTTTTTTTTGCATTTATTAAGGCGCGGAACCGCCGTATCTCTTAATGACCACATCAAACGGTAGACTTTTCAGATGCAAAACTTCGATTCAGCGCCAGGCGCAATAAAGTCAAACGAGCGCGGAAAGGAACATATGTGCCAAATGAGCTTCAGTAGAACAACAGTGAACTGCGGTCTGATGAGATGTTGTTAGGCTATATGTCAGTAGTGTTGGGAAGGTTACTTTGGAAATGTAATGGGTTACAGATTACAAGTTACCCTACTTAAAATGTAATAAGTAGTGTAACTTTTCAATTACTTTATTAAAGTAATGTAACTGATTACATTTGATTACTTTTTGATTACTTTTCTAAATTTCTAATGTTTTCAACTGTTAATAATTTTCAAACATGTAAACCAGGCAGGGTTAACCTTACAGTAGTGCTCAACACTGATAACTGTCAGACTTTCAGAATCCCTCATCACTTGAATTAAGATTATAATATTTTAATTTTAAAGGAGATGTTGGATGCAAAATATCTTCATTTGCATATAAATGTGTCTTAGCAGTATGTGGACACAACCACCCTACAATGATAAAAATTCACTCATTTTTTTCCACCCAAAAACCTAAACAGTCTCAATTATCAAGCCATTTTGATTTTGGAGTGAATAACCAGCGCTCTCTTACACCTTCAATACCATGACTGAGGTGAGACCCTTGAGCAAAGCACCAAATCCCCAACTGTTCCCCGGGCGCCGCAGCAATATGGCTGCCCACTGCTCCGGGTGTGTGTTCACTACTGTGTGTGTGTGTGTGTATGTGCGTGCGTGCGTGTGCGCGTGTGTGTGCGCGCACTTGGATAGATTAAATGCAGAGTACAAATTCCGAGTATGGGTCACCATACTTGGCCACACGTCACTTCACTTCCACTAAATTTGTTTATGTCTGGCTGTGCAAATCATTTTACTCCAGACTGCTTTCTGAATGAGGGACAATTCAAGGCAGGTTTTGTTAAAAAGTTAAAACTCAAGGATGGATCACTACCCATTGTTCATGATCCAGCTGCACTTCCAGAAGAAGTAAGTCTCACACTTTATATTTTTTATGATTGTTTGCGAATCGCCTTTTCTCTTCCACAGAAGAGAGGGGTGGGGTGAGCAGAGCTCATTAGCATGTAAAGAGATATGCACCGAAACGAGTCGCTGTGAACAGAGCAGTTTTTGACAAGGTAAAAAGGGTGTTGTTTTTCACGACCACTGAGACCATTTCGAGAAGATCCTAAAGAATCATACCAACTTGTGGAAAATGGGCATCCGATGTCCCCTTTGAAGCACAGCCACCACAAAATCAGACTTATTTTTAGATCATTCTGAAGTTAAATACAGATTTAAAATCATTACAAGAAATAGTTTAATAGCTATGATACTGTTTTTTTTTAAATCAAATATTTGCATAGCTATGACAGGAAACACTGGAATCTAACAATGCTTTAGAAAAAACAGTTAATCTTAAAAAAATAAAGCATATACATAAACCCATATAGGAAATATAAGAGTTATCGGATAAGCATGTTATAAACTTCTGAAACATTGGTGTTTCATATTTTAGAGCAGTCACTGCAATTTATGAAATAAATCAATTAAATCTGTATGTGGGAGTTTGTGTGTGAAAAAATCAGATGTAACCCCCTTTGTAATCCTTAACATTTTCATAAGTAACTGTAATTTAATTGCACATTTTTTCTTAGTAACTGTAACTAATTACAATTACTTTTATTTTGTAATTAAATTACGTAATTCCGTTACATGTAACTAGTTACTCCCCAACACTGTATGTCAGTAAAACAAACTGTCCTGTCCTGTCAGCCGTCATTGTGCTCATGGCGCACACTCTTCAACTTTACGCGAATATAAGGCGCACGCTCTATATCTTCATCATAAATAAAGCTAACAAGAAACTATGAACATACAGTGTAGTTCTGTCGTCAGTTAAGCCATGAAATGACCAAAAAGGCGATTAGTGCATTCATGTATGTATAGCATCACATTAAAGAACGTCTCTCAAATGCATGTACTAAAATATTGTGCAATTCAAGATCACAATATAAGGCGCAAGCTGTTTTTTTTTTACTTAAACTTAATGTAGGCCTAACCATATAATCATACAAAAATTACTCTTTTCTGCTTTTTGAGTTTTTGCATCTTTACATGCAGTTTCAATACTGGAGCACAATATTTAGACAGTTTAACAGCTCTGAACAAAATGGCAGTAACGCTGACGAATAAAGTGCTTTGGTAAATTATTTTGAGATGCATTCCGAATTACCCAGTCAGACCACTGGCATAGCCTATGTAACATAAAAAATAAAAAAATTAAATAAAAACTTAGGTCAAATTAAAAAGTTTAAATTAAGCAAATTAAGCATAAAAGCTACTGTAGATGTTGTCACTGTTTCAGAGGATCCACAGACTCAGCTTCATCCTACTGGATTGTCAGGAACTGTTAGATCAGTGTGTTTTATTCCTGTACAATGCACACTACTATATTAAATCACCTTTTACTGATTGAACTTACCATAATTTCAATAAGATAATCTTCTACAACTCTGAAATTATGCATTCAGGACTGTCTGTTGTTGTACAGTAGTTCTTTCTTTGCAAAATTGTTAGCTAAAACTAATTGTTTGATTTTGTTTTGTTGCTACCTTGACATTTGTTACAGCTTACATTGTGCTGTGTATATATATATATATATATATATATATATATGTGTGCGTGTGTGTTTCTTTTTTCCTGTGTTTGGGTTTTGTTAAAACATTTTGTCAGGTAACCTAAAATGTGGTTTTATTCAATTCAAAATAAACTGATTAATACTACCAGACTTCATTAAGTTGTACCAGTGAAAGTACCTTTCACAGTTGTGACAAATGTCACACCGTCTGTCTTCACCAATCATGTGGTTTCTGGTTTCAGTCTGTTTTCATTGTTCATCTGCACTCTTCTCTCAGGTCCTGAATGGATGTGTTGTTGGAGTCTCTGTAAGTCTGTGTACGCAGGTCATATCTCTGTGGGACATGGTCAGAGTCTGTCCCTGTACTGTCTGGACCGCTGTCATCTGACAGCTGGGAGCTGGGAGTGAAAGACAACTGACACATGAAGGACACAAAGTTTATGTTGCAGCACCACGGCAAGGTAAAATGACACCTGGTTAAGGTTCCTTGATTTTTAAAAAGAAAAGCTTTGCACTTCATCTAGTGGCACAGATCAAGACATTCTTATGACATTCATGACTACATGGTTTGTGTGTTGGAGCAGGGTTAGGACTAAACTCTACAGGGCTGTGGCCCTCGGGAACTGTGTTTGACACCCCTGATTTAGATAAATGCTACAGTGTGTGCACTTCACGTTGGGTGGTTCTTTGCCTCCACGTCATGCAATACAATCGTTTAATTCACGAGTAACCATGGATTATCCCTTACACATTTGTTGTGTTTGTGGTGTTTCTGGACAGTGGTGTTTATAGCGTAATGGCGTGGTGAATGTCAATAAAAAGTTATTACTTCATTAGATGACAACATTTTCTTGATGTTTAGTTTTGGTGTTGAGTTTAATTTTCAATGTTTTGTAATGGTTTTACTGTATAATGGGTCTTCTACTGTAAGGGACTCTGTTGGTCTCTACTGGTAATTAGTCGCCTTCTGTTGGTGGCTTGTTAAAACCAATTAATCCTAATGGAATATGTCCCAAAACATACAACAGATAACCATTTTTTTAATGGTTTTAATTGTTAAAAGTTGATTGTTTGTGATGGTATTTGTAGTGGAAACATTAACACTTTCTGTGATGGTTTTATTGGGTTTTTTTCAGTAGGGCTGTCACCTACACTGCTGCTCTAGACTCACTTGAGTGTGATGATGCTCTGCGCCACTAGAGGAAGCGCGAGTGTTTTTACTGCGAAGTAACACGTGACTAGAAACGAAAGTGAAAGAGGATGAAAAGAAGAGACGCCATTTCAAGGTTTTAAACCTGCCAACACTAGATTTTTAAACCGCCTGTTTTGTGGTAAGTTAAGAATTTATTTAGGCTATTTATTTATTAAGAATTTACCATTTAAGCATATGTCGCATACACTGAGCTGCTTTTTGTGTGTTGCTGCTCTTTACATTGGATTTAAAACCTCAATCTTTCAACAGTTTAACAGCTCTGGCCAAAATGGCTGAAATGTAAACAACTGAAGTGCATAGCTAAATTATTTTGATATACAGACTTTGACTAACAGGAGGACCTAAGAAGATAAAAATGACCTAAAACTATGTGGTATCCGAGTATCAGATACTGAAAGTATTGCTAAAGTGATTTAAACGGGCTATTACGTTTCTGGTTGAACAAGTTTTCAATGTCATCTGAACGTCCTTGTTCTTCATATAAAACTCTATAAAAAGGGTTTTATATTCGCACATTCACACATTTCCGCGTTCAATAACTTTCTAATTATATGTGCAATAAAGTATTTTTTTTGCAAATTCTAATCAGCGACATCATTGTCAACCTACATTTTTTTTTCACAATCGATCAAAATGGGTAATTGTTTTAATGTCATATTTACTTGCGAATGTCCGCTGAATGTCCAATTAACAAAGTCATTGAATGCAGAAGTCCGAATGTGCCAATATAAAACCAACTTTACCCATGTTTCATTTGGGGGTTTTCCCATACGTGCATGAAAACAAAACGATTTAAGATTATTGTCCACTAGGGTTGGGTATCGTTTGGGTTTTTTCGATACCGGTGCCAAATCGATACTTTTAAAACGGTGCCGGTGCCTAAACGGTGCCTGAACCGATACTTGTTATATATATACATATATACATACATACATACATACATACATACACACACACACACACACACACACACATACACACACACACACACACACACATACTGTATATGGAACTAATGAAGCTCCAGGAAATTCCCAATATGGACAAAGGCATTGCTTTCCTGTAACTGAGTAAACAGAAGATATAAACGTTTTGAATGATAAAACAAATACATTAAACACTCGTCTACGACAATATATAGTATGTCTGTGTTATTCAAGCCATCTCTGGTATTTTTATAATAATTAAGTATATTTAAAATCCATTGCTAATCAATGCATTAGTAGCCTATGGAACATATTTTCTGCCTCATTCTGTGAAAAGAAGCTATCAGATCACAAAAGGAAGCATTTAACTGGTGTTGTGGACTAAAAAGGTTATAATGTTCTCTTTTGTTGGTTTAAACTGGTTTAAAAACGCGAATACAAGAGAATTTTAGCTTTAGGCATTTTAATTAAAGCTAGGGCTGGGCGGTATATAGAGTTTGTACGATATCGATATATTCTTTATAATCGATACGTTATTATGAAGCAATACAGTTAATATTGATATACAGTAGTTTGATACGAGCGCATCTGATAAAATATCTAGGGAGGACACAGACTGAACTGCTGCGGAGAAAGTGCATAATACAATTTGTTCTGAACATGTGACAAGCTTTATATGAAGGGCTATAAAAAAAAACTCGTAAGATACAGTAGCCTATAGTTTATAGCTTCAGTTTAAAGCGGCTCGCGCTCTACCTCAGATGCTCTTACAGAAAGGCTGCGTGTGCCGCTGACAGAGATGCTTCTCGCGCTGTTTAATGTGTTTGCTGTTTTCCGTAATGCATAACTTACAATTCACAGGTATATTCTCCATCTGTAAATGTTAGAAAGCCATGGAAATATTTCCATTTTGCTGTCAGAAGTGCGTGAGCTTTTGCTTTGCGATTCTCTGCTAAACTTCACAGACTTAGAATGAGCGCCGCCGTGCGCGTGCGCGCCAAACAGACGGCGCGCAATGAAATAGGAGCGCAATAACTCTGACTAAAATATACATTTTACTGAAATATTTGTAGTTGTAGCCTGTGATGCTTCTTACGTGCGTTTTGGAGAAACAAAGGACAAATATTTTAATCGATCGCTCAGGCATGGCACCGAAATGAGGCACCGAAATCTGCGTTCTGATTCGGTTCTAGTACATACCGGTTACATAGGTACCGGTGCCATATTGGTACCGGGTTTCGGTACCCAACCCTATTGTCCACACACTTTAACAGATGGAAATAAAGATAGAAATCAGACATTTTTAAAAATACATATTTGTGCTTTTTGGGTTATTCGTGGTTATCATAGCATCCCATTGGCAAATGCAGGGGCATAGCCAACATTTCAGAAGAATTAATATATATATATATATATATATATATATATATATATATATATATATAAAAAAATAGTAGTAATGTGTAGTAATATATACTATAAAGAATAATATGAAAAGTTCACCCAAAAATTTGCTGTTAATTTACTCTCACTCAGGCCATCCAAGATGTACGTGATTTTGTTCCCAATTAGTTATCCAAAGCTACTGATAAATGTTTGTTTTTATCTCTGTCTATTTACTTTTTGTCTTTTCAGCTGTTTTCTTTTTATTTTTTATCTTTTCATCATCTTTTTTTGTATTGTGAAAGGCCAATTAGTCTCTCAGCATTGTTTTTGAGAAATGAGAGTTGGAAATTAGCCTCTACGAAGAAAGAGAAGATAAGGATACAACCTCTAACATGAGTTCTCCATCTCCTGAATTAAGCTGTGATCAGCCAATGAAGAATGATGAAGCAGGGACTTCTGAGCCCAGGTAAGACACTAGCCATTTTAGCATTTGTCAGATGCTTTTATCCAAAGTTATTTACAGTGGATTCCAGAAGCATGTGGTTGGTTTGTGAACGGCATCTCATGATACCACCAGAGACGCACACAATCATTTTATGTCACGCTGGGATGCAATCCTGCCTGCTCCTGTTCATCTGTGAGCACAGTCTTCTCCATTGAGAGGATTTGTTGGTCATGGCTCACAGTCTCTTGCGGCCGGTTGCACCAGCTTTTAAAAAAAAAAAAAAAAAGGGTGTAAGCCCTACTCTGGTCTTGGCTACATCTACAATAAATATTTACAACTAAAACTATGACCAGGCGCAACTATGCCTAGCTGACAATCGAGTTTATGTACAACGAACGTGACCTTGTTCACTAGCTGTTTTATTGACATCTTTCTGTAGTTGAAACAGTGATTGAGCGATAACATGGGATATGTTTCATTGCAGTAAGTTGTTCTGTTTCTTTCAACACCTTCTGATGTTCATTCATGTTTATTTTTGCTGTAACTAGTAGCAAAGCGGAAGAGATGGATCAATTAATGTCCTGCTTGAACTGGGGCAAAACAGTGAATGCCACTTTATAGAGTATCAAAACATTTATAGTTTGTATTTCATGATAAAAATGACAGATTTGAAAGTGGAGAATGTTTATTATTAAAAGTAACAAAGAACAAAGCAGTTCCTAGTAGTTACCTAGTCTTGCCTAGTCTTACAACCAGGTGTACGTCCAGCTGGTGCAACCAGCTCCTGGAGCTTATCAACTTCCAACACTTCTCAAATAGACATTTATTTATATTTTATGTATTCATGTATCGAATGATGCACATGTGTAACTGTTCGAAGACATTGTTTTGAGCAATACAACTCAGTATTGTTTTACAGTCAGTACTAGTCTGTATTCCTCTGAACAAAATTTGTTTTACAGCACTTATGTAATTGCCTCATTCAGATCAATCTCTTTTTTGTAACATAAATCAATGTTTCATTCAGACTATAGATAAGAGCCAGTTACTGCCAGTACTTGAGACATGGGGAATGATAAACAGCAGATAGATATAAAATGCCTTTTTGTTTGTCTTTTGTCTGTGTCACCAGGATGAATAGACAGAGATCAGAGTCTACAAAACCCAGTAGTGTGTCAATGAAGAGCAGCAGATCCTTGATGCATCCCCCTGAATTCAGTGGTGGAACAGTGACCTCTGACCCCAGGTAAGTTACTAGCCACATATGCATTTGTCAGATGCTTTTATACAAAGTGACTTACACTGCATTTAAGAGTCCTGTGTTAGTGAGTGAATGGAGCCTCACGGTACCAATATAGAAAAGTACAAAAAAAAATCATTTTCAGCCAAGTCCCTTGCAAAATAAGTTTTCTCTGTACTTTTTCTTATATTCATCTCTATTCTAGTCTATACTTTTCTGAACAATCTTGATATTTGTATTACAGTATTTCTCGTATCAATGAATTGTTTTTTTTGTACTCCTTATTTGTAAACCGGTTTGGATAAAAGTGTCAATTCAAGTCTAGCCATCTTGATTTTTATATTGCTTTATACAATATAAATAGTTTGAAGCAGCTTTGCAGATATAGACAAGAAATTAGTAATTCAATGATGCAAACAAAATTTAATTCTACTGTAGCAGCAGCTCTAAAAAAGACAATAGTAATCAGTCATTATTCAGTTGAAATCAGTTCATTGTTGGTTTAGTTCAGTTCAAAAACTATACAAAGTCCATTGATTTTGGAATGAGTTCCCCCCCCCATCTATAAAGCATCTCTGGAGAAAACAGTGATGTCATCATCCAGCTCAACTCGGTTCAGTTCTCATCCAACAGTGTCTGTGCAGTCAAGTCAATATGTAGTATTGCCAGATATCAAGTGTCCCTAAACAAGCAAGCCAAAAGGCGACAGTGGCAAGTATGTGTAATAATTATGTGCAAAATGTTATTTTGTTTGTCTTGTGTAAGTATCAGGAGGATGACGAGACAGAGATCAGAGTCTATAGAACCCAGCGGTGTGTCTCTGAAGAGTAACAGGTCCTTGATGCACCCCCCTGAATTCAGTGATGGAACAGTGACCTCTGACACTTGGTTAGTATAAATATGTGTGGTTCAGGACTTACTCCCCCGAACTGCTCCACTTATTAAAATTATAGATATTGTTTAATATATGTCTTGTGGTCTCCAGTGACTGCAATGACTCTTTGTAATGACAATAATTGACTTTTTGTTGCTCTTTTTTATTTTTCTGCATCTCACTACAGGCAGGAAAGAACTGAAACAGTCCTACAGAGAGACACACTCGAGACTGTAGATCTGCAGAGAGTTAAAGACCAGCACAAAACAAGCATGAAGAACAAGTATGAGAGATTATTTGAGGGAATGAAACTCCAAGAGAATGAAACCCTCCTGAACAGGATCTACACACAGCTCTACATCATAGAGGGAGAGAGTGAAGGAGTGAATGAAGAACATGAGGTTTTACAGATGGAGAAAACAGCCAGAACACAACACTCACAAGACACTCCAATCGACTGCAATGACATCTTTAAAGCCTCACCTGAACCAGGATGTGAGGAGAAAGACCAGATCAAGACTGTTCTTACTAAAGGCATTGCTGGAATCGGAAAAACCGTCTCTGTGCAGAAGTTCATTCTGGACTGGGCCGAGGGAAAAGCCAATCAGGATGTAGATTTCATGTTTGTGCTTCCATTTCGAGAGCTGAACTTGATCCGGGATCATCAGTACAGTCTTCACAGACTTCTGCTGGACTTTCATCCTGAACTTCAAGATCTGGACTCAAAGACTTATGAGGAGTGTAAAGTTGTGTTCATCTTTGATGGTCTGGATGAAAGCAGAATCACACTGATGTTTTCAGATGATCAGAAAGTTTGTGATGTGACTGCGACTTCATCAGTGGGTGTGTTGATGTCAAACCTCATGAAAGGAGAGCTGCTTCCCTCTGCTCTGATCTGGATCACCTCCAGACCAGCAGCAGCCAATCAGATCCCCTCCAAATACATCAACCGTCTGACAGAAATTCAGGGATTCAGTGATCCTCAGAAGGAGGAATATTTCAGGAAGAGAATCAGTGACCAGCGTCAAGCCAGCAGAATCATCTCACACATCAGAAGAGCAAGAAGCCTCCACATCATGTGCCACATCCCCGTCTTCTGCTGGATCTCATCCACTGTGCTTCAGAAGCTCCTGGAAGAAGAACTGAGTGCAGAAATCCCTCAAACTCTGACTGAAATGTACATCCACTTCCTGCTGATTCAGATCAACATGAGGAACCAGAAGTATGAAGAGAGAGATCCAGAGAAGCCCCTGCAGTCCAACAGAGAAGTGATTGTGAAACTTGCTGAAGTGGCTTTCAAACAGCTGATGAAGGGCAATGTGATGTTCTATGAGGAGGACCTGATTGAGAGCGGCATAGACGTCAATGACGCCTCAGTGTATTCTGGGTTTTGCACTGAGATCTTTCAGGAGGAATCTGTGATTCATCAGAGAAGAGTCTACAGCTTCATTCATCTGAGCATTCAGGAGTTTCTCGCTGCTTTCTACGTGTTTTACTCCCATGTAACTGAAACTATGGAGAGACTGAAGAATTTTGCCTCTGTGCAAAATTTGCTTAAAGGTGCAGTAGATGAAGCCATCGAGAGTGAGAATGGACAGCTGGATCTGTTCCTGCGGTTCTTGCTGGGTGTCTCACTGGAGTCCAATCAGAGACTCATACAGGGTCTACTGACACACACAGAGAACAGCTCAGAGAGCATCAGGAGAACGACACAGTACATTAAAGAGAAGATCAAATATGGACATGGACTCTCCACTGAAAGATCCATCAATCTGTTCCTCTGTCTGCTGGAAGTGAAAGATCAGACTCTGTCCAGAGAGATTCAGGAGTTTGTGAAATCAGATAAACATTCAGAGAAGAAACTCTCTCCTGCTCACTGCTCAACAATCGCCTACATGCTTCAGATGTCTGAGGAGGTGCTGGATGAGCTGGACCTCAAGAAATACAACACATCAGATGAGGGGAGAAGAAGACTGATACCAGCTGTGATCAACTGCAGAAAAGCCCTGTGAGTGTTTAAATGTTAGGAGTCATTTCTGGATTGAATTTTAGTTTGTTGTGCTGACTAATGTATCCTGAGTATATTTTGTAGAATGTCTTTGACTAGAGCTGATATTAGCTGACAATATCAAATTTATTTTTATGCATTTTTGTTTCACTCTCTTTCAGTCTTGCTGGCTGTAATCTCACTGCTCAGGAGTGCGAAACTGTATCATCAGCTCTACAATCCTCAAACTCAGTTCTGAAAGAGCTGGATCTGACTAATAATGACCTGCAGGACTCTGGTGTTAAGATTATTTCTGATGGACTTAAGAGTCCAAACTGTCAGCTGGAGATACTGAGGTGTGTACGATTAAAGCAGCATCCATTTATTCCCTTCCTGAAGTAGCTATGCTTTACCCAATGTCCTTTGGTTAGCATTTCAGTTTATGATCACGCTTTCAGTGCAGGCCAGATTCAGTAACAGCTTGCACCAGAGCAAACTGTCTTTTGAGGTTAAAATAGTACTGTCAGGATTTACTAAATACACGCAGTGAAGAATTAGCGCTGAAGAATTAGCGCTGAACATGTACACAGTTATTTTTGCTCCTGACCTTATTGAATATGGATTTGTAGGAGTTTCCCTTTTAGACGCAACATGTATGGGAGGAGAGTATTAAAATGAATCACGCAATGCGGTTTACTAATGTTTGCACTAGTGTAGGGCTGCCACTAATGACTATTTTTATTTCGATTAATCTATCGACTAATTTATCGATTAATCAGTTAATCTAAACGATTAATTTCCCACCAAAAAATCAACGATTTTACTTAAGAATATTTTATTAAACCAAATTAAATCTAAATTTCTATGAAATCCTTTTTTAAAGCAAAAGTAAAGTGTAACAGAGTGCAAGAAGCAAGTGTCCATCTCATCTCTCAGTCCAAATCACTGAAATCAGTTCAGTATTATAGTGTAAGAATGACAGCATATCCATGGGTTCTAATCTAATAATAAAATTATAATCAGTATTTTAAATAAAGGAGTATTTACCAGAAATATTATTTACCAGAATTTATTTAGGAGAAAAATGTAAATGTGCAGTATTTCTGAAAAAAAATAAAAAAAATAATTGGAGATGCTTTTGATTATTAAAATTTAATGGAGCCATTAAAATGGAATCCAGAAAATAATGGAAAACAGAATTTGGTACAGATAAAACTGTAAAACTCAATTAATTAGACAGGCTTTTTGATTAATACAATTTAATTTAACCATTAAAACAGAGTATAGAAAAATTAAAATGGAAAAAAACTGATTTTGGAAATAAAACGGATTTCATAGGGCCTATAATTATAATATTTTTTTTGTGGTAGTAAAAATAGATGTTAGTGAACAATAGCTTTTAAAATGACTTAAAATACATATATAATAGCAATGATGCAATAATAATTACTTAAAATAAAGTATCAAAAGCAAGAAATCATATGGTTTTAACTGTTAAAATACATAATGTATTATAAACAATAGAGCTAATGTAGATTACGCATAACAACAAAGGCTTGCAGGGGGCACCAATACTGTACGATCTAATCCTTGTTTAATATTGACCAAGCACCATTTAATTCAAATGTCCACTTAATCTTTAATATTTGGCCATTTCTTTAGGACAGAAATGCTATAGCCGCTGTAATTAAATTAATATGTGGACAGCAAAACGTGTAAAGGTGTAAACTCAGAGTGAGGGTTTGAGCTTTTATTTTGAAATTGCGATGTATTCTCCTGTGTTTGCACAGGTTTATAAATTATTTACCTTACACATCTGATGAAATGGTGCACGTTGCGTTCCCAGATGAACGTTATAATAAACCCAAACTCACAACAACATGCAGAGATGGAGTTTGAGACGCTCCACATGTAAATGATAAGTTTCTGTGAAACTACTGTGAACGGAGCCGCTGTGAGACGCACGTAACCTACACGCATGTAAATAATTAAAGCGCATATACTGTGTTAGAACTGCATCGCATATAATTACTTAATTAAATCATAGCGTTTGTGAATTCACAATTATGTTTAATTATGATTTTTAAATGGGTTTAATATGAAGAAAAATGAAGTCGATGATTTTTCAAAATCGACTAGTCGACTAAAATCGACGAATCGCGACAGCTCTACAGTAGTGCTGTCAAATGATTAATCGCATCCAAAATAAAAGTTTTTGTTTACATAGTATATATGTGTGTACTGTGTATATTTATTATGTATATATAAATACATACACATGCATGTATATATTTAAGAAAAATGTTACGTTTATATGTTAAATACATTTATATATAATACAAATTATATGAATATAAATATATACATGTAAATACATGCAAGTATTTTCCAAATATATACTGTATGTGTGTGTGTGTTAATATATACATATTAATACAAATACACAGTACACACACATATATTACTTTACTTTACTTTTTAGTCATTTAGCAGACGCTTTTATCCAAAGCGACTTACAAATAAGAAAAAGTAACCACGACTGAAAGTGAAAACTCTGTAAATACTAAATACACACATTGAAGAAAATAAAGAAATTAAATAAAATTGAAAAATGCATACAACAACATTTCAATACTAAACATTTAAATGAAAGCTAAAAACAATTCAAAATATTAAAACAACAAAAGATAAGAGTATAATAATGCTTCTAACATAACACTAAGCCAAACACCAAAAACAACTACATGTGTACAGCCATACACATACATCAAAAAATGCATTAAATATATATATATTATTTCATTTTCATGTAGTATGAAGTACTAAATAACTCAAATTAAATAAAACTAAAACTGAATAAACAACCTATACAGACATCAACACGGAGCCAAGCCCACATGTTTTAAAACAACAACAACAACTTACTTACACATAGTAAGAAATGGTTATACAAACTGAAATAGAAGAGAAACAAGTAGTAGGAAAGAGGAAAAATAAAAAGCGATACTTATATCCTTTGCCGGTGTCGCTGCCCGGTGGAGTCGCACGGTAGAGTCGATGGTCTTTACTCTTCGGTCTTCACACGACGGCTGCCACGATCGCTGCCGCGGTATACTAAGCTTTTTATACCCATCTAACAAAATACTACTCCAATTCAGCTGCACACACTTTCCTGATTCATCACAACAAATGGCCAAGCAAGCGCCCGCCACTGACAAGGGACGCGATACACTACGAGACCAAATGCGATTTCAGCTCATCTCCACTTAGTAAACAAAAACAAGTGTCGCCTAGCAACGACAACTGCCTAAACACTAATGAGACTAATTACTAATATTATGTAAACAAAAACGTTTATTTTGGATGTGATTAATCACGATTAATCGTTTGACAGCACTAGTTTGTGCTCATCAGATTAATGGTATTTGCACCATTATATAACATGTTTATATAATAAAGCATGTTTTAAACTATTTTGCTCCAGTGTTGTAAGTATGTCACCCGGACCTCGTGAGCATCGGCTCTACTTATTTGTGACTATTTGTGACTTATTTGTGCTAATTTGCGCTACGCTTGGTATATTGTGTTGGTCAATATGTAAATGAGATGTTGCTTCTTTGTTTTTTAATTTGTGTATTGTCAGTAAATCACCCGCAGAAAGTTCCATGCCCATTGGCACTGTTTTGGAATTGTGCTCTCACGCTAATTTGCCCAATAAATAAATGTTTAAAATTATGGCACAACTTTACTGTAATTTTTAATGGCTATATTTAGTCTTTTGGTCCAGAAATTGATTTAAAAGAAAAATCCATTAGTATCAGTTGCTGACTTTCAGTGATACTTACCTAGATAGATAGGTATATTTATAGATAGATAGACAGATAGATAGATAGATGCATAACGTTGACTATAATTACACTGATGCCACAGCAACGATCTCCATAACAGAACAATTCTCTGAAAAATTTGAAATTTTCCTTGAAAATTTAGAGAAGTACAGTATTGATGTCACGGTGCACACACGAGTAGGATGCAGGAACACGCAGACGAGGACGTAAACTCAAATAATAGTATTTAATACAGACAAGGCAAGACAAGGCTGACAGGAAACACCGGGAGTAACGAGTAGACCAGACGAAATCAAACTGAACAGACAGGACTATAAATACACAGGTGAATCATAGATAATTAGACAAACATGGCTGGACAAGGATTAACTCATAATGACACTTAACGAGGACAGGAAACAAACCAAATATGGACACATGAGGCGGGAACACATGACACACACGACAGAGGACTGACATTACTCCCCCCTCCCGAAAGGCTCATCCCGAGCCTTAACAGTTCCACCGGGGAGGGGGGGTGGGCGCTCTGGAGGCCCCTCGGGACAGACACAGACACGACCACAGGACGGGGACCTCCAGAGAGGAACAGATGACGGAGGCCATGGCGGAGCTGGGATCTCTGGAGGCCATGGTGGTGCAGGGAGCTCAGGAGGCCATGGTGGTGCAGGGAGCTCAGGAGGCCATGGTGGTGCAGGGAGCTCTGGGGCCATGGCAGTGCAGGGAGCTCAGGAGGCCATGGCAGTTGGTGCTTGTGGCCGTGGCCGTGCCCCCCCCCCCCCCAAAAAAAAAAAAAAAAAATCCCTGGGGAAGTTAGGGGGTATCAGGAGCCCTCCGGGGCTAAACACAGACACAGGACAGGACAGCCCTCCGGGGCTAGACACACAGGACAAGACAGTCCCCCAGGAACAGGAAGCCCTCCTGGGCTAGCTCGGAAGCTGAGGCTTCTTCTGGGCATGACAAGGAGTCAGGGGCCCTCACAGGGTCCCTCAGCAACTGCCTCCACTTCCGCGACAAGGGGGCAGGCGGCTGGAAATAGCCTCCGCGGCCACTACAAGAAGAGCCGCCTGCCCCAGACGAGTCTCCATGGACAAGACCGACAAGATACATTAAAACTGTTCCTGAGGGTAAGACAAGACTTACAAACCATGACTCTGGGGACATGGCACGGCACTCCTGGCCGTGATGTGGACTGGACTGGGCTTGAGTCAGAGGCGGGCCGGCGGGCATTGAGTCAGAGGCGGGCCGGCGGGCATTGAGTCAGCGGCGGGCTTGGGGGAGCGGCAACCCGGGAACTAGAGAACCAGCCGGCGGGCTTGGGATAGCCACAGCCGGTGGCGGATATCTCCCGCGATCGGCGGGCATGAGGGCTCGCGGCCAGCGGACTCGCTTGCCGCAAGAGACAAAACACTGGAACAAAATAAAAACTAGAAAAAACGAACAAAACAAAACGAGGTGAAGGGGCGCCGCTTACGGTTAGGTCTGGTCTTCTGTCACGGTGCACACACGAGGAGGATGCAGGAACACGCAGACGAGGACGTAAACTCAAATAATAGTATTTAATACAGACAAGGCAAGGCAAGACAAGGCTGACAGAAAACACCGGGAGTAACGAGTAGACCAGACAAAATCAAACTGAACAGACAGGACTATAAATACACAGGTAAATCATAGATAATTAGACAAACACGGCTGGACAAGGATTAACTCATAATGACACTTAACGAGGACAGGAAACAAACCAAATATGGACACATGAGGCGGGAACACATGACACACACGACAGAGGACTGACAATTGACACATGAACATGGGTAGGTTTCCTTATTTTATTATTGTCAGTTCTTAATTGTTCATTTAATCTCCTGCTTTGTATATGATCTGACTGTATGTGTCTGTAGTTGATCTGTCTTCGTGTATCTGTAGGTTGTCTGGCTGTATGGTGACAGAGGAAGGCTGTGGTTATTTGTCTTCAGCTCTGAGTTCAAACCCCTCACACCTGAGAGAGCTGGATCTGAGCTACAATCACCCAGGACAATTAGGAGCCCAGCTGCTCAACCACAAACAGCAGGATCCAAACTATAAACTGGAGACACTCAGGTATGTGGGGCAGTGCTGTACAAAAGATATGGCCCTTGCTCTTTCTCTGTTATTTATTAAGAACTACCCTAAAAATTGTTAACAAATCAAAATGTGAGGATTTTGACTTGAAAATAGCACCAAAATGTGTAGATGCTTCTGTGCACACAGTTTTTAAGGTAGTTTGGATTTGGGCTATAGTCTCCTTTTTTAAATTCTCTTCTGATGGACTCAATGATGGTGACCAAATAATTATAATTTATGTCTTTTTAGAAAATGTTGCATCTGTGTTTTTTTTGGCCACAATGATTACAACAAATTTTGTGGCTCAGATAAGGTCCAGTGTGGTTTATTTATTTGCTCTTGGCTGACATGTGGCATTGCTATGGCCTGCTTTTGGCCTAGATCTGGCAAACAGGAGCGGTCCACCCAAGTGCCATCATTCCACGCTACACTCAAAAAAATGATTCTGTCTAAATTTACATTTTATGTAATTCAATTGCATAACAATTTTCCATCCATTTAGATTACATAGTTTTAACATAAACAAATCAATATACTTAATTTGATTCATATCCATCAGTCATATGTGAATGAAAACAGGTAAGATTTATGTAATAATTCACAGCAAAGTCCCCACACTGCTCAGTGTTCATGTGTTTCCACACTACAGAGTGTTAAAGTAGCATTGAAGCAGTGTTGGAGTTAAGAAGATAATTATGTGATGATTGATCATTAATGATGAACAGCTGCTGTTATCAAGAAGAATCACCGAAGGAAAGAGAAACACAAGAACTACAACTGACTTCAGCCACAGCCGAAGATGAAATCAACTGAAATAAACAAATACATTAAATAATTTAAGATCTTATTAAACAACTCCACAAACAGTTTTATCAGCTTCTCATTACTAACCAGACTGACTTTATTCTGTCAGACTTCTAGAGAAGCTCTTATTGAGAATTAACAGAGGTTTAGATGCTTTGTTTTGTTTGAAATCACCATCAAAGAGACCAGTGTTTCCTTTTGTTGGGCTCTTGACATTTTGATGTTAAAATTATACTGGTTGCTTTAATTGTGTGTTCATACAAAACACACTTAGCTTATCCAGCAAAGCCAAGAAAAAAAAAAGAGTTTTTGGCATGTGATCAATTAATCTCATTTCAAGTCCAATATCGGTTTATATGGATGCTGTATTGCTTTAGATTTTTTTTTAGCTTCAGATCTATTAGTATTGTAAAAAAAAGATAATTTGAATAATTTACAAATCGCTTTGTGCACAAAAAGTTTTCATCTGCAGCAACACAAAGACCACAGACATCAAGAATCAGTGTATGAATCTCAACAATTGTGAGTCAACAAAATGCTTCATGTTGCAATGCATGATGGGTACCAGCATACAAGACTCTCCCATGTATCCCAGCATGCATTGCAGCATGAATAAACAATGCAGCTGAATTGTCTGATTATTTTTTTTATTCTTACTATTTTATTTTACGTTTGCTGTTTTAGTTGTGACTTTTTAGTAGCTTGTGTTGTGATGTTCAGCGTTTGTTCTGAATATTTTCTTGACTGTCACCATTGTTGAGATTCATACACTGATTCTTGATGTTTGTGGTCTTTTTGTTGCTACAGATGAAAACTTTTTGTGCACAAAGTGATTTGTAAATTATTCAAATTATCTGATTTCACAATGCTACTAGATCTGAAGCTATGAGCAAAGCTAAAGCAACACAACCGCCATATAATCAGATACTGGACGTGAAATGAGGTTAGTTGATCATTTGCTCACAACTCTTGTTTTCCTTGGCTTTGCTGGCTAAGCTAAGTGTGTTTTACATGAACACACAATTAAAGCAGCCAGTGTAAAATTAACATCAAAATGTCAAGGGTCAAGAGCCCAACAAAAGGAAACACTGGTCTCTTTGATGGTGATTTCAAACAAAACAATAAAGCATCTAAACCTCTGTTAATTCTCAATAAGAGCTTCTCTACACTGAAAAATAAAACTTGTAAGATTTACTTGATAAAATCTTCGTAACAATTTGCACTAACACATTTTAAGTAAATTTGACCGTTACTGCTCTGTACAATTGACCTGTTATTGTTGAATAAAATTACATACTACACTGAAAAAACAATAAGTGTGATATACTTAATTTTTATTTGGCAAGTTTTTGCACACATATATTTTAAGTAAAATGTAAGTGTTGAATTAAGTAAAATTAACTAAGTTAGGTAAAATTAGTAGAGGAAATAAGTAAATTTAACATGGCCAATTAGAGTTTGATGAGTCATTTTTACTTAATTATTTTAATTTAGATCTGCAATACTTAAGTACATTTCACTCAGTCATGGCTTCTAAAATTTACTCAATTGATGTAGCACTGGGAAACAACCATGCTATTAAAGCACGTGATTCACTTACAATCATGTAAGTAGACAGCTTAGTGTTCTTTTAAGATTATATTTCCACCCAATAGAATTATTATCCAAATGAACAGAGACCTCAATACTTGGTACACCATACACAATGACGGTGACAATCAGTGGATAGTGTTTGAGTATGAATGGGTAATTTTGAGTAGAAAATCAACTCCAGATGTCACAAAACAGTATGTTACTAAGCCTAACAACAAAAGCAACCATAAAACTGTGTAAATATAACTCAAAAACAGTGACCCTCAAATTGAACCTTTTTAATTATTCATGCCCCTGTGCATGATGGGACAAACGGGATCATACAGTAACTTTGATATTTACTTAAAGAATCTTTGTAAACATAACAAACAATTCCAAGTAAAATATACTTATAAGTTCAAACTTTAATTTCTACAAGCTTAAATTGAGTACTAATATAGAATTTACTTAATTTTTTTTTAATTCTTGCCTGAACTAAATTATTTAATGTAGAAATTACATTTGTTTTTATGTAGTATTTACTTCACCAAAAAATCTTTTTTATCAGTGTAGAAGTCTGACAGAAATAAAGTCAATCTGATGCTGTTTGTGGAGTTGTTTAATCTGAGTTTAAAAGATTTAATGTATTTTATTTCAGTTGATTTCATCTTCTGCTGTGTCTGAAGTCAGTTGTAGTTCTTGTGTTTCTCTTTCATTCAGTGATTCTTCTTGATAACAGCAGCTGTTCATCATTAATGATCAATCATCACATAATTATCTTCTTAACTCCAACACTGCTTCAATACTACTTTAACACTCTGTAGTGTGGAAACACATGAACACTGAGCAGTGTGGGGACTTTGCTGTGAATTATTACATAAATCTTATCTGTTTTCATTCACGTATGACTGATGCATATGAATCACATTAAGTTAATTGATTTGTTTGTTAAAACTATGTAATCTAAATGGATGGAAAATTGTTATGCAATTGAATTACATAAAATGTAAATTTAGACCGAATCATTTTTTTGAGTGTACATGTGGGCCAGATCATCATTCCACATGTGCCCAGATGTGGGCCGGATCTGGGCCGACAATATGTTGCTATCTGGGAGGTAGTCTGTCACAACATGTTAAAGAGCATCATACAATTTTAGGTTTAATTTCATGATAAAATTTATGGAATTTGAAAACTGAGATGTTGTTTCATATTACAAGTAACAAAGCTTAAAGCCTATTGTGATTTTTGAAGCATGCTGAACATAATGTTAAGTGAAGTTTTGTTTACTCATCACATAAAAGATTGTTTTGTTTACTCATCACATAAAAGATTGTTTTGTTTACTCATCACATAAAAGATTGTTTTGTTTACTCATCACATAAAAGATTGATTTGGGGATTTTATTTAATATCCATGATGTGTATACATGTTGCACTACAATAGAGTCCACGCAGCTGACATGTTTATCTTTTGGTAGCTTTCCTTTGCTGACTCTGCTATAAAAAATCACTGTTGGAGAAGCACTAATTAAACACCAGTTTCAGTCAATTATTTTAGCCCTCCTAAACAATTTTGACCAAATATTTTTGGTTGGAGAAATCGGTAACACTTTACAATAAGGTGTCATTTATTAACATTAGTTAATGCATTAACTAACATGAACAAACAATGAACAATGCATTTATTACATTATTTATTAATCTTTGTTCATGTTAGTTAATGAAAATACAGTAGTTCATTGTTTATTCATGTTAGTTCACAGTGCATGTTAACAAACACAGCTTGTGATTTTAATAATGCATTAGTAAATGCTGAAATTAACATTAACTAAGATTAATAAATGCTGTAGAAGTATTGTTCATTCTTAGCTCATGTTTACTAATGTTGTTAACTAATGTTAACTAATGAACCTTATTGTAAAGTGTTACCGAGAAATCATTTATTGACTTTAAGATTTTAGATTTTTTTTGCATAATTTTAACAAGTCCTTTATCATTTGTGCTTTATATTTGTCTTTGTAGTTGCAACCATGGAAAACATTTCAGAATCAAACCAGGACTGAGAAAATGTAGGTTTTCTTTCTTTCTTTTTCTTTCTTTCTTTCTTTCTTTCTTTTTCTTTCTTTCTTTCATTCTTTCTTTCTGTCTATCTCACTCTCTCTCTCTATCTCACACACACACACACACACACACACACTTGTTTTTGTGAAAAGTGGGGACATCCCATAGGCGTAATGGTTTTTATACTGTACAAACTGTATTTTCTATCGCTCTACACCAACCGTACACCTAAACCTACCCCTTACAGAAAACGTTCTGCATTTTTACTTTCTCAGAAAAACTCACTCTGTATGATTTATAAGAGTTTTGAAAAATGGGGACATGGAGCAATGTCCTCATAAGTCACCTTCTCCTTGTAATACCCATGTCATACCCATGTCATTATACAAATTCATGTCCTCATTTGTCACAAAAACGCACACACACACACACACACACACACACAGACTAGTGATGCGCGGATGAGCTAAAACGTCACCCGAATCCACAGCTTCAAATAAGTTATCCACCCGCCAACCGCCTGCACCTATATTTTTGTCTGATTTAGATAACCGCACCCGATCGTCACAGTCAGGGTTCATACGGTCATGAAAAACCTGTAAAAGTCATGCAAGCAATTTCCAGGCCTGAAAAGTTTTGGAAAAATAAATAAACCCAGAACGTTTTGGAAAAGTCTTGGAAATCTATTTCACAATCCTCTGTATAATAGAATTATGTTTAATTAGGTCCTGAATTTCTGTTTGGGATTGTGCATATATCGCTTTACTCATTCCCGCAGCTTTTAACTTTAAAATGAGGGAAATTACTGAAAAACTTTTATTCAATATGGCGTGAATAATAGTAACTAAATTCACACAAACCATCAGATCAAATCAGTCATTTGAAAACAGCATGAGTGGTTCAGCTGGACCGCGTCTTCTCTCTTTGACCTGCTCTTCACATCGGCGCATCTAGAGCTGCACGCTGCGATACAAGACTTTAGCTCACGTTTTGGTGCAGTTGACAGAATTGTCAATTTCCATCATCACAAAAATGTATTATTATTTTCACGTCTTTTTAAGCCATTCGGTAATCGCACGCTCCAGAGGCGCTCTTCTGTGCGCTGCAGTCACATTCAAAGCATGCGCTCTACGAGTACCAAATTGAGTTTGCAAGAAAAGCTTGTTGTGCTTAAGTGGCCAAATACACACAAAATGACGTCAAAATGGTCATCCTGGCGAGTATCCTCATAAGCACTGTCTGTTTTGTCTTAGTTAATGTAAACAGTTGCGAATGAAAACGCATGTGTATCAGTATTGGATGACAGCAGCCTAATAAAGCTGTGCCTTCTGTCATTAATGTTAATCAAACAACAAAAGACCTCACTGCTCTTGACTAAATAATGTTTTGTTGAATAACTTTAAAATGTTAATTTACACTTTATTCAATTTCTGTAGCCTATTTAGAAAATGTAGTTAAAATTTGCATCATTAATGATTTATCTTATCCACCCGCAAGTAATCAGAATGCATTTTTTTATTACCCGCAGATTATCCGCAGCGCCCGTGGATATAACCGCCATCCGCGCATCACTAACACACACGTTGTGTTTTCATTTTTTATCTGGATTTTTCATAGACATAATGATTATTATATTGTACGAACTTTACATTCTGTCCCTTAATTCCACCCTTACAGGTAATGTAGGGTTTACCCAGTTTACCAACACAGCTGTAAAACTGTCCTTCATGCACTTTTCATCTCTCTTCTTGTGTTCAGATGCCTGTGATCTCAGACTGGATTCAAACACAGCACACACTCAACTCAAGCTGTCTGAGGACAATAGAAAAGCAACGCATGTTAAGGAGGAGCAGCCATATCCTGATCATCCAGACAGATTTGAGAGCTTTGAGCAGGTTCTGTGTGGAGAGACTCTGACTGGACGCTGTTACTGGGAGGCTGAATGGACTGGACGTAAAGCTGATATATCAGTGACATATAAAGAAATCAGCAGGAAAGGAGGGAATGACTGTTGGTTTGGATGCAGTAACAAATCCTGGAGTCTGTACTGCTCTTCTGATGGATTCACTTCCTGGCACAATAATGTGAACACTAGCGTACCTGTCCCATCACCCTATTCTACAAGAGTAGGAGTGTATTTGGACGTGTTGGCCGGCACACTGTCCTTCTACAGCGTCTCTGACACACACACACTCACACACTTACACACATTCAACACCACATTCACTGAACCCCTCTATGCTGGGTTTGGGGTGTTTGAGTCTGAACTATCTCTGTGTCAGATTACACAACCTGCTGTGAGAAACAACTGAGACACACAGATTGTTTTGTTGTTTGTAATTTAGCTTTTAGGGCATCTACTTGCTAGCATACATCTAAATGTTGACCAAATTTGTTTATACTAGATGCTTTAAAAATACTATGTCATACTGGAAATAAAAGTGTGTGTGTGCACTGGTTTGGGTGGTTTATGGGGACACACATTTTTATAATGACAGGGTTTGACAGGTATTAGAATATGAAGGTGGTTTATGAGGACACTGCCTACACTTTTAAAAATAAAGGTGCTTCAAAAGGTTCTTCAAGCGATGCCATAGAAGAACCATTTTTGGTTCCACAAAGAACCATTCAGTCAAAGGTTCTTTAAAGAACCATCTCTTCCTTACCTTTTTATAATCTGAAGAACCTTCTTTCACCACAAAGAACCTTTTGTGAAACAGAAAGGTTCTTCAGATGTTAAAGGTTCTTTATGGAACCATTTAGACAAAAAGGTCCTTCTATGGCATCGTGAAGCACCTTTATTTTTAAGAGTGTATGTCCCCGTAATTCAAAAGGCTTAAAAACATATTAAATGTTTTTTTGGGGTTTTTTTTAAATCTAAAAACTTAAAATGCAGAACGTTTTCTGTAAGGGGTAGGTTTAGGCATAGAGTTGGTTTGGGGCGACAGAAAATACTGTTTGTACAGTATAAAAACCATAATATCAGCCATTATACATAACATTATATAAACCATTATATTTCCTTATATCAGGATTTACTAGAGTAGCACTGGAGAAGGATTTATTTCCCTTTGTGATCCCAGAAGAGCAGTCCGTTCCACTGCATGCCGTCTAAACTAACATTATTCTGACTGATTAACAGAAACTATTGTTCCTGGAGAGACACTGAATCTTGCTCATCACCTGCATTTGTTTTTAATTACTGATTCTGATTGAGAGACACAGCAGATGAACATCTGTGGAAAAGCACATCATACGGCAGCTGTTCAGATTATCAGGTGTCATCTGTTATTCTGGGTGTTTTATTGGAGACTTCAGTGAGTTAAAGGTGTTGGTCTGTAGGAACACTCTGGGCTCTTCATTTAGTGTGATCTTATTCTCCACAACTCCACAAACAGCATTACCAGCTTCAGTTATTACTAACCACATTGATTTTATTTCTGTCACACATCTACAGAAGTTCTTATTGAGAATTAACAGAGGTTTAGATGTTGATGTCTTATTGAAAATGTTTCGTTTGAGGTCACCATCATGGACCCTCTGGTGTCTGAGGTCATTTTGGAGCCCTTGAGATGTTTTGACATGCCCTGATATTTGTGCTTATTTCAGCTACTTAAAGCATACTATTGACCAACATGTCATTTTTTTTTGTATTCAGCACAAAGTGTACTACAGTAATATGTGACCAAGATGGATGTACATGTTTGAATTTTTTAGAAAAATAAATATTATGCGTGGTTAGTAAGTTTTGAGGAAAACAATTTAGCTGAAATAAGGCCATAAAACCCACACTAAATAGCCCTGAATAAGACTTTTGAGTAATCAGTCTTGTCGGCTAGAATATTTACTTCACAATTATGTGAAAATCATTCTGCTTACTCCCTCACAGAAAACAATATATTGATTTAAATTTTTAAAGACATGTTTTGTGATTGAAAGCCTATATGCGAGGGAGTGGCAATGGCCTTGAATATTAATGTGTGCAAATATCCTGTTTTTCTTGTTGAACTTTCACGTCTTCCCACTTTTCTCATTAGTTGTTTAGATTGGTATTTTTATTTTATTTTTTATAATAATGAGCTACTGTTTTATTTATTTATTTATTTGCACATGGATGAAGCACATTCGTTTGTCACATCATGTTTTTAATTTCCAGACTGAGAGATCCAGACTGAGGTCATACTTGATCAAACATTCAGCATTAGGCTTCAGTCAGTGCACTGAACAGGATCTGGAAACAGCGTCGTCAAACAAACCTGTGAAACTCCTATTAAACAAACAGGTGAGTCCAGTTCCAAAACCAGTCCATATATCCTATTATATAAATATTGTGTAGCTCCGCCCCTTTTCAGCACTACACTCATTGTCTTCTGTCATTTGTTTGTAATTCCACAGAGTGAAGGTAAGCTAGTACGAATTTATGAATGAACAAAAGCATCAAAATGATCCATAAATGTTTCCTCCTCCAGACTTCAGCTCTGCAGATACACATGATGGAGGAATTTGAGCCACTTCGTCAGTCCCTGAAGGAGGAGCAGAAGAATCTGAAACCAGGATACGATGATTGAATAGACCTTTTGCTCTTGAAGAAACAGTACAATGGTAGATATTTGTTTTTCATTTTTACTAGTCGTAGTGCTGATAATGATGTGATCAAACCACTAACACTATTGGCATTGAGTTGAGTGCGTGTCTGCAAAGTTCATATTATGTGAAGATTTCTCATAATTTGTATGAGTGTCTAAAACACTGACCAGCTCTCTGAAAGAATGACAGAGCATTCAAGAAAAATGGTTATTCAGGTGTATTCATTTTAAATCACTTCCAGTGATTTCCATACAGGTAAAATTCAACTAAATGTAGTAATCATTTGTTTTTCTGGTTTTGCTAGCTGTTAGACTAACATGAAACCGGACCTGAAACCGGACCTACTTCTCTTGACTCCGCCCTGGGGCCTCCTCCTGGCTGGTCTCTGGACCAACACCTGGCTCCTCCTGCTCTTGGCTTCCTCTTGGCTCCTCCCACCCTCCACTCCCCCATGGACTCTTTTGGATATGTTTGTTTCTGCCCCTCTCCTGCTCCACACCCTCCTCCAGAACTACTGCCCTCCCTCCTCAGACGGACTTCTTTAACATATTCATAATAATAAAAAAACATATTCTAAGGCTACATCCACACGAAGCCAGAGCTTTCCCTATCCGATCTTTTTTTTTTTTTTTTTTTTGTCTCAAATCAAATATCTGCGTACACACGAAACCATGAAACCGACACAAAATGATGTAGTATACATGCCAGACCAGTATGTGGTGCTGTAATTCTGCCACAGAGATACACTAGAAACGGAGAAGAAGAATTGGACTATGCACATAAACCTTGCGCGCTGTATACAAACGAACATGGAACAATGCATTTATTAATCTGTGTTAATGTTAGCTAATAAAAAGGCAATCGTTCAGTGTTTGCTCATGTTGTTGTTGCTGTTACGTGACGTAGCGAGACGTAGGGTGATGACATCATTGTTTCACAAAATATATGGATTGGCTGTAAACACGAAAACACAAAGGTGTCCACACTGGGAACCGGTTTAAAAAAATAGCCATTTCACGCTCCTAAAACGCCGGATCCGTCTGAACGAAACGCCAATCCGATACAAAAATTTTGCATATACAGCTAAACGCATCTCCGTGTGGATGGGGCCTTAATATATACACACATTATAATAAATGGATAACAGTTCATTTGTAGATTTGGGAAGAAAAATACTAAAATTGATATAATAAATATAATTTTCAAAGCATCGACCACTACTCTGTTCTTGTTATTTGAAAGACAGCAGTTTATCATTGCAGTACACTGAATGATCCTGGAAATGTATTGATCCTTTATTCTTTATCATAATATTTCACAGCTCTTCCTGTTGCTCTGCAGCGGCACAGCAGATCTAACAGTCTCAATATTGAAAGCTGGTGTTGTGTCTCATTTTGATGTATCATGTGACACTTAGACTAGGTTATTGAAAGTGTTTGTGACTCACTGCTGCCTCTAGCTCAGAATCCACGTTAATGTGTGCAAATATCCTGTTTTTCTGGTTGAACTTTCATATCTTCCCACTTTTCCCATTAGTTGTTTAGATTTGCATTTTTTGTTTGGTATTTATTTATTAGTTATATATATATATATATATATATATATATATATAATAATGAGGTACTGTTTTATTTTTAATTTAGTCGTATTTTATTTTATTATTTATTTATTTATTTTTTTTCTGCACATGGGTGAAGCACATTCATTTGTCATGTTATGTTTTTAATTTTCAGACTGAGAGATCCAGACTGAGGTTATAGTTCAATAGTTCACAAAGTTCAGATAGTTCGTATTTATTAATAATAAAATAAACATGAAACCTGAAACATGAAACATGATACTTCTCTTGACTTCGCCCTGGGGCCTCCTCCTGGCTGGTCTCTGGACCAACACCTGGCTCCTCCTGCTCCTGGCTTCCTCTTGGCTCCTCCCACCCTCCACTCCCCCATGGACTCTTTTGGATATATTAGGTGTGTTCGACTTGAAGCGGCGCTGCACAGAATGATCAGTGTATGACATCAAAGTACCGCGAGAGCAATTCGAAAGCATAAGGATCCATCTGATCTATTATCGCTCTCGCGGTACTTTGATGTCATACACTGATCATTCTGCGCAGCGCCGCTTCAAGTCGAACACGCCTATTTTGTTTTGTTTTGTTTTGTTTTGATTTGTTTCTGCCCCTCTCCTGCTCCACACTCTCCTCCAGAACTCCTGCCCTCCCTCCTCAGACGGACTTCTTTGGCCCGAGGTTGCACCTTCCGGGAGGGGGAGGGGCAAACTTGAACATGTCTAGACTGTTTTCACTGTGTTTTCTGTTCTATCTGCCTTTGACCTAGTTTCGCTTATGTTTTGATTAGCTCATTCATTTCCACTTGTGTTCATTAATTATCTCGTTTGTCTCCATTCATTTAAGCCCTGTGTTCTCCTGAGTTCTTTTGTCCTGTATTGCGTTTCAAGATAATTGTGCTGCGTTTCTTCTGTGGATTTATTAAAAGACTGTTATTTATAGTTCTCTGTCATAGTGTGCTCCTTACAGCACCAACGCCGTTACAGAAAATATTATTGGAACGTTAGGATGCTCATGCTAGGACTGATTACATTGAATGAATCAGGAATGAATCCTTTTTAAGCAGCAATATCAGATTCAGTCTAATATTCAAACTGAGTCAAGCTCTTCCCGTTTGTTAAATCATCTAAACCCAGATGCAGAAGCATGAACAGGAGGAAAAGACAAAGGTGTGGTAACAGATTAGAAAAGTTTTATTGATTAATTTGCACTTTTATCAAACTTATCAAACAAACAAGATAAGCAGTAGATGGAAACATTAGTGCACATTGTCACTATATTGGATGGAGGTGACTCCTTAGCAATTGACTTAAGGTTAAAATAGTAATATGACAATAGCATAGATTATAATAAAATGTCATTGTCAAGTGAAAGGAATGTATAAAATGATAATTCCATTTATTATACTGTGTGTATATATTTAGAAAATGTTTTATTTTGAATACATTAACCATTGTCTTTCATGCACTGGTAAAGTTTTAGATTTTGGGCTGCTTCCATAATGTGTCTTCTTTCAGAAAACAGTGTTTCTATTTCATTCTACTTCAACCACATGCATCTACTGTATATGTCAATTTGTTAGAAATCTGTTTTATATCCAAAACCCAGTCAGCAAAGTAAACTGTATTAATGTTAGTTTATTGAGCAATCTTAGTTGCATATGTTTCAGTGCTCAGACTTCATCTGACCAGCACAAATCCAACAAGTGTTATTATACCACAAACAATAGCAATGAAAAATGACTGCTTCACAACATCGTCCTGTGTGTAAAAAAAACCTGAAATGGAGACATTCTCTGATCACTTACTCATGAATGCAAATATCTCTTGAAATCACACATCATAAGAATAAACAGAAATGAAAAAATAATATAATAAAAAAAATTATATGACTTATTGGTGAATAAATCAATGAAATGACTGGATTAAATGATTACTATAACTGATCATAGGATTAAATGTAATAATAAAATGATTAAGTGAAAACAAATATAAACGAATGAGTATAAAAGAAAGAAAATAAATCAACATAGACATATGGTTGCTCTCTTGAAGTAAAACACACACATTGCTATGAAGAATCGTATAAACCCTCAAATTACAATACATGTGTTTAGTTTTTTTTTTTTTTTTTTTTAAATGCACTGAATATTGAAACTGAATTTATTTAATGTTTTAGATTTCTGTTCTTTATTATTAAGAAATTCATGTAAATGCATTCATATTTAGTTAGATAATGCCCCATTTGCATGTTTAAAAAACATTTTAGAAAACTTGAAATATAAGACAAATTTCTTAATGTACTCTTGTTAATCAACTGAGGAAATATGGTGATGTTTTTATTTAGTTTTTACCCTATTCACCTGTAGGGATTTGCCTCTAAACTGATTTTACATTATTAGAGTCCAGGGAACAGGTAGAATTTCTTCACAAGGGTCGTCCTTTCAATACACGGCAGTAGTTTCTTCTTCTCGTGTGTGAAATCTGGGTCATTCTTCATGCGTAAGGCCACCTGTAAAAAAAAGATGATATTTGGATGTGACAAGAAGCAAACTTGTTCATTTTAACTGAGCAGTGCACGTGGGGTGAATTAAAATGAAAGAGATTGTTTTGACATTTAGCAGGAATAAAGCAAAGCAACTGAAGCAGGATTTTCTTCATTTACCCTCCTGAACAACTCCATAATGTCATATTTATGAGCGCTTGTGCTGAACACATCCACAATGTACGTGATGAAATAACTTCCGTTGTCAGGACTCCTGTACGCCTTGATCTCTGTGGAGATAATTCATTGTTAGATCATTCAATAAAGTACAAAGCAATCTTTGAAACTTTGCTCATTAAGGAAGAAACATTGGCCGTTTTAGATGAAGTTTCATCACAAATCTGAATGGTTTCATGGAGTGAAAGTTGGGTAACGCTTTATTTTAAGATGTCCTTGTTACACATTACATGTTACTATTGTAATAACAATAACATATGCATAATTACATGCAAATAATTCAAAGACAAACCCTAATCTGAACCCTAATCATGTAGTGAGTACATATTACACAGTACATAAATGAATAATTACACAGTAACAACCTTAAGATAAAGTCTAACCCAAATTTGTTTTAATTGCTTCTACCAGACCATTGGATATGACCAAAATGAACAGGTGTGAGCAACAAATCTCATATCTGCAGTCAGGGTATTTATTTATTTTATTATTATTTTTTTTCTTCTTCTCTTTTCTCACCAGGGAGGCTGGACATAAAGCAGACAAAGTCTTTCTCCCTGTGAACCCAAGAGTCTGATTCAGGCACACTGTCACTAACATACACACCTCCATCTTCACCTGGACAGAGAAATGCTTCATTGTGTGACATTTTTACATAAAAGACTTTACAGTATTTCAGCATGCAAGGTGAAATAATTTAGGAAACAGAAAAATACAAAGAGAAATGAAAACAAGTCATGACGTACCTCCTCTGCAGGCTTGAATGAGAATAACCTTTGGTTTATCAATCAGAGCAGGACAATTCTCTGAGTTCAGATGGGTGAAGACGTCCTCAACAAAGAAGTAATCAGTGGGGTGTCGATCTCTATGATAACAGACACCTAAAATGGCATCTTTATTTTGGAATCTTTTCCCATGAGACATAATAACCACAAAGGTGCTGTCCGAGTCTCGATGTTCATGACGTTTAGAAAAGTTGTTGACTGCTCTTTTTATTGCCTGTGAATGAATAAACTGTTTAGAAGAAATGCATGGTATAAAATATATAGTATATTTAGATAGGTGTTCACATTTCTGTTTCCACACTAGAAACCTATTAGCTCTACATAGACAAGATTGGTTTCACGAAGCCAGACTTTTGTCTCACGCACATCTCCAGAGAGATTTGTGTGTTTCTCAACACTGTAACCCAAAGCTCCCAGCAGCCACTCCATGTTCTCCTCATCTTTCTCTGCCCCTCTCCTGTGTCTTGAGTGGTCAAATTTAATGTTGGTGATCAGCAGAGCTAAACCTTTCCTCTGATACCTGCTCGTTGGCATATAAACCTATGAAAAAAACATCAGAATTATGTAGAATTAAAACAGAAGCAGCTCCAGATGACCAATCTACATACACTCTAAAAAATGCTGGGTTAAAAATAACCCAGCGCTGGGTTAAAAAGGGATGAACCCAGCGGTTGGGTTGTTTTGACCCAGCGGTTGGGTTATTTTGACCCAGCAGTTGGCAGAGGTGGAAAGTCCAGGGTTCAGAAAGTAAAAGTCCTGCCATATGTTTATTCCAACTCAGCAGTTGATTTCACCAGAGGAGGAACCAAGTAATTCCTTTCAAGTCACAAGCGAGTCTCAAGTCAAATCCCAAGTCCTCAAAGAGCTAATGAGATAATTAAGAGACCGAAGAAAGCAACATCACTGAAGAAAAGAGAAACACAAAAACATATGACTTGAGCCACAGCCTTGGATGGAATCAACTGAAAAAAACAACAACAACACGATGCCACCATAATTGTGGTCAGTGTTTGCTTTAGTTGAGCTCTTTAGACTTTTAGTAACAAATTAATTTGCTTCTAAGCAATTGCAATATTGTTTCACTACAAATATTTGTGCATTGCTGAATCAAACCTTGAAGTAGCAGATTAACTTTTGCTTTCGACTTCTGAAAATGAAAATTCATTTGAATGAACATCATGAAGTGGTTTTTCTTTGGTTTGTTGATGGACATTCAGCCATCATTGAGTTGAAAAAAAAAAAAAAGTCCTATTAAACAAATACTACCATAATGCTTCAATATTGAAAAAAAGAACTGTATAGGCTCAGGCTTTTAGACATGCACACTTATCATATGATCCTCAACAGTGGTGACAATAATTTTTCATACTGCAGTGCATGATGGGAGTTTTTACTATGGTGTTACCCAGCATGCATTGCAGCATGAAGCATTTTGTTGGTTGTCACCATTGTTGAGATTCATATGCTGGATTCTTGATGTCTGTGTGTGTCTAAGTAGTACAAGAGTTCAAATTTGTATATTCGTTACATAGATTTAAAATGATTTCACTAAAACTATTGGAGCAGCACTTTGCTTGCATGCTGTAGTTTCACAGGGTTGTTAAGCAAAACCTAAACATATAAAAGTAAAAAAAAAAAATTGATTGCAAACAGGCCAACTCATGATGACTATCTGATCATATGAAAACAGTTAAAACCTACTTACTGCATAGTAGTGACCTCTCTGCTTTTCAACAGCATATGCATTACTACAGAGACATATCTAAGATTAGAAGTCAAGGGTCAAGAGCTCAACTAAACAAACGCTGATCTCCATGATGGTGGAATCATTTTAACCAATAAAACATCAACATCTGTAATTCTCAATAACAGCAGGTGTCCAGCACTAATGCACAATCATCATTTTATTAGTCACTTAATTATCTCATTAACTTTAACTATTTGAGGACTTGCGATTTGACTTGAGACTTGCTTGTGACTTGAAAGGAATGACTTGGTTCCTCCTCTGGTGAAATCAGCTGCTGAGTTGGAATAAACATATGGCAGGACTTTTATTTTCTGACCCCCGGACTTTCCACCTCTGCCAACTGATGGGTCAAAATAACCTAACCGCTGGGTCAAAACAACCCAACCGCTGGGTTTGTCCCTTTTTAACCCAATGCTGGGTTATTTTCAACCCAGCATTTTTTAGAGTGTAACGTGGCATGAAATCATTTGATTTTCACATGTCTCAAATACATACAGTGCCGATCCTAGACTTCTGGGGGCCCTACGCAAAACTGTGTCTGGGGGGATGAGAATGGATGAGACGCATTTGTCAGTGTTTCACTCCGTCTCGAATCGCGCTCGCGGAAAGTGCTCGAGGCTCTGAATACATATACAGTGGGAAAAAAAATATTTGATCCCTTGCTGATTTTGTATTTTTGCCCTCTGACAAAGAAATTATCAGTCTATAATTTTAATGGTAGGTTTATTTGAAAAGTGAGAAACAGAATAACAACAAAAAAATCCAGAAAAACGCATTTCAAAAGTTATAAATTGATTTGCATTTTAATGAGTCAAATAAGTATTTGATCCCCTATCGATCAGCAAGATTTCTGGCTCCCATGTGACTTTTATACAGGTAACAAGCTGAGATTAGGAGCACTCTCTTAAAGGGAATCTCAGCTTCTTACCTGTATCAGAATCAGAATTAGCTTTATTGCCAGGTATGTTTGCACATATGAGGAATTTGTTTTAGTGACAGTAGCTCCACGGTGTGACAGAATGACAGCGACAGGACACGACACAGATAATAATAATAATTAAAAATATATATAAAATAAAATAAAATAAAAATAATAATAGTAATGTACAAATATACAAAATGGACAATATGCAAAATAGAATAGTAGAATAGTATAAAAGACACCTGTCCACAGAAGCAATCAATCAATCAGATTCCAAACTCTCCACCATGGCCAAGACTAAAGAGCTGT
The DNA here is from genome assembly GCA_027422415.1 of Schizothorax lantsangensis. NCBI lineage: Eukaryota > Metazoa > Chordata > Actinopteri > Cypriniformes > Cyprinidae > Schizothorax > Schizothorax lantsangensis. The sequence goes on from CM049841.1 coordinate 43,174,427, forward strand.
CCAAGGATGTCGGGGACAAGATTGTAGACCTACACAAGGTTGGAATGGGGTACAAGACCATCGCCAAGCAGCTTGGTGAGAAGGTAACAACAGTTGGTGCGATTATTTGCAAATGAAAGAAACACAGAATAACTGTCAATCTTCCTCGGTCTGAAGCTCCATGCAAGATCTCACCTCGTGGAGTTTCAATGATCATGACAACGGTGAGGAATCAGCCCACAACTACACGGGAGGATCTTGTCAATGATCTCAAGACAGCTGGGACCATAGTCACCAAGAAAACAATTTGTAACACACTACGCCGTGAAGGACTGAAATCCTGCAGCACCCGCAAGGTCCCCCTGCTCAAGAAAGCACATGTACAGGTCCGTCTGAAGTTTGCCAACACTGGTAAAACTGATGTGTTAGATTTACTTAAAATATATATGCACCATTTTTGCATCATACTTTTTAAGTAAACCCAACTTGTTTATTTTAAGTAAAATAACAAAGATAATCTTTGTTATATGAACTTAAATATTTGAGTTCACTCAATATTCTTTACTTAAAACACGCAATATGATATAATCTACTAAGTAATTTCAAGTTGTGTTGATTTAACATTTAAACTAATTTATATAAAAAATATAATTTATTGAGTTGAACCAAAATAACATTTTAACTTATTTTAGATCTTCAACTATTGGTCTGCTTACTGCACTGCTACATTTCACTCAGTCACGGTTTATAAAATTTACTTAATATAGCATTGGAATAAAACATGCTATTAAAACATTTGGTTCACTTGAAAACATGAAAGTAAACAAGTAGACAACTTGTCATACTTTTAAAATAACATGTTCACTCATTATAATTATTACCCAAATGAACACATAGACCTCAATAACTGGTAATGGTAATAACTGGTCATACACAATGATGGTAACAATCAGTGGATAGTGTTTGAGTATGAATGGGTCATTTTTGAGAAGAAAATGAACTCCAGATGTCAGAAAACAGTAAGTTACTAAACCTAACAACAAAAGCAACCATAAAATAGTGTAAATACATCTCGAAAACAGTGATTTTTTTTAACCTTTTTAATTATTCATGCCCCAGTGCATGATGGGAAAAACGGGATCATAACTTAAAGAATCCTTGTAAACATAACAAACAATTCTAAGTAAATTATACTTATAAGTTCAAACTTTAATTTCTACAAGCTTAAATTGAGTAATAATACAGAATTTACTTACATTTTTTAATTATTGCCTGAACTAAATTATTTAATATAGAAATTACTTTTGTTTTTATGTAGTATTTACTTCACCACAAAATCATTTTTCTCAGTGAATGATTCAGAGCAGAACTGGGTGAAAGCATTGTGGTCAGATGAGACCAAAATCCAGCTCTTTGGCATCAACTCAACTCGCCGTGTTTGGAGGAGGAGGAATGCTGCCTATGACCCCAAGAACACCATCCCCACCATCAAACATAGGGGTGGAAACATTATGCTTTGGGGGTGTTTTTCTGCTAAGGGGACAGGACAACTATATCAAAGGGACGATGGACGGGGCCATGTACCGTCAGGGCCAGGGCATTGAAGCCAGCCAGGGCATTGAAAATGGGTCGTGGATGGGTATTCCAGCATGACAATGACCCAAAACACACGGCCAAGGCAACAAAGGAGTGGCTCAAGAAGAAGCACATTAAGGTCCTGGAGTGTCCTAGCCAGTCTCCAGACCTTCATCCCATAGAAAATCTGTGGAGGGAGCTGAAGGTTCCAGTTGCCAAACGTCAGCCTCGAACCCTTAATGACTTGGAGAGGATCTGCAAAGAGGAGTGGGACAAAATCCCTCCTGAGATGTGTGCAAACCTGGTGGCCAACTACAAGAAACGTCTGACCTCTGTGATTGCCAACAAGGGTTTTGCCACCAAGTACTAAGTCATGTTTTGCGAAGGGGATCAAATACTTATTTCACTCATTAAAATGCAAATCAATTTATAACTTTTTTTGAAATGTGTTTTTTTCTGGATTGTTTTGTTGTTATTCTGTCGCTCACTTTTCAAATAAACCTACCATTAAAATTATAGACTGATCATTTCTTTGTCAGTGGGCAAACGTACAAAATCAGCAGGGGATCAAATATATATATTTTTTTTCCCCCACTGTATACACATTGTCACGGTGCACACACGAGGGAGGAACAAGGACACGCAGACGAGGACGTAAACTCAAATAATAGTCTTTAATGTAGACATCAAGGCAGGACTGACATGGAAAGAAACACCGGGGAATAACGAGTAAACCAGACAAAATCAAACTCAAAAGACAGGATTAATATACACAGGGTAATTAACACATAATCACATAAACACAGCTGGACACAAATTAACTCATAACGACATGAAACAAGGACAGGAAACAAACCAAATATGGACACAAGAGGCGGGAACACATGACACACACGACAGAGGACTGACATTACTCCCCCCTCCCGAAAGGCTCGTCCCGAGCCTTAACAGTTCCATCGGGGAGGGGCGCTCTGGAGGCCCCTCAAGGCAGACACGGACAGGAACACAGGACGGGGACCTCCAGAGCGGAACAGACAATTCGGAGGCCATGGCGGAGCTGGCAGCTCTGGAGGCCATGGCGGTGAAGGGAGCTCAGGAGGCCATGGCGGAGCTAGGAGCTCAGGAGGCCATGGCGGTGCAGGGAGCTCAGGAGGCTATGGCGTAGCTAGGGGCTCAGGAGGCCATGGCAGTGCAGGGAGCTCAGGAGGCCATGGCAGGTGGTCCTTGTGGCCGTGGCCTCGGTCCCCTCGGCCCGGCTCCTACAACCGGAACCCTTTCTACCCCCCAAAAAAATTTCCCTGGGGAAGTCAGGGGGTATTAGGAGCCCTCCGGGGCTAGACACACAGAACAGTACATGACATGACAGGACAAGACTCCAGGGCCAGACAAACAGGACAGGACATCCCACAGGAACCAGAAGCCCTCCTGGGCTGGCTTGGAAGCTGAGGCTTCCTCTGGGCATGACGAAGAGTCAGAGGCCCTCACAGGGTCCCTCAGCAACCGCTTCCATTTCCACGACAAGGGGGCAGGCGGCTAGAATGGCCTCCATGGCCACAACAAGAGGAGCTGCCTGCCCCAGACGAGTCTCCATGGACAAGACATGACATGACAAGATAGTTAAAATGTTCCTGTGGGCACGACAAAACAGACACACGGCACTCCTGGCCGTGACATGTGGACTTGATCCACGGGGCTAGGTATAGCGGCGGCCAGCGGGCATGAGTCAGCGCCAATCCGGTGGGTTTGAGTCAGCGGCAATCCGGCGGGCATGAGTCAGCGGCAATCCGGCGGGCATTGAGTCAGAGGCGATCCGGTGGCGTGATCTCCCGCGAACGGCGCGCCTGGGGGAGCGGCAACCCAGGAACTAGGCAACCCGCCGGCGGGCTTGGGAGAGCCACCGCCGGCGGTCTGATATCTCCCGCGATCGGTGGGCATGAGGGCTCGCGGCCAGAGGACTCGCGGCACTCGCGGCGATCCCGCCAAACTCCCACTCCATTTTGTGTCACTAGGAGAAAAAAGTAAAAACAGTCTTGATTGTGCTCTTAAAGCAGTTTACTTAAACAAAACTATTCACAGTGTCACGGTATTCATGGGTGTGGTTAAACTCAGCTTACCAGTCGTGTTTCACTGAAATTTCCTTTTGAAGTTTAAAATAAGCAAATAAGTTATAGGCAGGGTTTAAATTGGGCCGGGGCTGGGCTCGACATTAACGCTTCATTAATGCCAGACAAGTAACGTGATTAAAACATCACTAACCAAAAATAACTATGTAAACACCAAAACGCAAGCATTATTCTGATTTTATTACATTTAGAATAAGTGGCGAATAGTGGATATAGCTACTGTATATAATGCATCTATTGACAGTATAAAGGCCATTTCACACTGGACGCGATGCGAAAAAGTGAGGAGAATCACCGTCGTGGCCTAATGGATAGAGAGTCGGACTTGTGACCCAAAGGTCGCGGCTTCGAGTCTCAGGCCCGGCAGGAATTGTCAGTGGGGGGAGTGAATAATCAACGCTCTCTCTCCACCTTCAATACCACGACTGAGGTGAGATCCTTGAGCACACTGTTAGACATTTCCGTAATATCGTTTTTTTTTTTTTTTTGTTATCAACATTTTTTTTTTTTTTACACATAACATAACATAACATAACATCCAAAATATAACACAACAAAACAACAGACATATACTCAATAGCTCAAAGTCAAGTCAAAAGGGAGGGAGAGAGGGAAGGACAATAAAAACACAAAACAAGTCACTCCTCCATACAATCACGTACATCAAAAAGAAAACACTGCCAAGCATCAACGGTCGAAGGCTTGGCCCCACCGACTCGCGCCGTTGTACATTCACATGACACTATTTGCAGGAGGCTATGGATCCAATATGTTTTTCTACACATGTGTGGTGTAAACCAGTTCTGTATTATTGTCTTCTTTGCAGCTGTAAAACCAGCAAACAACATTCTCTTTTGCATTGAACTAATACAGAGACCTGAATCATCATTAACAAGACACAAACTTGGGTTAACAGACCAATCAATTCGCAGTAATGATGACAAAACCAGGTTTACATGTGTCCATAGACTGATGACGACAGGACATTCCCAAAACATATGCAGAAAAGTGCCTGATGATGCAGTGTTACATATATGGCAGTTCAAATTTGACTGTAGTTTCATTTTAAATCTTTTGTAAGGAGTTATGTATGCTCTATGAATGACTTTGAAGTGAATAAGACGATGAGCCAGATTTTTAGATGTTAAGCTGAGATTAGACCACACTCTCTCCCAGTCGACAGATAAATTAAGGTCAGATAATTCCCTATTCCAAATAGTTTTAATAGAAAGAGGTTTTGTAATGCAATCAATAATTTTAGTATATATTAAGGAAACAGATGGCAGACAAGCAGATGGTGCAATCCAGTCCCGCATAGGATGAGAGGAAATGGAAGAAGACCAAGGAACGCCATACGCTTTGAGAGCAGAACGCAACTGAAGAAAGACAAAATATGCGGAAGCTGGTAGACAAAATTTGGCCCTCAATGTCTGAAATGAACAGAGGCCCTGGTCATCATATATATCACCGCACGTGTTTACACCTAAAGAAGACCAAGAGGGTTGGACAAATGGATGATTTCCGCATACAAAATTAAAATTGTGCCATAAAGGTGTACTGTTACAACATTTGAAGGGTCCTCCTATCCGACGTTCAACCGTTTTCCAGATTTTAATAGGAGTTGGCCACAACCGGACCAAATTTATAATTATCCCCTTTTTTTCCTGTGCCAGTAAATAGAATATCTTGAAGTCTATTTGGTTTAACCTTGTCAGCTTCAATCACTCTCCATGAAACTGTAGATTGAGGATCAACCCAATTATGAAGAGCTTTAAGCTGGAACGACCAATAATATAATTCAAAATTTGGTACAGCCAGTCCTCCTGCGCTATTAGGATATTGTAATGTGGTAAGTTTAATTCTGGGACATTTATCATTCCAGATAAACTTAGAAATTATGGAGTTGATCTCCTTAAAGTAACCTGGAGGGGGAGAAAGTGGTAGCATAGAGAAAAAAAATTAAATCGAGGCAACAAATTCATCTTAACAGTGGAGATTCTTCCTTGGAGAGAGACTTTAAGATTCTTCCATCTTTGAATGTCATTTTTGACCTTAACTAAAATGTTTTAAAATTGTCTCTGGCAATCTTATGAATGTTTTTATACATGGTAATGCCCAAATAGATGAAAGATTCCTTAATAGGGATAAATGAGGGAATAGAAAAATTAACTTTAACATTGTTAATTGGCATTAATGCAGATTTGCTCCAATTTATTTTATATCCTGATAGGCTACTAAAATTATCAAATTCCTTAATTATACTAGAGACTGAAACATCAAAGTGGTCTAAATATAGAATAATATCATCAGCGTATAATGAAATACTATGATTATGATCATGAATCTTAATCTATACTTCAGATTTCCTGATGGCTTGCACTAAGGGTTCAAGAGATAGACAAAACAATAAGGGGGAAAGCGGACACCCCTGCCTCGTTCCCCGCTGTAAAGGGAATGAGGGGGAAATAATATTACCAGTTATGACTGATGCTGCAGGTGAGTGGTATAATGTCTTAATCATAGAAATGAAGTGTTCACCGAAGACGAAACATTGCAGAACTGCCCACATATAATTCCACTCTAGCCTGTCAAAGGCTTTTTCTGCATCAAGTGAAAAGACCGCACAAGGTGTTGGGTGGGAGTCCGCAAAGTCAAGAATATGAAGGAGTCGACGCATATTGTCAGACGCATTGCGCCCCTTGATGAAACCAGTTTGGTCCTCCTTGATCAGACTGTGAATTACCTTCTCCATACGAGAAGCAAAAACTTTAGCATAGATTTTTACATCACATGGGATAAGCGAAATCGGTCTGTAGCTGGAACAATCTAATGGATCTTTCCCTTTTTTAAGAAGTAATGAAATCAGTGATGTTTTTTGATCTCTGTGAAATACCCCATGTTCAATTGCAAAATTAAATGAGTTAAGCATAAGTATCCCTACCAAATCCCAAATTTCTAAATATAATTCAGGGGGGAGACCATCTAGACCCGGCGATTTGCCCTTTTGAAGGCTTTGGAGACGTGGAGTTCCTCCAAACTTAATGGGGCCTCCAAAGATTCTTTATCTATCTGTGAGATCCGAGGCAGTTCCAATTTATCTAGATACTGCTTACAAATTGGTTCATCAAAATCTGTTTCGGCTTTATACAGATTTGTGTAAAAACCTTTAAATATGTCATTAATTGCCACAGGGTTCGTGGTGACCTGATCATCCGATGATTTTATTGCGCTAATATATGCCTTAGAGTCGCATTCTTTCAACCTAAGGGCCAATAAATGACTAGGTCTCTCTGATTCAAAATAATATTTTTGTCTAGTCCTATGTAAAATAAATTCCGCCTTTGAGTGTGAAAGTAAATCATATTCTTCTTTTAAAGAGGACAGCTGTGTAGCCTGTTGCTCAGTAAAATGTTGTTTTTGTAGATTTTGTAATGATTGGATTTTATTTTCTAATTGTGTAAACTGGTGAGTTTTCGCTTTGGCGAGAGTAGAAGAGAAAGATATACAGAAACCTCGTATAGCACACTTAGTCGTTTCCCACAGTATTTGAGGATCCACATCAGAGGGCATATTAATTTCAAGAAATTCCTTAATATATTCTTTTAGAGAAGTAATGAAAGTCTGATTACTTAATAGTGATATGTTAAAGCGCCATCTAGGGGACTTGGCTTTAACATCAGAAAGAGGAACACTGCACAACATAGCAGAATGATCAGATAATAAAATTGGTAATATAGAGATGGAGGAATTAGTCGAAATTAAAGATGGGCTGAGAAATATGTAGTCTATCCTAGAGAAAGTCTTGTGTCTATTAGAAAAAAAAGTGAAGTCCTTAGCTTTAGTATTCTGAATTCTCCATAGATCGATTAAGTTGAGCTCAGTGATAAATTTATTCAATAATTTAGAGGATGGATTGGCTGTTGTATCAGATTGAGATTTATCTAAAGCAGGATTTATGACGGCATTAAAATCACCACCCACCACTAGAGGGCAATCAATCTCCTCAAGAAAAGTTTTGGAAATCTGAGTAAGGAATGTACTGTCTGTCTCATTCGGACCATAAATAGAGACCAATGCTGCTAACCTATTATTATATATTTTGCATCGGATAAAAAACAAATCTACCCTTCTCATCACTACCAAGGGTTCAAGGTTCAAGGTTCTTGTTTATTTGTCACATACACAATCATACAGGGTATAATCAGTAGTGAAATGTAGGTCAGGACAGGTCCGCTCAATGGACAGTACAAGAAAATAAAATAAAAGATGATACATAACACAGGAGCATATATTTAAATATAGGTAGGAATAAGATAAAAAAAATAAAATAATAATAATAATAATAAGTAAAAACAATAAAATAAAATGAGTAAAATGTGCAATGAACTAAAATGTGCAATACAGTCTACTGTGGATTTAATAAATATTAATATAACCAGGGATGTGCAAGAGGAATGGGATGTGCAAGGAATGTGCAAACAGGTTGTACCAGGTATGTACACATAGCAGCAATGCGGAAGATGGAGAAAGATGGGTGTTACAGTTAATTAAATGAGTCCTGTAGATGTTAGGAGACTGAGTTCAGGAGCCTGATGGCCTGTGGATAGAAGCTCCTCCTCAGTCTCTCAGTTTTTGCCATCACGCTTCTGAAGCGCTTGCCAGATGGCAGTGAGATGAAAAGATGATTACCGGGGTGATTTGAGTCCTTGATTATTTTTGCAGCTCTGCTTTTGCAGCGTTTGAGGAAGATGTCCTGCAGAGAGGGGAGGGTAGACCCAGAGATGCGCTCAGCTAAGCGCACGACTCTCTGCAGAGCTTTGCAGTCCTGTTTTGTGGCGTTACTGTACCACACTGAGATGCACTGAGTCAATACACTTTCTATGGCCCCTGAATAGAAAGTTTTCAGGATTGCTGGTGAGACCCTGAATTTCCTCAGCTGTCGCAGATGATACAGTCTTTGCCTGGTTTTCTTGACCTGTGTTTGAATGTGTGCAGTCCAAGTCAGGTCCTCGGAGATGTTTACACCGAGGTACTTGAAGCTGCTCACCCTTTCCACAGGGGTCCCGCTGATCATAAGAGGAGTGTAGGGCCGCTGCTGTCTCTTCCTGAAGTCTACAATCAGCTCTTTAGTTTTGCTCACGTTCAGAGAGAGACAGTTGTCCTGGCACCATGATGTTAGTCTCTCTACCTCACCCAAGTATGCGGTCTCATCATTGTTGGAAATGAGGCCCAGAACCACAGTATCGTCAGCAAATTTAACAATAGAAGTGGAGCTGTGAGAGGACACACAGTCGTGTGTGTAGAGAGAGTAGAGCAGGGGACTCAGAACGCAGCCCTGCGGGGCACCTACGTTCAGGGTGATGGAGTTGGAGGTGAACTGGCCCATTTTCACCACTTGTGGTCTGCCGGTGAGGAAGTCTTGGATCCAGTCACAGAGTGTAGTGTTTAGGCCGAGGTCTGAGAGTTTGACAGCTAGCTTGGAGGGGACTATAGTATTGAAAGCTGAGCTATAGTCAATGAATAGAAGTCTGACATAGTTGCCATTTTTGCTGTCAATATGAGTGAGGGAGGAGTGCAGTACCTGAGAGATGGCATCATCAGTAGACCTATTTGGGCGATAGGCAAACTGAAGAGGGTCCAAGGTAGCAGGGATGGAGGAGCATATGTGTTTCTTTAATAGTCTCTCAAAAACCTTCATGACTGTTGATGTGAGGGCAACTGGACGATAGTCATTCAGGCAAGAGGGTTTACTGTTCTAAGGTACAGGGATGATGACAGATTTCTTAAATGAGGTGGGAATCACAGAGGTAGCAAGGGACTCATTAAAGATGGAAGTAAACAAACCAGCAAGCTGATCGGCGCACGATCTCAGAGTGCGGCCGGTAATCCCATCAGGTCCGGCGGCTTTCCTGATGTTTACTCTCCTTAATTCTCTCCGAACCTCGTCCTCCGACACGGTGATAACATGATCAACATCGCTGCTCTGTCTGCTGCTTCCTGACGCACTGATCGGCACAGTCGCGCCGCCGTTGCGTTCGAAGCGGCCGTAGAAGGTGTTTAGCTCTTCGGCCAGCGATGGGTCTGCACTCACCTCGGCGGAGGGGTTATTTCCAGAGGAACAGATGGTCTTCAGTCCCTGCCACATGCGTCGGGAGTCATTGAGTTGAAAATGTGACTCAATTCTCTCTCTGTATCGGAGTTTAGCAGCTCTAACTGCCCGTCGGAGAGCATAACATGATGCTTTGTAATCGCTCATGTTTCCTGACAAAAGACCGGCGTTGTATGCGGCAGTGCGTTGGTTAACCGCAGCACGGATTGTTCTGTCCACCCACGGTTTCTGATTAGAGAATGTCCTTATTGTTACCGTTTCAGTGGCTTGGTCAGTTAGCATGTAAACAAAGCTTAATGCAACATCCGTGAACTCGCTGACGTCAGCTGAACTCGCCCGGAACATGTCCCAGTCGACGTCATCAAGAGACGCCTGTAGCATAGCTTCAGAGTGGGAGGACCAGCGCGTCACTTCCCTCTTCACCGGGGATTCCTGAACGATCCTTTGTTTATATTCCGGTGTGAGGAAAATGGCCGCGTGGTCCGATTTACCAAAGGCTGGCAGGAAACGAGCTTTATAGGCATTCTTGAACTGAGTGTAGCAATGATCCAGTGTATTCGGTCCTCTAGTTGGACAGGATACATGCTGATGGAAGTTCGGCATGACCTTCCTGAGGTTGGCTTTGTTAAAGTCCCCTGCGATGATAGAGGCAGCGTCAGGGTGTTTGTTGATGTAGCCGCTGAGCTCTTCGTGGAGTTTGGACAAAGCCAAGCTCGTGTCTGCCTGAGGTGGAATGTAAACGGCAGTAGCGATGACCGCGGAGAACTCGCGGGGTAAATAGAATGGGCGGCAGATAATGGAGAGATGTTCCAGATGAGGCGAGCAGGAACGCGACAGAATGGAGATATTCCTGGGGTCACACCATTTCTTGTTAATCATGAAACACACTCCACCACCCTTGATTTTTCCGGCCTCGGCTGTTCTGTCCATCCGTAAAACAGAAAAGTTATCAGACGGTGTTACAGCGGTGTCCGGGACCGAGGGAGAGAGCCATGTTTCAGATAAACAAAGGATGTTACAGTCCCTAATGTCCCGTTGGAAACTTATCCTGGCTCTAAGATCGTCCATCTTATTTTCCAAGGATTGGACATTTGCGAGCAGAATACTGGGGAGAGGGGGGCTGTGAGCTTTGTTTCTCAGTCTGTCACGAATTCCAGCGCGTCGCCCGCGGTGTTTCTTTCGCCTCCTGGGATTATTCGGGTGGCCTTTGTTAACCTCGGCGTTCCGAAGAATCTCCAATGGCCACGCTGGATCCGTGGATAAAGTGTCCAGAAGCAGGTTAGTGCAGCGGTGTCCAATGTCCAAAAGTGTTCTTTTGTCATAAATAAATAGTGCAGACGTTAAGCGTGTAAAAAGAGAAAGTAAAAATACGTAAAAGAGTATATAAAAACACAAATTGAGCGGAGCCATCCTTTAACGTCGACTGAACACAGCAGCGCCGGAAGCGGAAGCATCCGGCATACCAAGGTGTTCAATCGTTAAATTTAACTTCCTGTTAACAAGGATAAGCACCCCCTTAGTTTTATTTTGAGCGCTAGAAAAAGCTGCTAATTTGTAATATTTATTCTGGAAACGTGCCACGTCAGATTGTTTTAAATGTGTCTCTTGAATTAGGGCACAGGAAACAGATTTACGGTGTAAATATTCTAACACACGGGTTCGTTTAACAGCAGAATTTAAACCATTCACATTCAGTGATAAAATATTTAGAGTATGCATTGAATATTCATAATCCCAAGATTGTATTCAATAAATGAAAAAAACAGAAGCACTTCCATTCTATAAATAACATGTAAACGCTGATGTGCATTTTAGATACCAAACCTCCTAGATGAAAAATCCCTTTAGAAATAAGGTAAAATACATAAAAGTATAAATGTCTGCTGTAAAAAAGAACAAAAACAACATAAAAATATGAACAACCCACAACCATAAACAAAGAACAACTCAGACCGCACATTACCGAGAACATAGGTCTGACTGAGCAACAAAAAACAGTGATAATTCGTGACCGATCCACTCCAACGCAAGACATGTCTCCCGAAAGGCTCACGCAGCCAAAAAAATATTTTTTTATTAATTAAACCTACTCTCCATTAGTCCCCTCCAAAAAAGAAAAAAGGGGAGTGTCAGTCTTCCCAGCAAAGAGATCGTTGTACCGGATAAATAAGGACAATATCCCAGTAGGAGAGAAGAAAACGCAAACAATAGGTTTAGCAAGCGTCCATGCTCATCCTGCTATCATCCCCTTCTGGGCAGCTAGGACCAAGACCATCCCGGCCGTCATGCCCCTCGCGTGGAACTGGAGAAACAGCGGCCGCTGCTCCCCTGTCGTCCCCCCGCAGAGCTGCGGCATACGACTTCTGCTGAGACATGGAGCTGATAAAATCCTCCGCTTTCTAAGGGGAATCGTAGCTTCTCTGTTCCCCTTTGTGCCGTAGCTTTATTACCGCCGGATAGATGAGAAAGGGCTGGAGACCAAGCGCTGTCATCTTCTTCAAAACCGGACCAAATGCCTTTCTCCTGATCGCTGTAGCCGGACTAAAGTCGGGAAAAAATAGCAGTGTGACATTGCTCTGTGAACATTTCACGGGATAAGCCTGCCGAGCACTTTTTTTTTTTGTTATCAACAATTTTTTTTTTCATTTTTTTCACAAACAACACAACATAATATCCAAAATAAAACAAAACAAAACAGCAGACACATACTCAACATCTCAAGGTTCAATCAAAAGGGAGGGAGAGAGGGAAGGACAACAAGAACACAAAAGTTACTCCTTTAAATAATCACGTATATTCAGTAAAAAACACTGCCAAGCCTCAATGGTTGAAGGCCTGGCCCCACCGACTCGCGCCGTTGTACATTCACATGAGACAATTTGCAGGAGGCTACGGATCCAATATGCCTCTCTACACATGTGTGGTGTAAACCAGTTCTGAATTATTGTCTTCTTCACAGCTGTAAAACCAGCAAACAACATTCTCTTTTGCATTGAACTAATACAGAGATCAGAATCATCATTAAGAAGACATAAACTTGGGTTAACAGACCAATCAATTCTCAGTAATGATGACAAAACCAGGTTTACATGTGTCCATAGACTGATGACGACAGGACATTCCCAAAACATGTGCAGAAAAGTGCCCGATGATGTAGTGTTACATATATGGCAGTTCAAATTTGATTGCAGTTTCATTTTAAATCTTTTGTAAGGAGTTATGTATGCTCTATGAATGACTTTGAAGTGAATAAGACGATGAGCCAGATTTTTAGATGTTAAGCTGAGATTAGACCACACTCTCTCCCAGTCGACAGATAAATTAAGATCAGATAATTCCCTATTCCAAATAGTTTTAATATAAAGAGGTTTTGTAATACAATCAATAATTTTATTATATATTAAGGAAACAGATGGCCGACCAGCAGATGGTGCAATCCAGTCCCGCATAGGATGAGAGGAAATGGAAGAAGACCAAGGAACGCCATACGCTTTGAGAGCAGAACGTAATTGAAGAAAAACAAAATATGCAGATGCTGGTAGACAAAATTTGGCTCTCAATGCCTGAAATGAACAGAGGCCCTGGTTATCATATATATCACCGCACGTGTTTACACCTAAAGAGGACCAAGAGGGTTGGACAAATGGACGATTTCCACATACAAAGTTAAAATTGTGCCATAAAGGTGTACTGTTACAGAATTTGAAGGGTCCACCTATCCGACGTTCAACCGTTTTCCAGATTTTAATAGAGTTAGCCACAACCGGACCAAATTTATAATTATCCCCTTTTTTTCCTGTGCCAGTAAATAAAATATCTTGAAGTCTATTTGGTTTAACCTTGTCAGCTTCAATCACCCTCCATGAAACTGTAGATTGAGGATCAACCCAATTATGAAGAGCCTTAAGCTGGAATGACCAATAATATAATTCAAAATTTGGTACAGCCAGTCCTCCTGCGCTATTAGGATGTTGTAATGTGGTAAGTTTAATTCTGGGACATTCATCATTCCAGATAAACTTAGAAATTATGGAGTTGATCTCCTTAAAGTAACCTGGAGGGGGAGAAAGTGGTAGCATAGAGAAAAAAAAATTAAATCGAGGTAACAAATTCATCTTAACAGTGGAAATTCTTCCTTGGAGAGAGACTTTAAGATTCTTCCATCTTTGAATGTCATTTTTGACCTTAACTAAAATGTTATTAAAATTGTCTCTGGCAATCTTATGAATGTTTTTATATATGGTAATGCCCAAATAGATGAAAGATTCCTTAATAGGGATAAATGAGGGAATAGAAAAATTAACCTTAACATTGTTAATTGGCATTAGAGCAGATTTGCTCCAATTTATTTTATATCCTGATAGGCTACTAAAATTATCAAATTCCTTAATTACACTAGAGACTGAAACATCAAAGTGGTCTAAATATAAAATAATATCATCAGCGTATAATGAAATACAATGATTATGGTCATGAATCTTAATCGATACTTCAGATTTCCTGATGCCGAGCACCTTTTAGGATATCTGATCTGTCATGCCATCTCAGTACACGGAAGATGAGAGTGCGCGGCCAATCGGAGCCCCTCCCTCCGTCATAGACGCAATGCGCCCGATCAATCTCAATGTCACGGCCCCTCAAGGAAGGAATCCACTTGGAAAGATTAGCTCTGAGGAAACCAGCCGCATCGTTACCCTCCATCCCTTCTGGGAGCCCCACCAGTCTTACATTGTTCCTCCTACACCTGTCCTCCATATCTGTCATCTTCTCGGTGAGTCGCTCCAGCTGATCCTTTAAGTCCGTGACTGTTCTCTTATCGTCACGCGCCGCTGCCTGAACAGAATCAACGCGGTCACGTGTCTGCTTCGCCGTGGTAACTATGGCCTCAAACTCCTTTCTTAGCTCTTTAACAGACTTGTTGGTCGCTTGTATGTCCTCACGCAGTACGCGCAATGCGGGAATCAGCACCGAGTCCATAGCATCTCTCACTGCTTTGTGCTTTGGTGTTCTTTAAATGCTAGTTCAATGCGGATAGCAATAGCATCGTTGAAGTCTTCAATGGAGATGGCTGAATCTCTGAATTTTTTCTTCATTGGCGATTGCACAATCTCTCTTTTCCGATCCCCTTTGTCTGCCTTAGCACTCATGATGGGTCCAATGCAGAGTGGTTTAAATTTTACTGACAGGATCGTAAAATATGTGGCAAAGTGAGCGGAGCAAAAGACTAAGCCTGCATCGCCGTCGAGGGGTCACCGACATTTCCGTAATTTCTGCAGTTATTTACTGTATATCACCCAGTATATTACTGCAAATTCCCTTTACAGTAAATAACTGTAATACCCTTTGCGTCATGGGAATTTTCTGTGACGTCAGACCCCACATACAGAGACTTACTGCATTTTTAAAAATTGCTGTATCATACTGTATTTGCTGTAATGGCCGCTTTGGCGCCATTCTATTGAGGTTGCTGTATTTTCCTAATTTCTTACATTTGGATTGACACGATTTGCCCTACACCGTGTCTAAAACGCTGCAACAGCTTGGGACTGACTGCACTGTATGTGTTACATCGCTTGTAATGATTGGAAAAATCCGTTTGTCCTTCGTGTCAGAAACAACGCGAGCGCTTGGAGTACATCTGTACGTCAGAAATATACTGGGGCTTCACTTTACTGTCTGCATCCACTGTAGATAGTATATAAAATGGGTTCTATATTGTTTTTTATCAAGTCGCGCCACGCTGCGCCACTCGCGTCCGAGGAAGACACGGATCCAGCGGGGCAGCGGCGTGGGTTTTGCCCGGGGATGAAACCGCGAGAGCGGAAGACTTCCGGAGAACATCTGTGCTGTGTGTCGATGCACCTTACGAGAGAATAAGACCTGCAAGCAAGGTAAAAATATATGTACGTTTGTCTGAGTGTTTGTGTCAGATTTTTGCACACCAGTTTAACCTACCTAATAACATTTACCCGTCAACATGGCGGTAACAAACGTTACTATGGTAAACTGCGCTGTCGTTTCGAAAAAAAAGTCGTTAGCTATTCAAACAAGTTTCATGGCTAGCTGCCTTTTCTAGTTTTAGAAAAAGTTTGTATAATTTTGTATAATTTAATGTTTAATAAAAGTTTGGAATTTAATATTTACTGCATTTTTTTGTATTTGTGTTTTAAAGGCAACTGCAATGAAACATCAAGAAAGACATGAGCATGCCAGCCACCCTGAGACTGATAATTCATGGTAAGAGAACAACTATGGTTTTGAGAGGTTTGAGTATTCTATATGAGGTTTGCCTTTTAAAAGTGTGTCATTTCTACTTCTTGTTTTTCAGAGAAGACCTTTCTGTCACTAACACTAAGTGGATGGTGAGCAAAGGTGGTGGCCACGTTTTGGAGCAGCACCTGGGTTTTGCAGATGGCTTTTTATTCTTTGGCTGCTTGTCTTTTTTCCCCATTATGTTTCTGTTGCCTAATAATTCTTTGTGAGGATAAATCCAGAGGACACAACATAATGCACTGTAAAATATACTAAGACAGGAGAAATGGTAAAGATGCAATGTTCCAGCATTGTAAGACTGTATTTTGCAACTGTAAATCAAATGCAGTTTGCTACTGTAAATCTTAATTACAGTAACTTACTGGCAACAGTGTAGCCAGTAAGTTACTGTAAAAACCATTTGACATGTCTAACAGTGCAAGGCACCAACCCCCCAATTGGCTGCCCACTGCTCCGGGTGTGTGTTCACGGTGTGTGTGTGTTCACTGCTGTGTGTGTGCACTTGGATGGGTTAAATGCAGAGCACAAATTCCGAGTATGGGTCACCATACTTGGCCACATGTCACTTCTCTTCACTTATAAAGACAAACTATAGATCAGGTCCAAGGTCTCTGATGAGTTTGATTCCTGTAGCATTAAAGCCCTAGGAGGATATACAGTACAGTTGAAAATTATTGGTCTCAGAAGAATAAGAAGTTTAAATAACAGTATGTTGGCTTTCTGAAGCCAACATAACTATCTAATAACTTGAGTTCTGTTATTGTGGTGGTGGATCAGTGAATGCGAGAGATTACACAGATACTGTGTATGTGTGTGTCTGTGTACAGCAGTTAAACCAAATGCAATGTTTATATCTCCTTGTTTCAGATGATGAGAGAGATGAGAACTCCTGACCAGTCTTGTGGACTGAAAGTCAGGCTAGGGAATATAAAAACAGGCACTCTTAAATGTTCAATGATTAACAATAAACAGTAGAAAATCAGTCCAGTCTCCCCAGCCGTAAATGTCATTGGCTGTTAAAGTCTTCTGTTGCTTATAATAAATTGACATATCACAAATCACATAAGCAGTCTTTCAGAATGCTCTCAGTTAGATGCATATTGTATGAATTAGTGAGTGTGGTGGTGCTTATGGGGTGTCGCTTTGGGACGGTGAGTATGGGGCTGGGAGGGACAAATCAGAGTATACCCACTACAAAAAACTAGACTACACCACTGTTAAATGTATATGTATAAAATGTATTTTATAAAAAGACCATATTTTTAGACCCTGCTCTAAAGGTTCACAGTTAAGTTTACAACTGTGACATACAATGTCATAACATTGATCTGAACAAAAATATTACATCTGCTTAATATCAATGAAAAATAAAGTGCTTGCAGGATTTCTAAAGAAAACAAAACATTTGTAAAACAATAAAATAGATGTTGAACATTCTCAGAACCTTTCAACTTGGATTTCAGAAGTTTTTCAGTTTGTAGGCTATTTATGTTTCGCATGGAATCGCCGAGACAGCGACGCCGCACGAAGGCTCTTCAACACGGGACGCGGCAAGCGGCGGAACCGAGGCGGACGTTACCACAAAAGCCCGAATGAAGCCACACTTCAGCTTTGTACACCGAAACGGGAACTGAAACAATTATTTCATCATCCTTTACTGGCAGCGAACTATATTAACGCTAACAGTGTCGTGCCCTAATGCTAGTATTTCCTGTCACTGTTTTAAGTCCAAAGATGAAGACTGCTGTCTAGCGGTTGGGATATGAACTCAAAACGAAACAACTGCCATGAATCTTCTATGATTTTTTTCCGTTTTTGAGAATCGATAGGCTATAGTATCGCCAAACAAAATATCACCATACTCACGTGTATCGATATTTTCTTACACCCCTAGTCTCAACTGTACCATGGTACTGTTTCAACTGTACACGTTATGGGTACAGTTGAGACAAAAATGCACCTTGTGTTTATGAGCTAATTGTAGAAAATATAAACTACTTGTGGCTATTATCAATTTATGATATTTTAGTACATAAGCAAAATAAATATCTTGTGAAAAAGTGTGTAGAGATGAAAAAAGCAGAAAGTGTCTCTACTCTACCCCCTAAACAACGGCTTCTTGGGGCTGGGAGTTTACACGTCTGAGAACTTACTTGATCAAGTCAAGTCAAACTTTATTTATAGCGCACAACTTTAACACAACCATCGTTGATCCAAAGTTCTTAACAATAAAAGGTTAGATAAAAAGCACCAGAGATCAAAATTAAAAGAAAAAACAGAAAAAATAAAATAAAATAAAATCTATGTAGGCTATAAGAAACATACATCAAAGATACCATGCACAGCATCACTCAAATGCAAGGGTGTTAAAATGAGACTTTAAATATGATTTAAAAACACTGAGCGATGATCAAAGCAAAGGTATCCCCTTGCATGAAGAAATAGAGGCTTGGCACAAAATACATTCTCAGACATTCAGTCTTTCAATTATTAAAGAGGCAGAGACAGAAGACAGAAGAATGCAACTGGCATTAGCTTTTTACTCTGTAAATCATTGTTGCAAACTTGCTTCTAAAGCATTCAGAACGAATGGTGTTATTCTCCAAACAACTCTTTCTGAAAAAAAATACAAAATAAAAAGTACTTAACCTGTATAATGCCCAATAGGCTATAGAAAAGGTCTGTTAAAGAGAATTACAGAAATTTACACTATAGGCTACTTACGTCTCTGGATGAAACTTTTTTCGTGTGGTCTGCACTTCCTTGTTCTAACTTCCTTTGAGGGATTCGCTTTCCCAGAATTTTTTTTTCAGTAGGCTAACTTATGTCAGCTGTAAACAGTCCGTGACTGCGATAATGCTTTAAGCAATCAAAACCATTTGCGGAAATTGTGTGCACGATAGTGTAAAAGGATTTAAGGTTATTCCCCTCACACTTATACATGGAAATAAAGATCAGATGGAAATGTGACCAGAAGTTATTTAAAAGACCTATTTGTGCCTTTGGTGTTATTCGTGGTTAATGTAAATACCCAGCTAGAATTGTTTTTTTTCTAAAAATGTTCTAATAACATTATCAGGCAGTGTTAATGTTTTCAGCAGGTAGTTTTATTTTAGTTCCCAGAATGTTCTCCTAAAAGGCCAGAGAACATTCTTCAAAGCATTCTAAAAATATTTAGTGAAAACATTGTTAGAACATTATTCCTTAACATTCTAATAAAGTTTTTACGGAAAGTTTATTTTTTGTTCTTATAATGTTCTTCTGATTGTTAAGATAACATTTTCTAAAAACATTATACAAATGTTTTGTGAAGATCTTCTGTAAAATTTTAGACATAATATTGTTAGAACATTATACCTTTACATTCTTATAAAGTTCCCAGAATGTTTTCCTAAAACCCTCTCAATACGGATTACTTTGTCTATGTTTTTGCCAGTTGTTTTGTTTTGGATTGTTCTTTGAACCACTATTATTAATCTGCACTTCTGATTCACTGAAATAACAACAACATGTATAATCAAGTACATTTCACTCAGTCACAGTTTATAAAATTTACACTATCAGTGTGACACTGGTAAAAAGCATGTGGTTCACTTTCAAACATGTACATAAACAAATTAACAACTCGTTATCCTTTTAAAACACCGTGTCCACTCAATATAACTATTACACAACTGAACACAGAGACCTCAATACTTGGTACGCCATACACAACGACGGTGACAGTCAGTAGATAGTGTTTGAGTATGAATGGGACATTTTGAGTAGATAATGAACTACAGGGGCCTATACCATGAAGCCGGTTTAGCTGGCTAGCCAGGTAAGTTTGTAACGATCGGCCTTATTGGAAGATGTCACAATAATTAAAAGGGGTCAGATTAAACTGTGTGAGGTAAAGCTGGAACAAATATGTCCAACTGTACTCAGTGTCACTCCTGCAACCATCACCAGCT
The DNA here is from genome assembly GCA_027422415.1 of Schizothorax lantsangensis. NCBI lineage: Eukaryota > Metazoa > Chordata > Actinopteri > Cypriniformes > Cyprinidae > Schizothorax > Schizothorax lantsangensis. Next base: position 43,194,439 of record CM049841.1, read on the forward strand.
CAAAGGCCCTCCGTTCTGCTCCTGCCACTCCTGCCCTCAACCCGTCTACAGCTCAGCCTAACACCTCTCCATCCGGTAATGACAACGGAAATCCACCGTCTACAGAACCTGAAACTAGAACCATCCACTCCACTTTACCATTTTCCAAAGAGGAACTTCTGGAGGCCCAGGCTGATGACACCGCTATTCTCCAACTGAAGGCTTCCTGCACTTCGTCGACCTCCCAACCCCGTGGACTGCAAGTACACCAGGGCGTACTGTATCTGTATCGGCAGGTCCAGAAGGGAAACAAACATCTTCAGATGCTACCCGTCATTCCTGAAGCACTGGTGCCCCTGCTATTATGCCGCTTCCATCCTCAAACCTCCGAAAGACATCACGGAAGGGTAAAGACTCTCTTGAGGGTTATGGAAGTCGCCTGGTGGCCGTCCATCCGGAGGGATGTCTGGCAGTTCGTGAGTGATTGCCATCACTGCCGGAGGAAGGGGAGGTGTGGGACAGTGAGGGGCCGACAGACATCACAACCGCCATATCATCATTATTCTTCAAAAACCAACACAATTCCTACTTTCTCAACGAATGCAGGAGCTGGGAGGTGCCAGGAAGGACCTCACGCCAGAGTGACTGGGTCTAATGTGTACCAGGGAGGATCAGCGCTACCTGTCCCGGGTTACCCAGTCTGGTTTGGAGTCCCTCCTCTCTTCAGTGTCTCCTATGCCTCCTCCATTTACCATGTGCCTAGGTGGGAAGGCCTGGTTGTACATAATGTATTTCAAAGACAATTTTATGCACACGAGAGGGGTAACCTACAATATGGAATATGAGTGTGGCAAATCCTGAATGGGTATGGACTTCTTTCCCTCACACGCCGTAGGCTGGGGGAGGGGTCTATGTGACAGTGCCACATAAGGGACATGTTTTACCACTCTGTATATAACAGTATATTGGTGTATCAGAGTTTTAATAGGTTTTACATGTTTCCTTGTCCATTTTTACTCCTTTTAAAGATGTGTGTTTGTCTTTAAGAACTGAGACTCTCCTGTCATGTGAGCGATCACATGACAGGTAGCAGGAAGTAACCTCTCCATATAAAGGAGCAGTGTGGCCTAAGATGGGGCCTGACACCTCACCCAGGAAGCAGGTCACTATTTGTATATTGCCTGTGTTGTGAAGGAAGCCTTGGGGACTACTTACCAAGCAGGACTATTTTGCACTAGCACTTTGGAGTATCACATCTACTGGATGGTATATACACGGGTGGACACCTTGGACTATTACTCACAGATTGTTGTTGGACTGTTTTAAGGGTATGAACAAAGACTCTTTTAGCAGTCTAGCTATTCTCCCTGCTGTATACCGTGCTGTTTTAGTTCTGTCATTGTTTTGTGTAAATACACCACTGTTGTTGTATATCTGCCGTCTTGCTGTCTTTACTCTGATCACCCAACATCTAAACATTTTAGTCTGTTCCTTGTTTTAAATTGTGTGGCCTCAGCCAATAGGGCCGAGTGTTACAAGTTTCAGTTTAGTTTGCACCAATCCTGGGTTTTAGGTACCATGAAAGTAGCTTGGCTTTTAGCTGTGTTCATTGCCATAGTAACTTACACTGCACAGCTAACTTGCTCCGGGGCAGTTTATGTTCTGGGTTAGAGATCTCAAACTGAAATTGGACCAATCAGATGAGAGCAAAGTGACAAATGTCTGACACAAAAAAAAGTCACTCCCCCAGTTTCTCTTCCTACAAATGAACGCTCACTAATAAGTACCTTAAAAATATATATATATACAACAAAATAGTCTGGCTTTATATATTATATTATTTATATTATTATTACTCCATTACACACAAGCAGTTTTAGTTTAACAATTATTATAAAGCATTTATTTTACATGAATATTAATTCAGATCATATGAAATATAAATAAGTGGAAGAATCAATAGATAACACTTTAAAAATGGCTACATGTGACCTTACATGTTTGAGTCTCTATCACTATATATTATCAACTATATAAACTAACTTCACAAGTTTCACTTGTGACTGCACTGATAGAGCAAGATAATTTCCTTTAGTTGTCCTCTTTCATGGACAAGTACTTCAGTGGAAATGTTTAAATTCCTCATATTCTTTAATCTCTTAACCTTTAACAAAAGAGTTTTTGAGAAGTGAATCACACTTGCTCTGTGTTGTGATTGGCTGTTCGCCGGTGATGTCACACATTCATGTGCACGCGCTCCATTAACTCAGGATCAAGCCTGAGTTGACAGAGAAAGTTGATGATCAGCTTCATGGTACCAACACAGCCAGATTGGAGTGGTTTGGTTTTGTCAACTCAAAACTTATCCTATAACTCTGAATTTGTTCATCTACCATCATGGTACAGGCCCCAGATGTCATAAAACTTAAGTTACTAAACATAACAAAAGCAACCATAAAACAGTGTAAATGCAACTCGAAAAGAGTGAAAAATGTAACCTTTTTAATAATTCATGGCCCAGTGCATGATGGGAAAAACAGGATCATAATTTTGATATTTACTTAAAAAATCCTTCTAAACATATATTATTCCAAGCAAAATATACTTATAAGTTCAAACTTTAATTTCTACAAGCTTAACTTGAGTACTAACTTAGAATTTACTTTAATGTTTTAAGTCAAGGGTTAAGAGCTCAACTAAAGCAAACACTGACCTTGATAATGGTAATTCAAATAAAACTAAAACATCAACATCTAAAGTCAATATGGTTAGTGACGTGTGAAGCTGGTGATGTTGTTTGTGGAGTTGTTTAATCATCCTCTGCTGAGATCTTGAGAGATTTAATGTCTTCTTTTATATTGTGTTGATTTTATCGAAGGCTGTGGCTGAAGTCAGTTGTAGTTCTTGTATTTCTGCTCGTCTCGTCTCTTTTTTTCTGTTCTTGTTTCTATTTCTTTTCAATGGTTCAGTTTGTTAACAGCAGGTGTTCTTCATTAATGCTCAATCATCACTCAATTACTAAACTAATTATCTCATTAACTTTAACACTGCTTCAGTGTTACTATTTTAACACTCTGAGTGTGGACTATATAAACACTGGGAGTGTTGATTTAACACTGAGGGTTTTACTGTGTGTAGATTCTGCTTGAAGACAATTTTCATGTAGCCTACAGCAGTAGCGTAGGATATAATAGTAAAATGCGTGCATTTGTGAAGTTAAATTTGAAAATAGCTTAGTGAAGCAAACATAAATCAGATCAATTCTTTAAAAAGTAAAAGTCTTAGCAATAAATCTGGACCGTCTACAAATTAAAACCCAACAGACCACCTGCGGGTGCTGGATTTATCAATCAGAAATTTCTGAACCAAGTGTGTTTGAAGCACCATATTAGCATGTACAGTGTTTGATCCGCTAAACAGATGGGTCCTTTGTGGAAAGAAACACATAAACTTTGTGCGAGATCCTGGTCGCCTCAACAAACTGCATAATTTGCAGCTGCGCACATTTCTGCAGTACTCGATGTGCGTGAACTGACAGAGACGTTTGATTATGAAATCATCAGCGAAGCCCTGTTGTTTCACACTGAGGTAATGCTTTTTAATAAACTTATTTTAGTTAATGTTAGTTAATGCATTAACTAACATTAGAAATACATTCGTTAACATGCTTATTAATCTTTGTAAACCTTAGCTCAGGCAAATGTTAACAGATACAACTTTTAATTTTAATAATGTCCTATTAGTAAATTTTGAAATGAATGATAACATAACAAATTACTAATGTTAATGCATGCTTTAGAAGTACTGTGTAATGAACCTTGGTGGTGTATTTTTTGTTGGCAATTTGACATGTAGTTTTCATATGCTACACACCTGGCCCACCCAGTTTTATGTAGGCCCACCCACTTAAACATTTCTGGCTACGCTAGTGGCCTACAGTCTGCACTTCCTTGTTCTCATTTAAATGTTTGCTTTCTGTTAAGAAATAAAGTCTTCCTCAGAAGCACGTTTTTGTCAATCCAGTTTTTTTTCAACTTGAACATACTAGAGCGAAAGGGAGGGGCTCTGGAATGCTAGTTCAATCACAACAAATAGCTCAAAATGGATGTGTTGTGCAGTCTGGGACAATTTAGACAAAACAGACACACTGTGTGACCTGTGACGAGACAGTCCTGATTCATGTTGAACTTAATTGGGATGGAAAATAAAATGGGGGTGCAAATAAATCACACGTCACTTACACACGACAGCCACCAATACAGACACAAAGCAGCTGGCAAGTAGTAGAAACATCACATTTATTAGATAAGAGAATGGCTGTTTCACCACTGCTGTTGTTCAAATACATTCTTTTTGTGATTTACTGTAGTAATACAGACATGATGTGATTTTTTTTTTATAAACATGACAAGTTTCTTAATATCTAACTGAAAAGCAAACCCTTTTTTCATCAATCACTCACATTTGCTGAGAAAGATTATTAATTGGTACATTACAGATAAAATAAAATCTTGTCTAACCTGTAATATACTCACAAAAGAACACTAATCAAAGCTCAACCATAAACACTCCAAATATATTCCATATTTATCAATCCCCAAAATCCCTGGTCACTGCATAACAAGCTAAATGAAATGCTTTAACTAATCATTAATCATCCTTTGCCATTATAGTTTAGTGTTTAATTTCAACATCCAACGCCAAACTGTGAGAATAATTCAAACAAATAAAACAATAAAATGTAACTGCTCAAGCACAAAATGTCACCCATATTAACCAATCAGCAAAAAAGTGTAACATCTCATCAGGCAGCAGCACATTAGGCTTCCTTGACTTTATTTTTACCGGCTGTATTACGGTAGATACGTATGTACAGAAGGACCATCAGTGATCAAGAGCTGGTTGCTGCTGAATTCTTCCTTATTAAGTAGAATTTGCTTGAAGAAGAAGAGAGAAAAGAGAGGATGTTTGAAATACACACTGAGCCGCATCAGACATCATTCACATACTGTATAAAGCATTTTCCTTTACCCTTCTGAAGCTTCACTTCAAGGCGCTTTGCGAGATCATTCTGGTTGATGTTGAGCAGCACTTGTACTGCAACAGTCCCGGTGTTAGTGGTGTATTTCTGCACCATGCGGTCCACCACATCCTGGCGATCAGCGTTCTCCAGAGCCGCTCGAGGAATCGGCTCAATGTCTGCTGCCACACCGTTCCACAGGTGCCAGACGAACTTCTTGAACTCTGCACTCAAAAGGTGCTCAAGTATATCACTTATCGCATTTTTAGTGGCGTCCATTTTCTGTCACTGCAAGGGAGAAAAAGGACAAACCATTGGTCTGGTCTCGATTGGTCTGGATAATAATAATAATTTTACAGTTGCTGCAATAAATGTCTCTTTCTCTCTCATGCCTTTCTCAAGTATTTTCTTTCTTTCTATTTCATTTTTTGGTGGGTTCCAATGACTTATTTTGATGTGCTTATGTGATGTGCATAATTAGATGATACATTTCAGCCAATACTACACAGACGAACAGCAAGCGGCTATGGCAAAATTGACAAAAATAAGACTAGGCTTTCGTTCGAAATTAGCAGAAAAAAATATGCTGCTTTGTTTCAGAACATTTGAAGCCATACATTTTCTTGACGAGCAGGTGAGACAGGAGCTATTTGATGTTTATTTAACACATTTAACAACACACCCGCTGTCAACTGAAGAGTAAAAAAGGAGTGAGTGCGCTCGCTGCCCTGTGGTAATGGGCGAAACATTAGCGCAATATTTGACTGCTTTGTAGTAAAAGATGGAAGAAAATAATTTGCAAACATGTAACAAGTACTTTTAATGTCAAAATATATATTTTTTTTATTATTATCTTCTGAAGAGTTTATACACTTGTGCCAACATGATCAAAGCACAATGCTCTTATGTGCACAGAAAAACAGGTTATCCTGACACAGAATATCGAACATTCAGTCTTTTGATCATTAAAGAGGACAAATGTTTAAAACATGGAGACAGAAGAATGTTGAGTGCTATAAATAAGATTCACACTTACAAGTTTTTAGTTAAAACTTAAAAGATTAATGGTTGCAGACTTGTAATATTTCCAACATACCACTGGATTTTTAAAGCCTTTAGGTGAACTATTTCTAAGTAAACAAAAAAACAAACCAAAAAAAACAATACTTACATGTTTGACTAAACCAAAATTTGTCTGCGGCTTCTTGTTCTCTTCTGGTTGGGGTTTTGCTTTCTCTTTAGGTTTTTCCAGAAATACTTCATTTTTTTGTTTCTTTCAGTCTCGCCCACAGTTGGGCGTTCAAGCCTTTCAAAGTATCCGCCTTTTTTCATAAGAAAACATTTTTAACCACCCCCATCCCAACTTATTATGTTGTGGCCATGACAAAATTAAGTGAACAACCAATCATGTAAACTCCCAGTCACCGTAGTATCAACAAGGCTACACTAAAAAAAAATAAAAAAATCTATTGAACTACTACAATATTCACACATATTTATTAATGTAAGGTAACACTTATTCTGATGGTGTGTGTGTGTGTTTAGGACTAATCCCAGATGCAGATCTGAGTTCAGAAACTATTATCGATGTTTCTAAACATCTAAGCAACTTGAAATACCAAGTGTGAAAGAAGTTGAAGGACATCTGCCTTCACTGTGAGAACTAGACTTGTTCATTCCAGTAAGAACTGCTTATTTAATTGTGAATCACAATCCTGTCTGTCATCATACATCATTATCAGCCAGGGGCATCATGCAAAAATGCAGCACAACATTATGTTTTATTTTATTTTTTTTCCTTTTTATTCAAAACATTCTCAAACACATTAACTATATCATGAAATATCATAATTCTCACCTTTATAGATTATGTTGATAGTGGGTGATGGTCATAGTAATAATGTAATCTATTAACCAGGGGCGGATTTAGTGAATTGGAGGCCCCAGGCAAACATAGGAATGGGGCCCTACACATTTACACACATTTACCTAGATCAACCTTGAGGTTCCTTTTTTTGTTGTGATGCTTGCTGCTGCACAATGGTGACAAAAGGTCATATATGTGTCTTTCAAAGAACTTATTCATATTAGACACATGAAAAAGAAAAAAAAGAACACAGAAATACCAGGTTCCCAATACTTCTCTTTCTTTGCACTGAGCAATTTACTGACACAGCTCACTTCTGAACTTGCAATATGTACATTTATGTTTTATTATTATATTTGTTTGCCTCTCTGTGCCCACATACTGTATTTTGATGCAACTAAATTCTCAATAAAACTGTTGTGACAAATTAAGACTACATAACCAGCTCTCCCTTCCAAGATGTTAATCTGCACAAAAATCCTGATTTATAATCGTGCTGGTCATGTATTCTTAATGGGTCACGTTTCAGTCACTATTTCATATTCATCCCGTTGTCTGACAACAGAAACAGTAAAATATACCAATGAAAACAGATTTATTGAGAATTTAGCTGCATCAAATTACAGTATGTGGCACAGAGAGGCAAACAAATCTAATAATAAATAATAAATGTACATTTTGCATGTTCAGAAGAAGAGCTGCCCTGTCTTGTGAAAATGTAAACAGGTTTGTGTCAGTAAATTGCTCAGTGCAAAGAAAGAGAAGTAATAGGAACCTGGTATTTCTATGTTCTTCTTTTTCATGTGTTTAATAGACATGAACAAGTTCTTTTAAAAACATCTATGACCTTTGAAACATGTCTACTCTTCATGCTCTATGTTAACTATGGTTTCACTAATAAACATATATTGCATAAAGCATCCATATTTGTCCATACCCATGTTGATTAGAGTATTAAAAACTTGAAAAATATTAATTTGAGGTACATTTAGAACAGATAAAAATGTGTGATTAAGTTGTGATTATTTGTGAGTTAACTCATGACAATAATGTGATTAAACGCGATTAAATATTTTAATCGATTGACAGCTCTAAGTTAAAATGACTAAAATTAAATGTAGGCTTAAGCTGGTAACTCATCAGTGGACTTTCCTTGTCAATATAGGCTATATTTGTTCACGCTTTTCTCATTCTCGCTAATTCAAGTTTTTATTTGAATGAACATCTGAAGGGAACCAGTTGGCTTCAGAAAAGTGTCGATGACATTTTAATTTTACCTGATAAAGTATCATTTATGAACTGAGCGCTGCTTTGTTTACAGCCGTTACCGTGGAAACCGCTATATTTCTGAAGTTCCAAAAGCACCTCCGACTGGCAGAGAATGAATGTGCATTTTCAATAATCCAGTCTGCAGTTTTTGTTCAGACCAATGTAAAAATCCACCCACATAAATCCTTGGTCTACAACATGAAAGGATAAAAGTGTCTGCTAAATGAATAAATGTTAATGAAAGAATCCCATTATAACATGTACATGAAAAATGTAGAAACATTGGACACAACTATGGGGCACCATTGTGCAGCAGCAAGCATCACGACAAAAAAGGAGCATCAAGGTTGATCTAGGTAAATGTGTGCAAATGTATAGGGCCCCATTCTTATATTTGCCTGGGGCCCCCAATTCACTAAATCCGTCCCTGTACCACTGTATAACTGAAATAGAGCTTGTTTCATTATTATTATTTTTATTCGAATTATTCCCAAAATATATCATGAAATATCTCGATTCTCAAATATGTGTAAGTAAATACATAGACTATGTTAGCTGATCTATAATGAGCGATATGGGCAAAGTAGCCTATAGTGTAATCTAACTTTGCATAAAATCTGTCTTTTTACAACCTGTTAACCTGCACCCCCCATATTGGGAATCACAGCTGAAAATGACTAACTAACTTAAAATGGTAACAGCTCCTGACTTCAGTGTGCCACACACACAATTGTGGTGTCTTTGGAAAGAAGACCCTTTGGGCTTTACTATCCATCATCCAGAGTTGATGATGCTCAAAAATATTAAAAGTTATAGACACTGAAGTGCCTTGATAAAAATTGTACCACACTGAATTTTTTTTTTATTTCATATAAAAATACATGAAATCAGTCCTGAAGCAATCCAGAAAAGTAATGGGTTGAAAGTCACATGTCTCATGAGTTTATATTTCAAATCTGAAGAAGATACCATGAAAAATGAGATTCCTGCAGACATTTTTCTAGTCCTCCCCCCCCCTCTGTTTGAGGAAAAATATTTACCAAATTATTGAAGGGTTCTACTACAAACTATTTAGTCTTTATACATGCCACTGCAGTTTTTCAATTATAAAACAGTAGACAGAATCTTAGACATCGTATCAGTGATTTATTTGAGCACTAGAAAAATACAATAATAATAATTTTTGAGTGATGAAAAAAAAAACAATAATAATAAAAAAAAATAACTTAATTACATACTGATTTCCTGACATACAGATACATTATGCTCATACATTAGTAATCACTTGCTGACGATCATTCATACAGATGCTAATCATACAGATGGCTGCCCAATATAGTCAATATTCACATTATAATGACCTTTTATATAGACTGCATTCACACTGATATCTGTGAACAGTCAGTAATTACATGCTGATTATCAGCCATAGAGATGTTAATCACACAGATACAGGCACATTACCCACAAAACACACAAACATATATGAAAACTGCTGAAGAAGAAAAAAAAGAAATGTTTATTTGTGCTAAAAAGATCGCTAAGTTACGCCCCCATCAGATGACAGGTGCGTCACAGCGTGCGTCACGCGCCGTCGCGAGGGAGCGCCAGAATTCAAATAATCAATCTTCCGTGTATCTTTGACTTTTTTTTTTTTGGATGATTTCATTCTGTTTGGGACATTGTCTGCTACAAAATCATGCTGTTTTTTTTACCACCAAGACGCTGTTTTTGAGCGTAATTTGTTCCATAACGGACACAAACAATAACTCTCCCTGAAGAGATGAGACGTAAACAAATGAATAACGATCCAAATTACAACGTTGTTGTTTCTTTGGACTAAAAGTGCTCGATGGAATGTTGTTCAGTGGACCCTTATCTCTGAAACTAAACCAGGATTTACAGCAGTGGATACGTTTGAGAGTCGTTATCAGGATGAATCTGGTATGTACTGCGGGTTTTTTTCTACATGTTTTGATGTGTACTGCTTACACAAATTTAGCAAATACATTCCGTATAAGCTTTCTATCGAAAAACAGCGATCTGTCGTCGATGCTTGAGGCTTAGACCTTCAAAATGATATATAGTTTGTCAAGATTCATTTTGTCCTGTTTTACTTTATCTGTTTGAAAACAATGACGTGTGCAAACAAAGGGCTTTCAGTGCGCCCGCGTCCTGGTGCATGTTAACAGGTTAAGTACCAGATATGGGTGTCATTCCATAAAATATTTTTAATACGACTGACTTTGTATTTAATGTGAAATTAATAAAAATATTGTAAGTTAATTAGCCTAACACTTTCATTGTACAAAAAGAGAGCAAAGATTATCAAAGAACATTTTCACGTCAGTCCAGCGAGTTCAAGCACTCTCAAAAACGGCCATAATAATCTCTAAAGCTGTTTACACTGAAATCACATGTGAAATTAGTATCTTACTTACATTCGTACAGTTTCACTACTTGGGTAAAGTTGGTTTTATATTCACACATTCACAACATTCACACATTTCCGCGTTCAATAACTTTCTAATTATATGTGCAATAAAGTTATTTTTGCAAATTCTAATCAGCGACATCATTGTCAACCTACTAAATATTTTTTTTCACAATCGATCAAATTGATTGTTTTAATGTCATATTTACTTGCGAATGTCCGCTGAATGTCCAATGTAGTGTGTTTAACAAAGTAATTGAATGCAGAAGTCTGAATGTGCCAATATAAAACCAACTTTACCCAAGTCGAACCATCTCTTTCTGACAGAGTAATACAACACTAAAAGGTTCTATTTTAACAGTCATCCGACAATGCGGTGATTTGATTGGCTGTCCCTTCGCGTGATCGGTGCATGATAACTAGTAGCCTGGATGCTTGTTAACCTGCCTAAAGTTATGGATGCCTAAGAGTGTCCAGCAGATGGCGCAGTTGACTTTCCTCTTCTACAGAAACGAAAGTGAAAGAGTTAAAATCAAAAACAGCGACGCCATTCTTGAACCTGAATATGTAAACCACCGTTGTATTGTATGGTAAGTTTAGAATTTAATCTTCTTGTAAACATCCAGGCATGTAAAACTGTGTTATTTTAAGGTGTGCTTTGCATTCGTATATACACATACATGAATAATTATTATTTTGGTATCAAAGCTGTCTTGTATCTCTGTTTATGTCCTGGATTCTGTGAACGTTGGACGAAGACTGGCTAAAAATACAAAGATAATTCTACCAGGACATTTTCTAATGTATAGAGCTGGTTATTGGATGTACTCAGTGCACAGTGAACCAATGATTGTTTAGTCTCTTACGAAAACGTGTGAAAACAAAGCAACGCGGCCTACTTTCACTTTATATTGTTGTTCAAACGTGGTTAAATTGATCGAGTACAAGCAGCGCTGAATACTGCACTCTTGCTCCATCTGAAATGACCACACGAACATTTAAAATGCTAAACTGTGGTAAAAACTTATAAATTACACACGATGCACTATAGTTTTTCAAACTGTGTCCTGACTTTTTGTTCCTGTAATCACACACAGCTGTAGCAAAAATTATTAATAAACAATAAGAAAAGGTATATACTAGAGTATAACAGAAATACCAGAACATCAGCAACAATGTTTGAAATAAACCAGTATAAAGAATGTAAATGAAATGCTTTATTCACCCCACACCACTTGGGTAAATTTAGTTTTATATTGGCACATTCGGACTTCTGCATTCAATGACTTTGTTAACCACACTACATTGGACATTCAACGGACATTCACAAGTAAATATGACATTAAAACAATACTTGCCCAATTTGATCGATTGTGAAAAATATGTAGTAGGTTGACAATGATGTCACTGATTAGAATTTGCAAAAAATAACTTTATTGCACATACAATTAGAAAGTTATTGAATGCAGAAATGTGTGAATGTGCGAATATAAAACCAACTTTACCCAAGTCCCACACTTAAAGTGTATGTCTGGTATAGCTGGTCTAAAATGACTTTTTGTTTGTCTGTTATTTGTCAGTATCACCAAGTGTAAGAAACAGAGATCAAACTCTCCAGAACCTAGTACTGTACATCTGTGAGGAGATCCTTGGAGCAAACGCCTACATTAAGTGATGCAAAAATGACTTCTGACCTGAGGTAAGACACTAGCCATTTTTGCATTTAGCAAATGCTTTTATTCCAAGTAACTTACAGTGCAATCCAGAAGCCTGCAGTCAGTAAGTGAGTGACACTTTAAGATACCTTCATAGAGAGACTGAAAATATTTTCTTTAGCCTTCAATGCTATTGTTCCTCATTGGTGGAATGATTTTTCCAAGCTTATCTAAACAAGGTTTTTGGGCTACCCTTGCAAAGGAACATTTAAAGACTCATCTGTTTCATGAACTCTTTACTGAATCATATTAATATACCAACTTCTGTCTTAAATTGAGTTATTTTCTAGTCTCTACTCAACTGATCAATCTAGGACTTTTGTATGACAGCAGTCACTTAATCACTTTTTGAAATCCATATTTGTAAATGGCTTTGGATTGAAGCTTCTTCTAAATTAAATATAAATGTAATTTTAAGTGCATTCAAGCTATAGGCAACAGCTAATAATTGAGACGAGACTGACAAAGATTGGTCTAAAATTCTATTTTGTTTGTCTTTTGTCAGGACCACCAGAAGGAAGCGACAGAGATCAGAATCTCCAGAACCCAGCGGGGTGTCTCTGAAGAGTAGCGGGTCCATGGAGCAACCCCCTAAACTCAGTGATTCAACTGTGACCTCTCACCCTCTGTTAGTATAAACAAATAGTTGCAAATGTACTTTAGTGCATCTCAGAAGAATAATGACTTAATTAATTCAGTGAAATAGCACTAAATGTTCCAAATGCTCCAAAAACATGCAACATAGATAGACAAAGAAGGGTTCAAAATCATATTATAATAATAATAATAAAGTTTTATTTTTATAGCGCCTTTCAAGAACCCAAGGCCACTTTACAAAATAATACAACCAATTGGCAAACAAAATACACAAACAACCAGAGGGAACATACAGACAAAAAAGTGTTGACAACAAGGAACTACAGATAATTAACAACAAGAGGTCTTGCACAAATCGGTTATGTCAAGAAAATGGTCATGTGTCATATAGACAGAAGTTGAGAAAAGGGAAAGCAGAGAGGTAAAAGAGTTATTTAGAGAACAAAGTGAATAGATGAGTTTTAAGTTGAGACTTAAATGTCTGGAGAGAGGAGGCAGCATGAACACTATGGGGCAGCATATAAATAGTAAAAAAAAAATATCTGATGGCTTTCTGTTGCTATTTTCTTTTCAATTTTAGCAGTAAAGAGATACATGAGCTGAGCAAATTTGTGCCATCCACTTCATCCCAATATCAGACTCGCATCAGGCAGGACAAAGATGAAGTCATCTGGCAGAAACACAATCTGGAGTCTGTAGATCTGCAGAGAGTCAAAGACCGGCACAAAACCAGCATGAAGAACAAACATGAGAAATTATTTGAGGGAATCAAACTCCAAGCTAATGAAACATTCCTGAACAGGATCTACACACAGCCCAACATCACTGATGGAGAGAGTGAAGGAGTGAATGAAGAACATGAGGTTTTACAGATGGAGAAAACATCCAGGACAAAACACTCACAAGACACTCCAATCGACTGCAATGACATCTTTAAAGCCTCACCTGAACCAGGATGTGAGGAGAAAGACCAGATCAAGACTGTTCTTACTAAAGGCATCGCTGGAATCGGAAAAACTGTCTCTGTGCAGAAGTTCATACTGGACTGGGCCGAGGGAAAAGCCAATCAGGATGTAGATTTCATGTTTGTGTTTCCATTTCGAGAGCTGAACTTGATCCGAGATCATCAGTACAGTCTTCACAGACTTCTGCTGGACTTTCATCCTGAACTGGACTCAAGGATTTATGAGGAGTGTAAAGTTGTGTTCATCTTTGATGGTCTGGATGAAAGCAGAATCACACTGATGTTTTCAGATACTCAGAAAGTTTGTGATGTGATTGAGACGTCATCAGTGGGTGTGTTGATGTCAAAGCTCATGAAAGGAGAGCTGCTTCCCTCTGCTCTGATCTGGATCACCTCTAGACCAGCAGCAGCCAATCAGATCCCCTCCAAATACATCAACCGTCTGACAGAAATTCAGGGATTCAATGAGCCTCAGAAGGAGGAATATTTCAGGAAGAGAATCAGTGACCAGCATCAAGCCAGCAGAATCATCTCACACATCAGAAGAGCAAGAAGCCTCCACATCATGTGCCACATCCCCGTCTTCTGCTGGATCTCATCCACTGTGCTTCAGAAGCTCCTGGAAGAAGATCTGAGTGCAGAAATCCCTCAAACGCTGACTGAAATGTACATCCATTTCCTGCTGATTCAGATCAACATGAGGAACCAGAAGTATGAAGAGAGAGGTCCAGACAGACTCCTGCAGTCCAACAGAGAAGTGATTGTGAAACTTGCTGAAGTGGCTTTCAAACAGCTGATGAAGGGCAATGTGATGTTCTATGAGGAGGACCTGATTGAGAGTGGCATAGACGTCACTGATGCCTCTGTGTATTCTGGGATTTGCACTGAGATGTTTAAAGAGGAAACTGTGATTCATCAGAGGAAGGTGTACAGCTTTATTCATCTCAGTGTTCAAGAGTTTCTTGCTGCTTTCCATGTGTTTTATTTTCACATACGCTGCACTACAGAAGAAAGTTTTGATTCACTGGAAAGTCTCCAAAAAAGAGTTACTGATAAGACCATAATGAACAAAAATGGACAGCTGGATTTGTTCCTGCGGTTCCTGCTGGGCGTCACACTTGAGTCCAATCAGAGACTCTTACAGGGTCTACTGACTCACACAGAGAACAGCTCAGAGAGCATCAGGAGAACCACACAGTACATTAAAGAGAAGATCAAAGATGGACATGGACTCTCTACTGAAAGATCCATCAATCTGTTCCTCTGTCTGCTGGAAGTGAAAGATCAGACTCTGTCCAGAGATATTCAGGAGTTTGTGAAATCAGACAAACACTCAGAGAAGAAACTCTCTCCTGCTCAATGCTCAGCAATCACCTACATGCTTCAGATGTCAGAGGAGGTGCTGGATGAGCTGGACCTCAAGAAATACAACACCTCAGATGAGGGGAGAAGAAGACTGATACCAGCTTTGATCAACTGCAGAAAAGCCCTGTGAGTGTTTAATTCTCAACCACCTTTCCCTGTCAAATTTCTTTGCAGTACATTGCTATTTTACATTGATATATTTATAAATAATAAATATACTATTGTGTATGAAAACACTTAACTGAGATTAAAGTTTAAGTAACATTTTATTTTATTATATATTTTGTCCCATAGTTTTGCTGGCTGTGGTCTTGCTGATCAGTCCTGTGAAATTGCAGCTTCATCTTTACAATCCTCAAACTGTGTCCTGAGAAAGCTGGATCTGAGTAACAATGATCTGCAGGATTCAGGAGTGAAGCTGCTCTCTGATGGACTGAATAGTCCAAAATGTCAGCTGCAGATACTGAGGTTTCTAGTAGTAATATTTTTCTGTGTCTTATCTCTGATAGATTTTTCCATGTCTAATATCTTGTAATGATTAGGCTGTTTTCCTTTTAAAGCATTTAGAAGATTCCATTAGTTTGCCCTTGATAAGGTCAGCAGTTGAGATGTTAACTGCTCCCCGTCTCTCTTGTACTAGGCTGATGGTAGGATTCAATTATTACCAGAAAGGTTTCTAAACACATAATGTTTACTGTGATCCCACTTGCCTTCTGACAATTCATAAATCTGGACAGTTAAAAATACAGTCTGTGGACCATAAGTGGTTTTAATCCAAACTATTCAAGTCTAGGCTGATATGAGTTAAATTTAATATGAAAGAGAAAAAAAAAAAAATATATATATACAGGTGCATCTCAATAAATTAGAATGTCGTGGAAAAGTTCATTTATTTCAGTAATTCAACTCAAATTGTGAAACTCTTGTATTAAATAAATTCAATGCACACATACTGAAGTAGTTTAAGTCTTTGGTTCTTTTAATTGTGATGATTTAGGCTCACATTTAACAAAAACCCACCAATTCACTATCTCAACAAATTAGAATACTTCATAAGACCAATAAAAAAAACATTTTTAGTGAATTGTTGGCTTTCTTGAAAGTATGTTCATTTACTGTATATGTACTCAATACTTGGTAGGGGCTCCTTTTGCTTTAATTACTGCCTCAATTCGGCGTGGCATGGAGGTGATCAGTTTGTGGCACTGCTGAGGTGGTATGGAAGCCCAGGTTCCTCTGATAGCGGCCTTCAGGTCATCTGCATTGTTGGGTCTGGTGTCTCTCATCTTCCTCTTGACAATACCCCATAGATTCTCTATGGGGTTCAGGTCAGGCGAGTTTGCTGGCCAATCAAGCACAGTACACCATGGTCATTGAACCAGCTTTTGGTACCTTTGGCAGTGTGGGCAGGTGCCAAGTCCTGCTGGAAAATGAAATCAGCATCTCCATAAAGCTTGTCAGCAGAAGGAAGCATGAAGTACCTTTTTTTTATACCAGGCTATAAATTTTATACCAGGCTATAAAATTCCACCGTTTAAATAGCGAATCCGCCATGGTGCGAGCGTAACTCGCTCTTAAAGGGAATGGGAGATGAGACTCTGATTGGTTGATTGCACGTTATGCCCAAAAACACATCCATTACTCATTAAGAGAATAGGGACAACCCTTTTAGACCACGTGCTGGGAGCACCGACCATTTTTCCCGTTATAATACTAGCAAAAGTGGATTTGGACACGCCCTGAGTGCACCTGCACCGTGCGCTTTAGACCATGCACTTAGATCGCTAAAATAGGGCCCATAGTGACCAGTTGTCAAATTCCAAAAGGACAAAACGCATGAATGAGATTTCGGACATTCTCTCTCTGTAGGTTGTCTGGCTGTATGGTGACAGAAGAAGGCTGTGGTTATTTGTCTTCAGCTCTGAGTTCAAACCCCTCACACCTGAGAGAGCTGGATCTGAGCTACAATCACCCAGGACCATCAGGAGTCCAGCTGCTCAACGACAGACTGAATGATCCGCACTGCTCACTGCAGATACTCAAGTATGTGGGGCAGTTATGACTCATATGTGTTTGTTTGTGTGATGGGGTCAACAAAGAGCAATCTTCTAAGACATTTTGTGAGGTGTGAGCCCTGTGATTTTACATTTTAAAGGTTGTAAATCTCGAGAAAAATCAACACATTCATAATTCAATTATTTTTTATCCTTTGCTATGTAGTATTTTCCACTTACTAAGACTACTAAGATCGTGAAATTATTATACATTTTTTTGTTTTGTTTTTGAAATTGCTTAATACACTTTGACTGCTGTCATATCTAATACAGCTAGCACAGCTTCATCTTTCAACAAATGTTTCTCCATGAACCCTGCATTGCATTGTTCCTCATTTAGAAAAAAATGTGCAGTCAAATGCTCCGAACATGTATAATACTCCAATGTATTCCTGGGGTGCTTTGGAAGGCTGTGCCGAGATGCAAATATGTGTAAACTGGATGAGTAAATATGTCTATCACTTCGATAAAGTCTGCTCCTTTCCTCTCCTTTGTCCTGTTGTCATGAGTAGCTCAAACAAATGGAGTATGTAAGAAATAGTATGGGACATGACTTTTGAGCCACACCTGGCTGTTGGACAAAAATCATTTGGCTCACCAGGTCTCTCATCCATACCAACAAATGATCAATAAAAATTAGATGCATAACTAGAGATTGATTGAGCACCAGTAGGTGGGGCCAATGGTGTGAGGATGTTAAAGTAAGCATCAGTGTCTTGCTATAGAGACTATATATTTGCCTATGTGACAAATCCTGCAGAATCTAAATGAGCCATTTTTGTTCAATCTTGCTTAAATGCCTTTTTTTTGTACTGAGGAAGATATATTGAGCTTTGAAACTTGTAAGATGTTTTAATGGTGTAATGATGTGATCAAAAGATCAAGGCAAATTTGGTTTCTCATGACATGAACCATTTAATACTTTGTTGTACTCTGTCAGGTTCAAATGCAGAATTTATTCACCCTTATTATTATTTTTTTCTGTATGTACTTATGTCTCTTTTCATTATGTCTTTGTTCAGTTTGGACCATGGAGAACATTTCAGGATCACACCAGGACTGCGAAAATGTAAGTACTCATGCAACACACAAATACACCAATGCATATTTAGTAAATGTTATTATAGATGCCATAGATGTTTTAATCTGTTTTTCTATGATGTTTTTCCCAGATGCATGTGATCTCACACTGGATCCAAACACAGCACACACTCGTCTCTCTCTGTCTGCAGGGAACAAAAAAATAAGGTGTGAGAGAGAGAATCAGCTGCATCCTGATCATTCAGACAGATTTGAGAACTGTGAGCAGGTTCTGTGTAAAGAGAGTCTGACTGGACGCTGTTACTGGGAGGTTAAATGGAGCGGATGGGGTCATGTAGCAGTTACATATAAAGGAATCAGCAGGAAAGGTGGGAGTGACTGTCGGTTTGGGCTGAATGAAAAGTCCTGGAATATTTACTGTTGTGATACAATTTACTCTGTCTGGCACAATAATAAGAGCACAAACATTCCTCGCCCTTCACCATCTACTAGAGTAGGAGTGTATCTGGACTGGCCAGCCGGCTCTCTGTCCTTCTACAGTGTCTCTGACACACACACACTCACACACTTACACACATTCAACACCACATTCACTGAACCCCTCTATGCTGGATTTCTGCTTTATCGTGATTCTTCAGTGTTTCTCTGTCCGATGTAACAACCTCTTGTGAGGAACCACAAAATTAATTGCTAGGAGTGTCTATTACATTTCATAAAAAACTGCAATATTTCATAAAAAAAAAATGAAATAAGTAGTTGGCTAGTTACATTATAACATATAGTCACATAAGATAACTTGTATTGTGAGGTATCCATCTTATTTTTTCAAGTAAGCCGTTTTCTGTGAATGTGCGAGACTTCCAGTTCATTAGCTGCTGTAGGGAAATAACAAGAAGAATTACAAACTGTAAAACTGTTTGCAGTGCAAACCAGTGTGTTCATAATTAAGACGATATATTACAATAATATGGCAAGAAACACTAGTTTGCAATATCAAGTAGAAAAAAAAGAGCTGTTTTGTAGAGCTAAAAATAGCTGGAAGCGAATGACACCGGAAGCCAGACACATTAAATTTACAAATGGCAGCACTACTCTTACGGGAAAAATAAGGTGGATAAGCCAGACTGTGAGGTCATATTCCGTAGACTCATGAGTCCATAAAAGGTGCTTGAGCTATTTTGTATTTTAGATATTTATTTTAATACGTAAGGTTTTCAGTAAAAGCATTAAATGACTTTTCAAAACATTTGAATCTTCATATTTGAATCCTGTTTGTCATGTGGATTTTTTTCACCTATCATATATTATAAGCTATCATCTGTTGTGTGTGAGTCAGTGGAGACTTCAGTGAGTCAATGTGATGTAGAAACATTCTGAGCTCTGCTGAACTCTTTATTGGTGTGATCGTATAAAAGCTACTGTAGATGTTGTCACTGTTTCAGAGGATCCACAGACTCAGCTTCATCTTGCTGGATTGTCAGGAACTGTTAGATCAGTGTGTTTTATTCCTGTACAATGCACACTACTATATTAAATCACCTTTTACTGATTGAAATTACCATAATTTCAATAAGATAATCTTCTACAACTCTGAAATTATGCATTCAGGACTGTCTGTTGCTGTACAGTAGTTCTTTCTTTGCAAAATTGTTAGCTAAAACTAATTGTTTGATTTTGTTTTGTTGCTACCTTGACATTTGTTACAGCTTACATTGTGCTGTGTGTATATATATATATGTGTGCGTGTGCGTTTCTTTTTTCCTGTGTTTGGGTTTTGTTAAAACATTTTGTCAGGTAACCTAAAATGTGGTTTTATTCAATTCAAAATAAATTGATTAATACTACCAGACTTCATTAAGTTGTACCAGTGAAAGTACCTTTCACAGTTGTGACAAATGTCACACCGTCTGTCTTCACCATTCATGTGGTTTCTGGTTTCAGTCTGTTTTCATTGTTCATCTGCACTCTTCTCTCAGGTCCTGAATGGATGTGTTGTTGGAGTCTCTGTAAGTCTGTGTACGCAGGTCATATCTCTGTGGGACATGGTCAGAGTCTGTCCCTGTACTGTCTGGACCGCTGTCATCTGACCACTGGGAGCTGGGAGTGAAAGACAACTGACACATGAGGACACAAAGTTTATGTTGCAGCACCACGGCAAGGTAAAATGACACCTGGTTAAGGTTCTTTGATTTTTAAAAAGAAAAGCTTTGCACTTCATCTAGTGGCACAGATCAAGACATTCTTATGACATTCATGACTACATGGTTTGTGTGTTGGAGCAGGGTTAGGACTAAACTCTACAGGGCTGCGGCCCTCAGGAACTGTGTTTGACACCCCTGATTTAGATAAATGCTACAGTGTGTGCACTTCACGTTGGGTGGTTCTTTGCCTCCACGTCATGCAATACAATCGTTTAATTCACGAGTAACCATGGATTATCCCTTACACATTTTAAATACTATATGTTGTGTTTGTGGTGTTTCTGGACAGTGGTGTTTATAGCATAATGGCGTGGTGAATGTCAATAAAAAGTTATTACTTCATTAGATGACAACATTTTCTTGATGTTTAGTTTTGGTGTCGAGTTTAATTTTCATTCAGACTGTGTGCTCTCCCTGCTGAAAAAAAAAACAATAGACACCATTACAAAAAAAATTTCAGTAGGGCTGTCACCTACACCGCTGCTCTAGACTCACTTGAGTGTGATGATGCTCTGCGCCACTAGAGGAAGCACGAGGTAACACGTGACTAGAAACGAAAGTGAAAGAGGATGAAAAGAAGAGACGCCATTTCAAGGTTTTAAATCTGCCAACACTAGATTTTTAAACCGCCTGTTTTGTGGTAAGTTAAGAATTTATTTAGGCTATTTATTTATTAAGAATTTACCATTTAAGCATATGTCGCATACACCGAGCTGCTTTTTGTGTGTTGCTGTTCTTTACATTGGATTTAAAACCTCGATCTTTCGACAGTTTAACAGCTCTGGCCAAAATGGCTGAAATGTAAACAACTGAAGTGCATAGCTAAATTATTTTGATATACAGACTTTGACTAACAGGAGGACCTAAGAAGATAAAAATGACCTAAAACTATGTGGTATCCGAGTATCAGATACTGAAAGTATTGCTAAAGTGATTTAAACGGGCTATTACGTTTCTGGTTGAACAAGTTTTCCATGTCATCTGAACGTCCTTGTTCTTCTTATGGACTTGGGTGAAGTTGGTTTTATATTCGCACATTCACACCATTCACACATTTCCGCGTTCAATAACTTTCTAATTATATGTGCAATAAAGTTATTTTTTTGCAAATTCTAATCAGCGACATCATTGTCAACCTACAATTTTTTTTTTTTTTTTTTTCACAATCGATCAAAATGGGTAATTGTTTTAATGTCATATTTACTTGCGAATGTCCGCTGAATGTCCAATTAACAAAGTCATTGAATGCAGAAGTCCGAATGTGCCAATATAAAACCAACTTTACCCATGTTTCATTTGGGGGTTTTCCCATACGTGCATGAAAACAAAACGATTTAAGATTATTGTCCACACACTTTAACAGATGGAAATAAAGATAGAAATCAGACATTTTTAAAAATATATATTTGTGCTTTTTGGGTTATTCGTGGTTATCATAGCATCCCATTGGCAAATGCAGGGGCGTAGCCAACATTTCAGAAGAATTAATATATATATATATATATAAAAAAAATAGTAGTAATGTGTAGTAATATATACTATAAAGAATAATATGAAAAGTTCACCCAAAAATTTGCTGTTAATTTACTCTCACTCAGGCCATCCAAGATGTACGTGATTTTGTTCCCAATTAGTTATCCAAAGCTACTGATAAATGTTTGTTTTTATCTCTGTCTATTTACTTTTTGTCTTTTCAGCTGTTTTCTTTTTATTTTTTATCTTTTCATCATCTTTTTTTGTATTGTGAAAGGCCAATTAGTCTCTCAGCATTGTTTTTGAGAAATGAGAGTTGGAAATTAGCCTCTACGAAGAAAGAGAAGATAAGGATACAACCTCTAACATGAGTTCTCCATCTCCTGAATTAAGCTGTGATCAGCCAATGAAGAATGATGAAGCAGGGACTTCTGAGCCCAGGTAAGACACTAGCCATTTTAGCATTTGTCAGATGCTTTTATCCAAAGTTATTTACAGTGGATTCCAGAAGCATGTGGTTGGTTTGTGAATGGCATCTCATGATACCACCAGAGACGCACACAATCATTTTATGTCACGCTGGGATGCAATCCTGCCTGCTCCTGTTCATCTGTGAGCACAGTCTTCTCCATTGAGAGGATTTGTTGGTCATGGCTCACAGTCTCTTGCGGCCGGTTGCACCAGCTTTTAAAAAAAAAAAAAAAAAAAGGGTGTAAGCCCTACTCTGGTCTTGGCTACATCTACAATAAATATTTACAACTAAAACTATGACCAGGCGCAACTATGCCTAGCTGACAATCGAGTTTATGTACAACGAACGTGACCTTGTTCACTAGCTGTTTTATTGACATCTTTCTGTAGTTGAAACAGTGATTGAGCGATAACATGGGATATGTTTCATTGCAGTAAGTTGTTCTGTTTCTTTCAACACCTTCTGATGTTCATTCATGTTTATTTTTGCTGTAACTAGTAGCAAAGAGGAAGAGATGATCAATTAATGTCCTGCTTGAACTGAGGCAAAACAGTGAATGCCACTTTATAGAGTATCAAAACATTTATAGTTTGTATTTCATGATAAAAATGACAGATTTGAAAGTGGAGAATGTTTATTATTAAAAGTAACAAAGAATAAAGCAGTTCCTAGTAGTTACCTAG
The DNA here is from genome assembly GCA_027422415.1 of Schizothorax lantsangensis. NCBI lineage: Eukaryota > Metazoa > Chordata > Actinopteri > Cypriniformes > Cyprinidae > Schizothorax > Schizothorax lantsangensis. Next base: position 43,217,573 of record CM049841.1, read on the forward strand.
TCTTGCCTAGTCTTACAACCAGGTGTACGTCCAGCTGGTGCAACCGGCTCCTGGAGCTTATCAACTTCCAACACTTCTCAAATAGACATTTATTTATATTTTATGTATTCATGTATCGAATGATGCACATGTGTAACTGTTCGAAGACATTGTTTTGAGCAATACAACTCAGTATTGTTTTACAGTCAGTACTAGTCTGTATTCCTCTGAACAAAATTTGTTTTACAGCACTTATGTAATTGCCTCATTCAGATCAATCTCTTTTTTGTAACCTAAATCGATGTTTCATTCAGATTATAGATAAGAGCCAGTTACTGCCAGTACTTGAGACATGGGGAATGATAAACAGCAGATAGATATAAAATGCCTTTTTGTTTGTCTTTTGTCTGTGTCACCAGGAGGAATAGACAGAGATCAGAGTCTACAAAACCCAGTAGTGTGTCAATGAAGAGCAGCAGATCCTTGATGCATCCCCCTGTATTCAGTGGTGGAACAGTGACCTCTGACCCCAGGTTAGTTACTAGCCACATATGCATTTGTCAGATGCTTTTATACAAAGTGACTTACACTGCATTTAAGAGTCCTGTGTCAGTGAGTGAACGGAGCCTCACGGTACCAACATAGAAAAGTAAAAAAAAAAAATCATTTTCAGCCAAGTCCCTTGCAAAATAATTTTCTCTGTACTTTTTCTTATATTCATCTCTATTCTAGTCTGTACTTTTCTGAACAATCTTGATCTTTGTATTACAGAATTTCTCGTATCAATGAATTGTTTTTTTTGTACTCCTTATTTGTAAACCGGTTTGGATAAAAGTGTCAATTCAAGTCTAGCCATCTTGATTTTTATATTGCTTTATACAATATAAATAGTTTGAAGCAGCTTTGCAGCTATAGACAAGAAATTAGTAATTCAATGATGCAAACAAAATGTAATTCTACTGTACAGTAGCTCTAAAAAAGACAATAGTAATCAGTCATTATTCAGTTGAAATCAGTTCATTGTTGGTTTAGTTCAGTTCAAAAACTATACAAAGTCCATTGATTTTGGAATGAGTCCCCCCCCCCATCTATAAAGCATCTCTGGAGAAAACAATGATGTCATCATCCAGCTCAACTCGGTTCAGTTCTCATCCAACAGTGTCTGTGCAGTCAAGTCAATATGTAGTATTGCCAGATTTCAAGTGTCCCTAAACAAGCAAGCCAAAAGGCGACAGTGGCAAGTATGTGTAATAATTATGTGCAAAATGTTATTTTGTTTGTCTTGTGTAAGTATCAGGAGGAGAAAGAGACAGAGATCAGAGTCTCCAGAACCCAGCAGTGTGTCTCTGAAGAGTAACAGGTCCTTGATGCACCCCCCTGTATTCAGTGATGGAACAGTGACCTCTGACACTTGGTTAGTATAAAGATGTGGTTCCGGAATTACTCCCCCGAACTGCTCCACTTATTAAAATTATAGATATTGTTGAATATATGTCTTGTGGTCTCCAGTGACTCTTTGTAATGACAATAATTTACTTTTTGTTGCTCTTTTTTATTTTTTATTTCTACAGGCAGGAAAGAACTGAAACAGTCCTACAGAGAGACACACTCGAGACTGTGGATCTGCAGAGAGTTAAAGACCATCACAAAACCAGCATGAAGAACAAGTATGAGAGATTATTTGAGGGAAACAAGCTCCAAGGGAATGAAACCCTCCTGAACAGGATCTACACACAGCTCTACATCATAGAGGGAGAGAGTGAAGGAGTGAATGAAGAACATGGGGTTTTACAGATGGAGAAAACAGCCAGAACACAACACTCACAAGACACTCCAATCAACTGCAATAACATCTTTAAAGCCTCACCTGAACCAGGATGTGAGGAGAAAGACCAGATCAAGACTGTTCTTACTAAAGGCATCGCTGGAATCGGAAAAACCGTCTCTGTGCAGAAGTTCATACTGGACTGGGCCGAGGGAAAAGCCAATCAGGATGTAGATTTCATGTTTGTGCTTCCATTTCGAGAGCTGAACTTGATCCGAGATCATCAGTACAGTCTTCACAGACTTCTGCTGGACTTTCATCCTGAACTTCAAGATCTGGACTCAAAGATTTATGAGGAATGTAAAGTTGTGTTCATCTTTGATGGTCTGGATGAAAGCAGAATCACACTGATGTTTTCAGATGATCAGAAAGTTTGTGATGTGACTGCGACTTCATCAGTGGGTGTGTTGATGTCAAACCTCATGAAAGGAGAGCTGCTTCCCTCTGCTCTCATGTGGATCACCTCCAGACCAGCAGCAGCCAATCAGATCCCCTCCAAATACATCAACCGTCTGACAGAAATTCAGGGATTCACTGAGCCTCAGAAGGAGGAATATTTCATGAAGAGAATCAGTGATGAGCATCAAGCCAGCAGAATCATCTCACACATCAGAAGAGCAAGAAGCCTCCACACCATGTGCCACATCCCCGTTTTCTGCTGGATCTCATCCACTGTGCTTCAGAAACTCCTGGAAGAAGATCTGAGTGCAGAAGTCCCTCAAACTCTGACTGAAATGTACATCCACTTCCTGCTGATTCAGATCAACATGAGGAACCAGAAGTATGAAGAGAGAGATCCAGAGAAACTCCTGCAGTCCAACAGAGAAGTGATTGTGAAACTTGCTGGAGTGGCTTTCAAACAGTTGATGAAGGGTAATGTGATGTTCTATGAGGAGGACCTGATTGAGAGTGGCATAGATGTCACTGACGCCTCGGTGTATTCTGGGATTTGCACTGAGATCTTTAAGGAGGAATCTGTGATTCATCAGAGGAAAGTATACAGCTTCATTCATCTGAGCATTCAGGAGTTTCTCGCTGCTTTCTATGTGTTTTACCATTATGTAATAATACATATTGATACATTGCAATTTTGCGATGTGATACATAATCTGCATAGAGATGCAGTAGAGAAAGCCCTTGAGAGTGAGAATGGACACCTAGATCTGTTCCTGCGGTTCCTGCTGGGCGTCTCACTGGAGTCCAATCAGAGACTCTTACAGGATCTACTGACACACACAGAGAACAGCTCAGAGAGCATCAGGAGAAGCACACAGTACATTAAAGAGAAGATCAAAGATGGACATGGACTCTCTACTGAAAGATCCATCAATCTGTTCCTCTGTCTGCTGGAAGTGAAAGATCATACTCTTTCCAGAGAGATTCAGGAGTTTGTGAAATCAGACAAACAATCAGTGAATAAACTCTCTCCTGCTCACTGCTCAACAATCGCCTACATGCTTCAGATGTCAGAGGAGCTGCTGGATGAGCTGGACCTCAAGAAATACAACACATCAGATGAGGGGAGAAGAAGACTGGTACCAGCTGTGATCAACTGCAGAAAAGCTCTGTGAGTGTTTAATCACATTTAGTTGAATGTTTTTAGAGGAATGAAGCTAATATTGAAATACCAGTTGTACAATGAGGTTAAGAATTTAATTTTCATTTGTTTTAATCTCTTTTAGTCTTGCAGGCTGTAATATCACTGCTCATTGTTGTAAGAGTTTGTCATCAGCTCTACAATATTCAAACTCTGTCCTGAGAGAGCTGGATCTGAGTAACAATGACCTGCAGGATTCAGGAGTGGAGCTGCTCTCTGATGGACTGAAGAGTGCAAACTGTCAGCTGCAGATAATGAGGTGTGAAAATTTAGATTTTTTTTAGCACTAATATAGGTAGAATGTTTAGCACTAATAGTGTTTTTTAGGGATTCTAAAAAATTTTTTTTTTTTTTTTCTTTTCAGTTTAGCACACTGATTGATGTGGTTCCATCAATTCCACTTTGTGCTGTTAACTTCAAAAACCATATGGATTTAAGGCAAAAATTATGGCGGACTAGATTATCTCATTAAAACATACGTATTCAAACATGGTTGTAATCAGGGTATTTTTGAAGATTTAGAGACATTAAAAGATGGACATGTGTTTTCCTTTTTTATCAGACTGTTTTGTGTGTCTGTAGGTTGTCTGGCTGTATGGTGACAGAGGAAGGCTGTGGTTATTTGTCTTCAGCTCTGAGTTCAAACCCCTCACACCTGAGAGAGCTGGATCTGAGCTACAATCACCCAGGACAATCAGGAGTCCAGCTGCTCAAACACAAACTGGAGGATCCAAACTACAAACTGCAGATATTCAAGTATGTCAGGCAGTTATGCAATTTGGCGTCACCTAAGAGTGGTCTTAGGTTAACACAGAAACCACAGACCACTTTAACAGTGAGCTGATTGTTACTCTCCATTCCTGGAAAAATCTCGTAATCACTGTTATTCCTCACGTGATAATTATTATATATATATATATATATATATATATATATATATATATATATATATATATTATTTTTATTAAGAGACTGCCTCTTGACCAAAGACATTGTAGTTTGTGCACCTCATCAGCATTGTGTTGTTTAGTATGAGTGTTGCTATGAAAAGAACACAACAGAGGGCAATCAACTTTGTGTAGTGAGAGCACCACAGTGATTCAAGAAAGCAAGCATATATTGACAAACCAACACAACAAACTCTAGGGCTTGAATACACAAGATATCTAGATAACCAAGACCAAGGTGAGAATAGTGAGGGACTGAGGAAAGCCAAAATAACTGCAAAAGACTAAATTTGCAAATTTAACAGTCTTCTCTCATACCATATCATTTTTGTCTCTCAGTTTTGAGCATGGAGGACATTTCAGAATCAAACCAGGACTGAGAAAATGTAAGTCCACACACACACACACACCTGTGCATATTTAATAATAACATAGATGATGTGATCTCGTTTCTTGTATTCAGACGCCTGTGATCTCACACTGGATCCAAACACAGCACACACTCAACTCATCCTGTCTAAAGGGAACAAAAAAACAACATGTGTGAAAGATCATCAGCCGTATTCTGATCATCCAGAGAGATTTGATGACCGGGAGCAGATCCTGTGTCGAGAGATTCTGACTGGACGCTGTTACTGGGAGGTTAAATGGAGTGGCTCAGGTCATGTAGCGATTACATATAAAAAAATCAGTAGGAAAAGTGGGATTGACTGTTGGTTTGGATTCAATGAAAAGTCTTGGAGTCTATATTGTTCTGATATGAATTATACTTTCTGGTACAATAATAACAGCACTGATGTATTTGGCCCTTCAGCCCACTCTAATAGAGTAGGAGTGTATCTGGACGTGTCTGCTGGCATTCTGTCCTTCTACAGTGTCTCTGACACACACACACTCACACACTTATACACATTCAACACCACATTCACTGAACCCCTCTGTGCTGGATTTGGGGTTTATCCTGAGACTTCTGTGTCTCTGTGTCAGATTTAACAACCCCCTTGTGAGGAGCCACAGAGACACATACAGAAGGCCATTTCCACAACAGAGCAAAACAATTAAAACATTTGCAATTGTATATCTTTCATTGGCAACTTTCTCTCTCACAATTATGACATCAGTTTATAGTCACAATTGCAAGACATAAAGTTGCAAATGTAAAATGTAGTCACATTGTTATGTATGAGGTTGCACTGTGCGATGAAGTCAGATTGCAATATAAAGTTGCAGTTATGAGAAGTACAGAAATAAATTTCAAATTATGAGTTACAAGGTCACAATTGCAAGGAAATGAATAAATAAAATTATCTATGTACAGTACACAGAGCTATAAATAGTCATCAATTAAATTTAAAGCACTAGGCTGTGAGTTGAAGTTGTAGGAATTTCTGGGCTGTGTTTGACTGAAAATGTGAAAACAGTGGTGTTCAGTGCTTTAGGTTCACCTTCATCAAGCTATGGAGGACAACTTCCATAAGTGCAACTAAAAGAGAAACTGTGAAGTTTCACAATTGTATCGCAGACTCACACTTTCTGTTTGACAGGAGAGACAGTGATGTTAATGAAGTGTCATATGAGGAAATAGAGCTGTTTATTTATTTATAACAAATAAAATGTTATAACATTTTGCTGTCCTGATTTTTGTCACTCCTTTTCTGAATGGGTTGAGGGGTCTGACCTGTACTCCACTGGTATCAGCATCATCTGTTGTTGTGTTAGAGTCAGTGGAGATTCATTAGTCAGAGGCTGTAGAAATACTCTTCATTTTGTGCATTGATTTGTTGTGATCTTATAAATGCTACCGTAGATGTCATCATTGCTTCAGAGGACCACAGGCACAGTTTCATCCTGCTGGATTTGGCTACCATTCACATGCTGCTATTGGAGGAAAATGTAATAAATTTGCTTTAAGATGCAGTAGATAAAGCCCTCAAGGTTGAAAATGGCCACCTGGATCTGAGAAATTCAGAGGTTCTCTGAAGAGTAAAATCTCAGTTGGATGCAAGCTTCTGGTATTGTATTCTATGATGTCAAACTGTGTAGCGGTGTTGTCTTTCTGTCATTATTTCAATTATTTAGTGATTAAAATAATTATATTATACATACATTACTGTATGTAGTACTATTATGTACTGTTAAAACCATAGTACTGTTATGCTGCAGTGTAATTGTATTGTAATTTAATATTTTGCATTTCTTTGGCACTTACGGGGGTCAACGCTGGGGGATTACAGGAATCGGAAGAGAGCGTATAGAGAACGCTGCTGTTTGGTCTATGAAGGTGCAACATCTCAGTATTGCTGTGTTCCTTCGATGCTTAGTTTACCTTCGGAAACATACAATGTGCAAACATATGTTTATAATTTGGCTGCATGGACAGAAGGTGAAAAACAATGGAATATCTATTCCTGAGAGGGATTGTTTGCTCTAGATATGATGAGAATGTGTTCAGTATTGGTATGTGATGAACTAAAACACCCTAAATGGGTCAAATATAAGCATGAATCATTTGGAGTGTGGGTTGATATGGCAAAATACTGGGTAAAATCAAAAACAAAACTGAAGTGGCTGAACTGAGTGACGTCCCTGCAGCTGGAACTACAATGGCCTGCTCCTCCGATGGTTAATAATGCCACTTTCCCTTTTATCCACACTGGACGAGATTTTCCAATCAAACCAGTGGATCTGGCCACGCTGAATGCTATATGTGCTGCCTTGCCACCTCCCTCTCAACCAGTCCTGAAGGCTCAAACCCGTTGCTCAATTGACGGCCACATATTTCTGTACAATCCTACTGCATGTATTAGGAGACTGAATTAATGTTAACATGAATTAATGTTAAATGCTGCATGAAGCTTGTCACAATTGTGCCTGGCCATTGGCTTGTGAATGTCGAAAGAAAAAAAGTCAATGATAATCAAAAGGGTAAAGCTCATCCAAAAGCCACTCCAAGAGAATCACTGAACCCAACCACATGGAATCCACAATATGGGTGCTTACAGAGCAAAGAAGATTTGGAGGATAAAACAAAGGACAATGAGTCTGGAGTCTGTTTGTATGTTTAATTTAATGAAGGCCGTACAGTTTGCCTGTTGTCGATTTGACAGTTGATAACAAACCTTTAGCATTTCTGGTAGATACATGTGCCACTTACTCCTCTTTTACCAGTGACCGGGACCCATCCAGTAGCTCTGTAGGTATAGATGACATCCCCAGCACATGCCCTCCCTTACCTTACAGTGAAATCAAAATCAGATTCAACAATATTTATCATGCACAAATTTGTGGTTATTCCAACATCTCAATTAAAATTAGTTGGAAAGAGATATGATGTATGAATTAAAAATTACAATGTTTTTTGGCCCCCAGTTGATGCATTTGCCCTCCTGTCTATTGCTCGGATTTGACCCACATCCTGTTACTGAGCACTGAGTCAAACGGAAACTGCTGCTGTTTCCAAACCACAACATAATTTCTATAGCTTAGTGAACACAGCATTATGAGTAGAAAACAAAGACCAAGCAGGCTCCGTTGATTTACAGACTTATCGAGCTACCTTAACCCTAAAACTGGCAACGTATCCTGTGGGATACAAACATAAAAATTAAAAGTCATGTATTAAAAAAAAAAGATCAAGTTGTATTATTTGTGTCCCAATAAGATGGAAAATAGAAATAAATTAATTTTCTGATGTCTCTTTGTGGTTTTGCCCTTTTTAGGGTTAAGTTACACAAATGTTTTGCATTGTTAACTATACTTTCTATCCAAAGATAAGGAAGAAGGCACTGTACAACAATCTGATAAATTGTGTGCCAGAAGCCTGTGTCAAATTTCTCTACTGGGCCTGATGTACCCACCATTATTAATTGTGTTCTATGCCAACATATTTTTTTTACTGTAATTGATTTGTGTTCAGCCTTTTTTTGCTGTTCCTGTGGATCACGCTACCCACTGCTTGCCTTCACGTGTAATGTACAGCAGTATACATGAGTGCACCTCCACCAGGGGTACGTGGATCAGCTGTCTTCACCATTGTAGTGCAATACATGCTCACATACTTGTATTTATGATTATGCCTACATAATTGCACATCACTTAGGGGCAGTTGTGGCCTAATGTTTGAGAGTCATAACCCAAAGTTACGGCAGGTATTGTAGGAGGGGGAAGTGAATGTACCGTGCTCTCCTCCACCCTCAATACCACGACCGAGTGAGACCCCCTGAGCAAGGCACCGAACTCCCAACTGCTCCCTGGGCACCGGGGAAAAATTTGTGTATAGTCCTGTTAATGCTACTGCATGTCTGAGCCTTGTCACAAGCATTTCAATGCTCAGTTCCCCAGTGTAACTGTGCAAATGACAAATAAATGCCTCTTGACTCTTTTTGATGACACAGATCACTATCTTGTCTTGTACACACTGTGTGTAGCTGAGATTAGCCAAGTCACCGTAAGTTACCACCCAGGTAAAACTATTTTTCCTATTGCTAAAGATTCTCAAGCAACCTGCCTGATCTGAACTGCTCACTGTACTCATACAAATGACATTCATGTACTGACTATGCACTATGTTCACTAGCACATATACTATATACTATACCCCATCAGTTAAAAAAAAGTTGAGAAAAGTCCTGCACCATGCCACAGCAATCATACTCATTCACTGAAAGGGCAACTCACAACCTTCACGCTTAAAAATAAAGGTGCTTAAAAAGTTCTTCACAGCGATGCCATAGAAGAACCATTTTTGGTTCCACAAAGAACCATTCAGTCAAAGGTTCTTTAAAGAACCATCTTTTTCTTACTTTTTTATAATCTGAAGAGCCTTCTATCACCATAAAGAACATTTTGTGAAACCGAAAGGTTCTTCAGATGTTAAAGATTCTTTATGGAACCATTTAGACAAAAGTTTCTGCTATGGCATCATGAAGCACCTTTATTTTTAAGAGTGTTGAGGGGGAAAAAAGGTTGTTTGTGAGTGTGTGCGTGGGGGGTGGGGGGTAACCCTTGAAGTTAACCCTCCTCATACCAGCACTTGTGAATGTGTGTCTCTGTTGTTGAGGTCTTGAGTAGTTTATTGTTAATGTCCTGTCTCCTTTTTTGTCTGTGAAACAAATACCCAGGTCAAAGTTGCCACCTTGTGGACAAACTAATTGGAGCATTAAATAGGTGCATATGCGAGCTGCACATACAAAGCATGTGTGGTTTAAAAAAATAAATACAAATGTCATGTCGCACACTGTACATGAACCCACAAAAATGGAATTATATGTTGGTATTAAAGGGGATGTAGTGCTGACATAAAGCGCTGGGATAAAGTCCTTATACACCTTTGCCTCCCTCACACTGATATCCAGTTTACAAATTAAATATATATGAAATCTGAAAATAACTGCATTCTTATGCTTAATATATTTTGTTTTAGGAAACCACCCTACACCATCAATAGACTAATATTTGATAATATGATAATTAAATCTAGCAGTTTAATTAACAGAGAGTGAAAATTGTACGCACAACAGAGTAGACCTACTATTTCAAAAAAGCTCAACAGAACTACACTGAAAACCTGCTTAGCACCACGGCAGGCGTGAACAGGAAGCAGAGAAGCAGGAAGACGTACTGTCAGTGGCCCTGTGGTTACCTTGTGTAATATTTATCCGTCTGTTCTCTGACAAAAAATACATCTAATCCACTGCACCAGCACTGGAAACAGTAGTCTTTTTTCAAGACTACAAGTCTTTTTTTCAACTTCTCCTCCGACTACGGTAATATATTTCATATTTTATTTATTAATCGCATTACTTTTTTACATTTGTCTTATAACCTTTTGGAAAGGAGACCAGAACAGAATGAATAATAATAATAATAATAATCCTTTATAGAAATCAGGGTGGGATAGATGTCCCAATAGTGAAACTTCTCATCATTACTTTCCCTCATGTTGTTTTAAACCTGTATAATGTTCTTTTTCTTCGATGGAACTTAAAATATAGAGTTTCTTCAAACTGGTGGACAGGGGCTGTTCTGTGATGGGTTGTGTCACCTGTAAAAAGTGATGAAACATGCACATGCACACACATACACACAAATAATATATAGTACTACGTATGCTGTATTGATAGTATTTGGAATGAAACCACAGACCTGAATTTTGTTTGTCTGATAAATAATTATCATAGCTCAATAGCTCAAACTCTGGTGGTCTGCTTTCAGATGTTTTGCCATTGTGATTGTAGTGATTCTGATAGTGATTCTGATAGTCAGTCTGATACACTGTCTGAGAACCTCTGATAAGTGCTATGCTAAAGCAGCAGTGGCAGCGGATGCCGGGACTTGCTCTGAGATCGGGAGGTATGATTCCAAATAGCCACATTTATGTTTCTGGGAGAGATTCCTTGCATGAGCGATGAGACTTTTGCAGTAGTAAGATTAAGTCGTTGCTCTTTGTGTTTGCAGGGACATGTTGAAGCGTAACGGTTCAGCAGTTGATGCTGCTATTGCTGCTCTGCTGTGTGTGAGTCTGGTTAATGCTCAAAGTATGGGCATCGGAGGAGGGGGTGTTTTCACCATATACAATCCATCAACAGGTACGTGAGACTTAACCAGACTCCAACAACAATCTGCCACAATGGCAACAGTATCAGAAAAAAAAATTAAACCTCTTGTGAGTGCTCATATTTATAAGCAAGTCCATCGTTTTTTTATTTTTGTGCTACTTTTGCTATATTTTCACACTTCAAACAATAATTTGGTATTCCTCTTGTACCGTTGTCCTCTTTTATGACAAGAAATAAATCTCCTGACAGTTTTGGTTCAACATACTTACCTGTTGATCAAAACCTGCCTTAACCTTACACCAGAAATTTTTATTTAGCTTTATTTAGTAACTTTCAGGAGGGTGTACTCATTTTTGCAACACAGCATTTTATTACTTTGATAAGAAAATTTAATTTTCCTCAATAATTTTAACATCCTTCTTTGACCAAGCAGACGTGCTGGAATATTATATCTCTAAAGAACCCCAGCATGTCTTCTAAGTAAAGACTAATTGCTGAATTTGTTAAGTTTCAGAGGGGGTGTTCTCATTTATACTGTGCAGTGTGCACTGTATGTGTTTTTACCCAACACTTTTCTGGCTCAACATCTTTACTAGTTCTTGAACAACATTTTCTTTAATCAACCAGATTTTAGGGCCGAATATAAGGTTTATGTTTTGGGTTAGGCTTAGGACTCATGCTGCCTTCACGTGCTATCACAATTATCGTAAAATACGAGTTTCCTAATTGGAAATTGGACGTGAACGGCCTCTTAAGTCGTATTTACTACTGGGAAAAAATAATTTTGATACCAGAGTTTTCGAGTTGGGCGGGTCATAAACTTTAAACATGGTGAAGGGGACAACCATTGCTGCAGTCAATGCTGTTCTCACAACAACTACATCCCTTTGTCTTCCCTAAAGTAGTGTATTTTTATAGGCTAGCTTTGGCCTTGGCCATCAATGAGACCAGTGGCACAATTCTGAATAATACAGCATTGTGGTAAGAATATGTCATTTGTGAACTAACCAAAAAACTATGCTAATTTTTATATATATATATAAAAAAATACTTAAATACTTTCTCAGTGACAGCTGTCTTTATACAGATGAATTCTTCTAAAAAGTGTAAAAAAAAAAAAACTCAATACTTGAAAATCATTTGCTGTGTATTCAAAAAGGATAACATGCCGAGATACTAGCAATCTGATTGACCATTTCTAATTTTTTTCAATTTTTGAAATATATATATATATATAGAGAGAGAGAGTTAGAGCACCCTCACTAATTTAAGAAGCACCCTCAGTGATTTGATTCTAAGGGTCTGCTTATTTGTTTGTTTGGCAAGATGGCGGATTCGCCGCTGGTCATATCGCCTGTCAAACAAGCTCCCTGCGCACGGTCAATTACTTTATTATCCATGTTATATTTATCATTGTCATATCATATTTTACTCTTAATATTCAGTTTTATGAGTGAGTCGTTGAGTCATTCATTGACCGATTGGTTCAAAAACACAGATTCATTCAGCGTTCATTCAGTAACAAAACTGAAACTGTTGGGGGAAAAACAAAACAAAACAAAAACATTGGCATATTTAAATTGTTAATAACTGTTTAATAATGGACTTTTGTTTGTGTATTCTAGAAGAAGAAATTTGCAAGATTATTTGGTGCATGCCGATACAGCTACCTCTGAAACACATCCAAAAACAATCAAAAGGACCAATGGGATTTTTTTCCCATGCAGACATTGTTTGGCTTGTTGAAATAATAATAATAATAATAATAATAAAGGTTAATTTTGTTAAGTTTGTAAGTTATTCTAAAAACATGAATTTTATATTAGGCATTTTATGTCTTGTCCTTCAACCAATGTGATATATTTACTTTCTTGTCCTTGTGGTCTTAAATATGTGGGTGAGACCAATCGACAACTAAGATCTTGTATCAGTGAACTCAGAAGTGCAATTAATAGAGCTGATAGTAAAGCACCAGTTACTCGGCATTTCACAGAGTTAAATCATACAGATAATGAATTGTCTTTTTGGGGAATAGATATGGTGCTTCCGATGCGTTATACAAATTTGGAACAGAAATTATTACAAACTGAAAGTAAATGGATTTTTCGCCTCAATACTGGAAAACCCACATGGTTTGAATTAAGATTTGAATCTGTCTTTTAATTTGTCTACTTTTCTTGAATGGGAAGACATATTTCCAATTTGTTTGTTAATTGTATTATTATTTATTGAATGATCAATAATAATACAATTAACTGGCCTATTATTGATTGATTGCTCTTTTTAACTTTGTATTCATCAAAGAATCAAATAAAAAAAGTATCACATGTTCCAAAAAACAATATGAAGCAGCACATCAGTTTCAACACTCATAATAAATCAGCATATTAGAATGATTTTTGAAGGATCATGTGACACTGAAGACTGGAGTAATGATGCTGAAATTTCAGCGCTGCCTCACATAAATAAATTATATTTTAAAGTATATTAAAATAGGAAACCAATATTAGAAATTACAGTAAGATTTCACAATATTACAGTTTTTTTCTGTATTTTTGATCGAATAAATACAGCCTTGATGAGCAGAAGAGACTCCCTTAAAAAAACATTAAAAATCTTACTGATCCCAAACTTTTGAGTGGCAGTATATATACTGTATATATATATATATATATATATGGCGCAATGAGCGCTCCGTTCAGATCTAAAAAGCTGTCACTCATCTTAGTTATTAAGATATCTTAACGTTATTATCAATAAAGTTCTCTACGCTGCACAACGAATCTCTTATTTACATCGCGTCAACACTTTGTTATAATGAAATGATTCATGCAGAACACAATACCTGAAGAAAAACTCTGGCGATTTGAGCAGTGAGTGGATTCTAATTTAAATGCCTCAGATTTAAGAAATCAACAGATATGTCTGTGATTGGCTACATTGCTCAACGCTGCAAAAACACGTTGAAATAGAAATCAATCTCCAGAGCACAAACCATAACGCACTGGATAGTTTGCCAAATCTGCAATAAAATCCCATTAATACAGCTTTAACTGAGGGTGCTTTTGATTTAGTTTGAGGGGGGTTTCAAATATCAGTCACCGGGGGGGGGGCTTAATTTTAATTAAATTTAAATTTAAATTTAATTAATTTAAATATTAATTAAATATTAATTTAATTAATATTTTAATTAAATATATTATTAAAATATATTTAATAATTATAATAATTATATATTATAAAATATAATATTATATTTTTTGGGGGCTGCTGTAACTGTGTTTGTAAAGAACATTTGTTATGGCAAGGAATACCAAAAAGAGACTACAACCAGGTGATATTGTATTTTTTTGTTATTGATGATAACAACACAATCATCACGTAAATTCAGTATGCAGTTTTTAATTATATAATATATATTTTTAATTATAATAGGTCTTTGATTATAAAGTATAGGATCAAGCAGTGTAATAATGTATGAAGGATTTTAAAAGCATGATGCGTCACAAACATTTTGAACTGCTGTGTCATTTAAACACAAAGAGAGACATCAAGAATCAGTGTATGAATCTCAACAATCGTGACAATCAAAAGCTTCATGCTGCAATACATGCTGGGTACCTAGTCTCTTTCCAGTGAGTGCACTTTGACCTCACATTAGTATGAGCACACAGTGAGGGCGCTGTGAGGTTACACTTTTAGCTCACTGTTACCTCACATTGTGACCTCATCACGAGTATCCTGGAGATCATGGTGACATCACTGTGAGATCAAATTGTTGACTTGGTAGGGATGGTCATTTAATTAAACTCAAATGTAAATATTCTAATATTTTGAGATACTGTATTTTTGGCTTTCATGAGCTGTAAGCATTAATCGTCAAAATTAAAACAAACAAACAAACAAAAACCTTTTAAAATATTTTACAAAGGAATTACAAAGGCCACCTCTGAATATGTCACTATTTACACTGGGGTCCTTAAAGCATCTGCCTTTTAATTTTGATAACATCATCTTGCCTCTGCTCTTGTCTCTCTATTCTTTCCAGCGAAGTTTTTTGTGGCTCAAACAACAAGAGCGTCTTAAAGGAAAAAGACACAATAAGATTTATCAAGCTAGCTCACACCTATAAGACGATAGCAGAAGAAGGACCAGAATCATTTTATGATGGGTCACTGACTCAGGATATACTGGATGGTATTAAGACTGCAGGTGATTTAATGCTTAAATTTGACTCTATTCATATCTAAGGGTCTAGAGGCTTAATTTTATCAAAGCATGCAAATCTGTCTGAATCTTTGTTTGTTGTGATACAGGAGGAATAATAACACGTGAGGATCTAAAGGGTTATAAGCCAGTGCTGAATGAGTATGCATTAAACTTTACTGTGGGGAAATACATATTTCATGCTCCTGATGCTCCATTCGGTGGACCTGTGCTTGCTCTGATACTCAACATACTCAAAGGTCAGTGAGTGTGCATCTGTGTACTGTGTGTATGTTTTGTTCCTCCAATATTTCCTCCTTTTTTATCTGCCATCTGCTAATATCCGTCCTGTGTACTCACTGAGTGCTCTCTTCTCTCTATCATTACTAGACACACCCCTTACTGCTGATTGACAGCAACTGTGTTTTGGGACTCGGTCTTACACTGTGGTCGTTTTACAAATATTGCTTAATGCACCTTTAAATGTGCCACAGTGTTATGTGTTGTGATGATCACAGTTCACAGTACCATGCATAATTCTTGTGTATTAGCACTTGTGTGCTAAAAAACAGGTACAGTGCCGAAAAATAACTGGCAGATTATTACCCCCATCAGTTCCCAGCATGGCTGGGCTTTGGACTGAATTAGGGGAGTGATAATCTGGCAGGGTGACATAATTCAGCACAGCACCAGCCATATGAGCAGTCCAATGAATCACAACAGAAGCACAGACAGTAGGTGCTCATGTGAGAGACACGTTCAGATCAAAGCTATTACAGAATACATTCTCTATGTGATCATCCAACACAACAGCTCCTGTTACCTTTATATCAATACAGTTCAAATCAAATTACCTTGTGTTCAATCTGTAAAACAGATAGTTCATGCCATCATCTTGTGCTAAACTGTGAGTTTCTCCAGACACTTGCACAGATAGCCTACTATTTAAACTGAACTGAGCTGGATGATGACTATTGTCCTTCTGTATTATTGACATACTATTTTCCTATTTAATACTGTAAAGCTGCTTTGACACAATCTGTATTGTTAAAAGCACTATATAAATAACGGTGACTTGACTTGACACTTCATCTATTCACCATTTAAATGTTGAGATCATATCATACAGTCTGAAAATAAACAGCTGTAAAGGACCAAAAGACTCGCTCTTCTCTTAGATAACAGACACTCACAGAGTCATTTTAAGAGTCTGTGTCTTTAATATTAGTCTTTAAGTATTTTACAGTTTTCTAAGGTTCAGTTCAAATAATGACATATTTAATTTCAGGTTACAACATCTCAAGCAGCAGTGTGTCCACAGCAGAGAATAAGACTTTGACCTATCATCGTATGATAGAGGCTTTCCGCTCCGCTGATGTCCAGAAGAGCAAACTAGGAGACCCACTGTATGAAGACCTCACTAAAGTGAGTTCAGCTCTACTTATGGATTCCTTGGGCCTCTATCAGATATATGCAGGCTATTATGGGTTCACCCAAAATAGTTCATCCAAAAATAACAATTCTAGAACCCCAAAGGGGCAAAATGAGGAAACTTTCCCCCCAAACTATAACAGCTCATTGTGACTCTCAGGCTCCAAACACATCAAAAAAGTACCACAGATATTGAAGCAATAGTGTTGTTTGCAGCGTTCTGGCAGCCCCAGTTTGAGTCCTCCTTTGCTAATCCTGTTCCACTCACTCTGATCCATTGTTTCCTGT
This sequence comes from Schizothorax lantsangensis, assembly GCA_027422415.1. NCBI lineage: Eukaryota > Metazoa > Chordata > Actinopteri > Cypriniformes > Cyprinidae > Schizothorax > Schizothorax lantsangensis. Next base: position 43,234,403 of record CM049841.1, read on the forward strand.
CTTATCTACACTATTCTTCACTGACTGTTATATTATTATTTACTGATAATTTTCCCTTCCAAATAATTTGAACCAAACATGAACATGATCAGTGGTTACATTACACCAAATATCTCAAGACACCTGCTGTCAATGACATCAAACCGACGCAAGTGAATCTCACATGTCATGGTCAGAAGGTGAATAAATGACAACATTTTCAGTTTTGGGTGAACTTTACCTTTGAGCCAACTCTCAAATACAGAATTTCTGAATTGTCTTAACTTTTGCCGCATCTCATCTGACAGGAGTAACTTACGTTATGACAAATGTTATTTTCTCAAAACCTTTCACTATTCTCACATTCATGAATTTTGTCAATCTTATTTCACAGATTGTCCAAAGAATGACCTCAGAGAGCCTTGCGGACGAGATCAGGAGTAAGATTAAAGATGGCATCAAACAAATCAGCTACTATGAGCAGGAGCACAGTGATGGTGTACCTGATGACCATGGCACATCTCACCTGTCTATCCTCGCTGAAGATGGGAGTGCAGTGGCTGTCACCAGCAGTATCAATAACTAGTAAGAGAAATATAAAGAGACAAAGAGAGCAGTGTTTCATAATCTTGGTCTTGATCTAACACACCCAATTTAATTTACTGAGCGCTCTTCCATCTATAATATCAAACATGCTGGAAGTTGTTGGAGAATCAAAGCAAAGTCATTGACTCTCGGGCAACTTCCAACATGTTTGTTATTATCAGAGCCTTCACAGCCCAGAGGGAACAAATACCTCATGCGGCTTTACATGGTGAGATTGCTGCATCGAATACATTTACATTTCTTAGTGAGTTACAATTCTACACATCTGTGTCTATGTTCAAGCAGTGCTCCTGTTGTTATTTTCGACAAGCATTACAGACTAGAAATCTGGGAGAAAGTCAGAGGCAGTGGTTTAGTCTGTCACTCCACAATCTGTACTCTGTAACTCTACTCTGACCGAGCAAAGCAAGATTTCAGCAAAAGCAGTCAGTAGATTTGACATCTCTCACCAACATCTAGTTGTTTCAAATTGGCTAGTGGGACATAGCCTTTAGCAATACTTACTCAAAAGAGAAAAAATATCGCACCAGGGCCATCACTAGTGGGGAGAAAGGTGGTGATGTTCTAGGGGCCCACGGCTGTCGGGGCCCCCAGTGATTTCTTCCTACTGCCCAGGGCCAGTGTGAAAGACACTCAGGACAGTTGGAGGATGGGACAACTGCCCAATTGACCTATCGGTAAGCCCCTCCCCTCGAACGCAGACTAGCCAATGGTATCAGTTGCACGGGGAGCGGAACTCGGACATCTTTAGGTTTCAGCGCCATAGAGAAACACTGGAAGATCCGAAGCTCGCATCGGTTTTATGGGGTTTATGCTTCAAAAATGGAAAAACGATGTGCCTGGGGTACTTGTAACACTGATTCCAGGTACCCTGAGAGGATGGGCAATATAGTTTATTTTATTACATTTCCTGAATCCAAACAAAACTGAGCAAAATGTTCCTAAGTATTCAACCCCAATACAAATGAAGACAAAAACATTAATTTTCTGGTTGTCATACACTCATTAACTTACAATTTTCATCTGCTCAAGCAGAACATTAATGTTATCTTGTGCTTTAGCAAGGTATCTCTGGCTAAAACTAGCTAATGTTAAAGTTAGTGAGTCCATGCTAACGTACAAACCTAAATAGCAGACTGTTCTCACATCTTGTACAGTGTAGGTCAAAAACACATAAACAAAGGTCTACATTTCAGTGCCTCTCCATATTAAACTGGTTAAATGTAGATTAATTTAATCGTACCCTGCGATACATGAAAAGTGTTGATCCTGCATGTTGTCATCCGCGATCATGATGACCGACCGTAATATGAGACTTCTCCCTCTTGTGATTGTGATCTGTAAACCCTTGCTTCGAGTTACCCACCGTATTTATTTTTAAATATTTTATAAATCCCTCCATGGAATATTTAATTCCCATTTGGTGGTCTTCTGTGTCCAAAATTGTGCAAAAACATTGTGGGACAAGGTTTTCACTGCAGCTGTCATTGTAAGACAGTGAGCAACTCCATTTGTTTGTCCGAGGGAGCAACAGTAACTAAGGGGGGCGGGGCTTACCGATAGGTCAATTGTGCCACTGCTGCATGTCATCACAAAAGTTTGGAATTTTCATGTTTTTAAGCCTTGCCAGATCAAATCTTCAAGTGGAAGAAAATGCTAAAGAACTCAATTCAATACTCATGTGCTGTGACACACAGAACACAGTGCATGCAGAGAGAGCCGTGTACCCACACACACCGATTTGAGTTTTCTTTTGTGCTTTCTTGTGCTTGAACAAATACACACAATATTATGTCAAAATAGCCGTCCTAGTGAGCATCCTCGAAACTGCTGATTATGTCTTAAGTGAACTTAAACAGTTGAGAAAGAAGTAGGATGTATATCGTTATTTTGCATCAATGCTTTGTGTTTAAAGTGAGTGTGCCTAATTTACCGGCTGCTGTCAGAAAGAAAGAAACAAAGAAAGAAAGAAAATAACTTTTTGCTCTTGACTTAATAACTTTTGTAGTTTTTTAAAGGATTAATTTATATTTAATTAATTAATTAAGTGAGGACTATAATGTTATTTTACATTTGATTATTCAATTTCAAAACACCAACAAACCTGAAGAAGAAGAAAAAATCAGCATTGTTTCATTTGTATCTTTGTTCTATTTATTTATTTGCGCTATTCACAAAATTTTAAACGGGGCCCATGGGTACAACCTGCACAGGGGCCCCACAAACACCAGCTAGGCCCTGTGTTTTTTTTCTCTCTTTTTTTTTTTTCTCAGAAATATGCCCTTCTATTTTACTGACAATATTTTTGTGTCTATTTTTATGAAGCTCTGTTGCTCTGCTGTTCTTTTCAATCTTGTTGTCTGGATCGTTCTTGTATTCTCACAGTTTTGGTTCTGGGGTGATGTCACGCTCAACAGGCATTATATTTAATGACCAAATGTGGGATTTCATTGATCCTGAGCTGACAAGTGGCATAAACAACTCAATTAAACCAGGTACAAAAAAACTAAAAAAAAAAAAAACTTGCATGGCTTGAGTTTGAGTTAGAATATTATGTACAAGTAAAAACACCAATATAAATATAAATGTTCACATGTAAAATACAATTTGTTTTGACAAAGGTAAAAGGCCACTTTCATCAATGTGTCCCACAATCATATTGGACAAACACAGTGAACAAGTCAAAATGGTGGTCGGAGGTGCAGGTGGGACAAATATCACCACATCAGTTGCTCAGGTAACAAAAAACACTGAAATCATACATTGACATTTGATTACTCTGGATTATTATTCTGAAAAAAAAAAAAAAAACATTTGTTTTTGCATAGGCCAGTGGCTAAGTGTATATGTTTTAATAAGTAAACAAGTTTTTTAGTCTAACAAGTCTTTTATCTAAAAACCCTTTCCCCTCTTCTGTGTCTCTGATCTCAGGTGATCCTGAACTATCTGTTCTTTGACTATGACCTGCAGAAAGCTGTTAGAGAACCCAGAGTTCAGATCACAATAAATGAGACAAATATAAAGGAGGGCTTTGATAAGGTATGATTCTTAATCTTGGCATCAAATGTTTGTCATCTAAATCAAATTTCACAAAGTCAGAAAAAAATTAATTATACTAATTTTCTCTGTGTGTTGTTTTTCTGAATGCAGAGTGTAATTGATGGGTTGAAGCTGAAGAATCATACTATAAATCACAATTTTTCACCATCAGTGGTCCAAGCAATTGTACGACAGGGGGACAAAATCTGTGCTGAATCTGACTACAGAAATTACGGCTATCCTGCTGGATACTGAGCACTGCTCCTGTACTCATGCTGCTGTAGTCAAATGAGTTTAATCCAGCAAAAGTAAAACCTCCAAAATAATCTGTAAGTGTGTTTTATGGGTGCCAATAAAACTTGAGCAGGTAACATGCAAAAAGCTGCTCATGAATAACATTGTTCCAGCCACACATTAGGCTATTACACAGTCAAGTCACCTTTATTTATATAGCGCTTTATACAATACAGATTGTGTTAAAGCAGCTTTACAGTGTCAAACAGGAAAATAGCTTGTCAATAATGCAAGAGGACAATAATAAACAGTCAATTTTTTCAGTTAAAGTCAGTTCATCATTGATTCAGTGATGTAATCGGCCAAGTCTAGTTTATAAGTGTTGTTCTTTCAATGTAACATAGGTGAATAAATGCAGAAACTGATGAACACAATGTATCATGTCCTTTTGTACACACCATGGTTAATATTAGCCAGTAATGCTAATGCTTTTTTCGCAGCCTATACTGATTTTATTTTTAATGAGCCAGGGGTGTATGCGATGCTTGAGGGGACTTTGTAAATGGAGCTCATCCTTTGAACTACGAGAAAACATGCAATCTATTTTAACTGAAAGGTTGAACTGAAGTTGAAACAGTTACACTACTAAATCTGTCTTATTTTAAATTAATACTTTGAATATTAAAGTCAAATAAACTGGGTCTTAAATTTGTGTGGCAGATATGGCTTCAGATTTTGACCTTTTGACCATTTCTAGCTCAGTTTTGGTTCAGTCACAACTGCTTTCTGCACTCAATAAATAAGGTTTATTTTTGGTGTGGGTTTGCTTTCTGCAAGTGTCTTTTGTGACTATTAAACTGTATTTCCAAAGTCGGAGCTTGTTAAACTTCAACCAAAAATATTCAGCAGCTCAGAGAATGTGATGATAGTCTGCGACAATAGGGGAAATTTTCACCAAAAAAAAATAGACTGCAAGAGAGACCAAAAAACATTCCTGTGTGCTGATAGACAGGGCTACTCCTGAGCATGGGAAATCTGTCCACCTGACAAATACATTACTTCAGAAAACTCTGCAATGTCAACAAACACAGACTACAACTGAGAGGAGTTTAAGGTAAGATGACTTAAGTAGGCTTACTTATATAAATAAATATAATATGAATTGCCATAAGTTAATTTAATATAAGCTATTAATTAATTAATTACTATTATTTTCCTTAGTCTTAAATGTTATTCTATTCCCTAGTCATATACATGATTATTTATGTATGTTTGTACTAAGAGCTCCTGCATATTAATTATATATTAATGTATTATTAATTTAGTTAATATAATAGGCTATTTGACGCTGAACTGAGTATGTTGCAATGTTTAATATTAAAATAAACATGCTTATGTTAGCTACATGACTTATCTAATTTAAACATAATCATGATAGCCTAGTTCCACTGTAACTGTCACGTCTCCAGTCACTTCCCCGCGTGTTTTATTCAAAATAACTTGCAGTAGGCTGTTACTGCACAATGGCAGGTGTTTATAACTCTCCACCTCTGATGAAGTGATGTATGTACCCTTATTGCTACAGTGCTCTTCGATTTTGAACTGAACATGTTCGCTCACTTCGGACTGAATCTCACTTTAGTTGGCGGAATACCCTGTGAAGTCCACTTTGCTGCGCACTTACTGTCGAGTGGAACACGCCCCGCAGTCAGACGCGGAAGAGAGATCTGAAACAAAACTAACCCGGTGTGTTTCAATCCGACGACTATATTCAGTGGTAAGTTCAGAAGTTATTCTTTATGTTGTAATGCAGGCTATACTGGAACTAATCTGCCATTTAGCTTTCTCAGCTTTCTTCCAAACCAGACCATGCTGGATGTGCAAACTATCTGAGTAACCAAATGGAAACGTCGTCGGTTAAACTTAAGTAAATCACTTTTGGCATTTAGTAAGACTAATCAGTTGATTAAATATCTAGACTGAAAGCATAGCCTAACTTTGTTTTAAAAAGGAGGAGGAGCAGGATTTCGGGTTTAATTTATGGAGAGAGAACAATGTTTTGCGATAGGCTGTTTTCGTTTTGACATCTGTTGTAACTCAGTGAGCGCGTTTACATGTAAGTTCTTAAGCCGAAAACGCACATGTAACATGATGTCGCTGATTACAATTTGCAAAAAAATAAAAAATAAAAATAACTTTATTGCACATACACTGTAAAACCCAACAAGTTAGCGTAACTCAAACCGTTTGAGTAAACAAATTCCCCTTGGCTTAAACCATGTAAGTTTTAAAACTTGCAGTTAAGTAATTAAGTGATTAATTAAGTGCTGATTGAGCATTAGTGATGAACACCTGCTGTTAACAAACAGAATCACTGAAGAAAAGAGAAACACAAGAACTACTACAAACTGACTTCAGACACAGCCTTAGATGAAATCAACTGAAATAAAATACATTAAATCTCTCAAAATCTGATTAAACAACTCCACAAACAGCATCACCAGCTCCACTTATTAATAACCAGACTGACTTTATTTCTGTCAGACATCTACAGAAGATCTTATTGAGAATTAACTAAGGTTTAGATGTTGATTTAGTTTCATTTGAAGTAACCATGTTAGAGATCAGTGTCTGCTTTAGTTGAGCTCTTGACCCTTGACTTCTGTGGTCTTGTTTTTTTCTGGTTGTTGTAACCATGTGTTCCTCGAACATATTTGCTACAACTCAAAAGCCCAGAGAAAATGATCAGTAGTTGGTTGTTATATGTTTATAATGACAATCATCTATTAGTGAACTGATCTCGTTGAGAGTGAACATAGACTCATTGTGTCTAATCTCTGGTTAAATAGATGTTGTATTGATTATAGTAAAAGTGATTCTAAGAGCCAGTGGTTCTGTGACAGTCAGTTAATATAAAGGACTTTCCAAACAGTTTGTCCACAAAAAGTTTTCATCTATGGTAGCAATTAGACTCACATAGACATCAAGAATCAACTTATGAACCTCAACAATGGTGACCATTAACAAATTAACAAAGTATAAATCCTTTAGTTTAAATGTGCTCACATGAATAGCCTTTATATGGTTCTATTGTGTTTGTTTTATTATTATTCTGAGAATAGACATATGATCATCTTTCCTCACCCGAATTGACCATTCGCAAAGAGCTTGATTGACAGGCGATCTGACCAATCAGAACGCGGATATTATGTGCCGCCGCTGCTATCCACTAGCTTGCCCGACAGCTACGGCCTGTCTCCATAGAAATACATGTTAAAACAGGGTAAAAAAGATTGACTAAATTGAAACTTTTTCAATATAACTAAATATATAAAAAATGTGTGGTGGGTTAAGCTGTGCTGTTGTTGGCTGCCACGGTAATGTAATAAGCTAAGGTATTCCTTTTGTACTTGTTTTGCTTACCAGAAAATCTGTCATGTCCGGCGCTGTATGCATTTCTTACAGCGCTCAAGTTAAATACTGCATGTTAAATAATAAAATAATATGTTAAAAAGTGTGCTCTTATCATTCTGTGGACAAAATCCTGTGAACTTTGCCCCAAATGGGAGCTGTATGCACATGTGCGCTCATCTGTTTTCAATGCAGGTTAACCGCGACCAGTGCTTAATTTGTAAATTTTGAGGCCCCGGAACAAAGCGGGGTGACGGATCCGACATGTGATTAGAGGAGGGAGAGGTAACGGAGCATTCAGCCGATCACATTGGTTGGCCAGTTTAAGTGATTAACAGCATGCATCAGTTGCTTTTATTAGGATTCACACATGAAAAACCTGAAAAAGCCATGAAATTTTGAAACAGCAATTTCCAATCCTGGGGGGGAAAAATACTAAAAAATAATGGAATTTTATTTCACAAATCTCTGTAATAGAGTTATAATTAATCCTGTCCAGAATTTTGTGAGGGATTGTGTGTATATCACAGTTTTACTCATCCCCGCAGCTTTCAAGTTTATAAGGAGGGAAGTGAAAGTGAACATGTTGGTATTCTTGTAGAGAAAAACATGCAAGTCCTGTCAGCGACAGCCAGTTTAGTTTTACTTTTCTTTTTGTTTTCGTTTTAAAAAGCTTGTTATCTTTGCTGTTTACCTCATATTATGCTATGGAGGCTTTCCTTATTTTTTTTATATTATTATTATTTGATTCCTCAGTGTTTGCTAAACATTCTGTAATTTATTAGTCGTATAATACAGCATGTGATGTGTCCTATGCCATGCCTCGTCTTATTCGTTTTTGTTAATAAAGGTTATGTAAGCTAGTTTGTCATTATTTTTTTTATAATATTATAAAACATTTTATTGTTTTTGTGCTTTTTAATTAAGAATAACAATGAATCCATTTTTTGTTTTAGTCTTAAAAAGTGAAAGGTGTATAGATATATAAGCAAAACAGACAATTATCTTTTCTTGTAAAGCGTGACACCAAGATCGCAAATTTGAAAGTGAAAGCAAAAAAAGGAATTGCTGGTCACAAAATTTAAATCACAAATAATACTGATGAAAAAGAACGGGTTGAATGTTGAACACTTTCGTTACCATATAACTATAAACTATGATAAAAGTTCATCAGCATGCATTGATTAATCAAATGTTGTAGCAAAAAAATTGCGACCAAATTATGTGCTCGTGCGACCAACTGAGAAAGTTAGTCGCAAAAGTGCGACCAGTGGGAAGAATGAGTCTAGAGCCCTGTATGGGTAAATAAATCCACACAAACTAGCAGATTAAATCAGTCATTTGAAAACAGCATGAGTGATTCAGCTGGACCGCGTCTTCTCTCTTTCACTTTCTCAAAGCGGCTTTACATCAGCACATCTGCAATACAACGAGCTGCTGCACGCTGTCGCTGATCCAAGACTTTCGCTCGCATTTCGGGAGAGTTGACAGAATTGTCACTTGCTAAATCGGGTCATTGTTGCAACGTCAAAAAATGTATAATTTGCACGTCTTTTTAAGCCAATCGGTACTGGTGCGCTCCAGAGGCGGTTTCAAGGCTGAGCGCTCACAGTCACATCCAAAGCCGCCTAGCGAGTATCATATTGAGTTATTTTTCGTAGTTTGTTGTTGAGCTTAATTGGCCAAATGCACACAAAATTACGCAAAAATGGCCGTCCTAGTGAGTATTGTCTTTCAGTGGCGCGTGAGGAGGGGGATCAGACAAAATGAGGTGCCGGATCGGATTTCAGAGATCCGGCTTGTTCCGGCACAAATTAAGCCCTGACCACGACACTTCGTCATCTTCCCACTCATTAAACTATGACAGGTGGGTCCTTTACTGCAAAAAGACGGTCACTGTGACACTCTAAAGTGATGAAACTATGGCGCTGTGTACTTTTCAAAACCATTTTTATAGGTTTCACATTATATTGTTGCAGTACCGCCGCTCCCTATATGCAGAGTATGCAGTTTGCATTGGGCACCAACTCCCAGGGGGGGCACCATCCCAGTTGCTCACAAAAAAAAAAAAAGAGAGATGTGACACGCCATTCCCGCATTCGCGCCCTCGACGGCTCGCACCTCATGTTTGTGGCTGAATGCAAATGATCATAATTGATGGACAACTTGTCTAGGCCTGTGGAAAGACAACAGCAATCCGACGCCGAGAAAAGAAAAAGCCTGTGCATCACTTTCACGTAGGCTGCATTTATAAGCCTGTGAAACTTTTTTGCTTGTTGACGTAATAGCTAATTTCACCACCACTAAAACATCTAATATTCTCTCTGAGTTTCCTTGTTCCCTTACGAAAATTATCCATGGTCTTAACACGAATAAAATAAAAAAAATCATGGTTCTTGTAGCCATGGTAACCGCAAATTAACCATGGTTTTGTTAAACTTCAAATAATAAATTTAAATAAATTTTAAGACTTTTTTTGTGGTTATAAAAACAGACCTTAGCCAACAACAGCCTTTAAAATGATTTAAAATGCATTATATAAAATAATTAAGCAGAAATGATTGGTTAATTAATAATTGTGGTTTCATTGAATAACACTGTTAAAATACATAATGTAATACAAAATAAATTTATGTACATTACATGTTATTACAGATGCCTGCAAAGGAAGCCAAAGGCCTAGTAATTGCTGCTGTTACACTTCCAGGACGATCAAGTCCTTGTTTAATATTGACCAAACATTTAATTCAATTACTTAATCTTTAGTTTTTGGCCACCTTTTGGTATAGATGACACAGCCTCTATTATGTCTTCAACAAAAAAACATGTGGACATCACAACCCTTACAAAAAATAACTATGGTTTCATCGTAGTAAAACTGCTTAATTTTATTTTGCGTGGTTTCTGAATGCTTGAGACTATAAAATCAATCAGACAACTGTATTAATACAATCAAAGGCAAAGGTAACTGTATAGAGCTACAATTGTAATTTGTAAATAATACAATTTAATTACAATTTATTTATTTTATTTTTATATTTTATTAAAGTTCTATTTTGACCCCTATAGTAGGTGTTTTTTGTTTTTTTTTCACTTCCATAATATTTGAGGGAGGCGGCACAACAATGCAATCCTGCTTAGGGCACCCATTTGGCCAGCAGCAGCCCTGTATTGTTGGCTGGGAAAATATGTAAATGCGCATGCCCAGTAGGCGCAGCTGTTTCCCTTCTAGCCTTATGTATTTATTCACTGCGTGATGTATTTTTCACTGCGTGAGAACATGTGTGTAGTGTGAGAGCGGCATTGTTTGTCGGTCATGACAACAGTAACTAAGGGTGGGTGGGTTTTGCAAACGCTTAATTGCTCCACAACTTGTAACATTCTAAATCAACATTTGGAGGTGATAAAAGCTATGTTATGGCAATTATATAATACAGCATTTTATGCATGTTCTTCGAGCCTGTCAATCAACATTAGCATGCCACCTACAGGATAACGCAAGGACATCTCTGCCAAAATTTTGTCCGCATGTGTTCAGATATTAGAATATAAAGTTTACAAAATGTTTTTCATATATTAGTGCTACGACCCAGAATCTGCCCCACCTAAATTTACGGTCAGGAGCTGCTACTGGTCTAGTTAGTCCATATGCGAAGGATACACTTGATACATCCATCAAAACAGGCTGAATGATAGATGCAAAGCTGTCTCCTGATCCTTCAAAATCAGATGGCTTTGAGCCACAGGAACAACTAAGATGCAGCAGTCTGATTGAGAATCACACTGAAGTGCCAGTGCAGAAGGAAAATATTAGATGCAAGCATCCAGTATTTAAGATGATAATCAAATATTAGTTTGCTCTCTGCAAGCAGAAGGCTTTGAATTAAAAAAAAATAGTAGTTGAAGACTGTGTGATACAGATTTTAAAGACAATGGAGCTGAAAATGTATGTTTTACTTGACGAATCTGAAAGTTGAAGTTGCCAGTTTTACTGCAATTTTTTTGTTATTGTCCTTTTGAAGATAATTACCAGATAAAGGTCTTGAATCAGGAGAAAGAGGAGGGGAACACACCTCCAAAATGAGCCACTGTGTGGAGAGAGAGGACGACAGCAAGGAGAAAGAAGAGTATGGTACAGAGACCAGCTGTGTGTCAATGAAGAGTGATCAATCCATGCGCAACACCAATAATTTCAGTGATGGAGCAGTGGCCTCTGACCCCAGGTATAGTAAGGTAACCATGTAAGCATTTGGCAAATGCTTTTACTCAGAACAATTTACAATGCATTCAAACTACACAGTGCAACACTAGCTGGTGTTTGGGACAATAAATTGTTAACAGTAGCTAGGTCCAGAATTTGTAAATAAAAGAAGAAGAAAGAAAATAGTTGTTTTCACAATACAGTACATACTGTTTTAAAGCAGCTTCTCAGAAAGTTAGCCTATATCTCATTGTCTTAAGAGTAATACCCAAATGCAGTGTTTCTTAATTCCAATCCTGGGTACCCATCTCCCAGAATATTTTAGATGTCTCACAAATTTAAACACCTGATTCATCTTATAAACTGTGTTAAATAGGCAGACAAGACTGAGATCTAAAACATCCTGGGAGGTAGGTCCTGAGGACTGGGGTCAATATGTATCAATATGTATCATATGTATATGGTTGATTGGATCACAAGTAGACAACAAAAACACATTCCTGTTCATACCTGGTGTTTTAGTCTGCCTCTCTTGTCCTCTTTTGACCACTTATTAGCTGATTTATTTGAGGGGAGGGTCTATTGGCAGGTCACCCTTAATATGGTCATGACACCTGTGGGAGGGTTAAAGGTCACTACACACTAATGTTACATCAGTGTTTGCTTCTTGTGTTGTTGTTAGCAAACAGATAATGCTGTATGTATTGTAAACTTTTTCATATATTTCGGTCTAAAGGATAAAAAAAAGCTCACACAACTTGCATATCAAATGATGTGACTGAAAAATATAAGGAAAGCAACATATCTGTCTAGTGCAATTCAACAACTCTTTCCACAGTCATTATCAGTAGATGGAGAGGACACGGTCTTTTGAGGCAGTTCAAATACATTCGACCACATCTACTCTTAAGAAAGCAATCTGATCAAATGTGTTTTTGGCTACCTCTTGAAGTGGTCAAAAGTGGACATACTCAAAACCCAGTTTATTTACCTGTATTTAGCAATGTCCCCTTTGAATCTGATGAACAAAAATGCAAATTAATACCAGGTGTAAACAGGATCTAAATGTTTAGACAGAGAAAAAAAAAAAAAACAAACTTTGAGAAGAACCAGACTCAGAGCTGTGGGAGCCTGTCCTCATTTGGCATTACAAAAAAAATGTGCATCTAGTTACATCATATGTGAAATTCAAGAATGAAATAATTAAATTATTCATAACTATTTAAGTTTTTTTGTAAGGACAGTGATTGCATGGATTATTCTTTAGTGAATGCATAAGGGTAGGTAAAAGAAACCCCGCTCATTTATTCCACTCAGTTTATAATTAAATAATTAGTAAATAATTTGCTGTGAAAGAAGTCCGTTATCTGAATAGAGAAGATGAGTAATTTGGACAAATGTAAATGTGCTGTGTTGTGATTGGGTGATGATCCAATCTGGCTCATCCATTCATGGTGATTTCTCATTAAAGCCTTGTGTAAACAGGGGCTGATATATTGCTTAAGTACACAAGAGATGTATAGACCATTGTAAAAAAGATCACCCAAATGGCCCAATGACGGAATGCAATGATATGGGTGAAAATATTCTTTAACTAATCTTTAAATTGAAATTGAGTTTACTATCTTTAGATGATAACGCTGTTTGAACTTTTTTTTAGTTAAATTTTGTTGATGTTGTGTCTTTTGTATATTATGATCAGATCTGTGCCATCCTCTACATTCCACTATCAGACCAACATCAGGGAGGACAAAACTGAAGCAGTCCTACAGAAACATACACCAGACACTGGAGACCTGCAGAGAGTCAAAGAACAGCACAAAACCAGTATGAAAAACAAGTATGAGAGATTATTTGAAGGAATGAAACTCCAAAAGAATGAAAGCCTCCTGAACAGGATCTACACACAGCTCTACATCATAGAGGGAGAGAGTGAAGGAGTGAATGAAGAACATGAAGTTTTACAGATGGAGAAAACAGCCAGAATAAAACACTCACAAGACACTCTAATCTACTACAATGACATCTTTAAAGCCTCGCCTGAACAAGTATCTGAGGAGAAAGACCAGATCAAGACTGTTCTTACTAAAGGCATCGCTGGAATCGGAAAAACCGTCTCTGTGCAGAAGTTCATTCTGGACTGGGCCGAGGGAAAAGCCAATCAGGATGTAGATTTCATGTTTGTGCTTTCATTTCGAGAGCTGAACTTGATCCGAGATCATCAGTACAGTCTTCACAGACTTCTGCTGGACTTTCATCCTGAACTTCAAGAACTGGACTCAAGGATTTATGAGGAGTGTAAAGTTGTGTTCATCTTTGATGGTCTGGATGAAAGCAGAATCACACTGATGTTTTCAGATACTCAGAAAGTTTGTGATGTGACTGAGACTTCATCAGTGGCTGTGTTGATGTCAAACCTCATGAAAGGAGAGCTGCTTCCCTCTGCTCTCATCTGGATCACCTCCAGACCAGCAGCAGCCAATCAGATCCCCTCCAAATACATCAACCGTCTGACAGAAATTCAGGGATTCACTGAGCCTCAGAAGGAGGAATATTTCAGGAAGAGAATCAGGGACCAGCATCAAGCCAGCAGAATCATCTCACACATCAGAAGAGCAAGAAGCCTCCACATCATGTGCCACATCCCCGTCTTCTGCTGGATCTCATCCACTGTGCTTCAGAAGCTCCTGGAAGAAGATCTGAGTGCAGAAATCCCCCAAACTCTGACTGAAATGTACATCCACTTCCTGCTGATTCAGCTCAACATGAGGAACCAGAAGAATGAAGAGAAAGATCCAGAGAAACTCCTGCAGTCCAACAGAGAAGTGATTGTGAAACTTGCTGAAGTGGCTTTCAAACAGCTGATGAAGGGCAATGTGATGTTCTATGAGGAGGACCTGATTGAGAGTGGCATAGACGTCACTGATGCCTCAGTGTATTCTGGGTTTTGCACTGAGATTTTTATGGAGGAATCTGTGATTCATCAGAAGAAAATCTACAGCTTTATTCATCTGAGCGTTCAGGAGTTTCTCGCTGCTTTCTATGCATTTTACCATTATGTAATGATACATATTGATACATTGCAGTTTTGTAATATGATGCACAATCTGCATAGAGATGCAGTAGATAAAGCCCTTGAGAGTGAGAATGGACGTCTTGATCTGTTCCTGCGGTTCCTGCTGGGCGTCTCACTGGAGTCCAATCAGAGACTCTTACAGGATCTACTGACACACACAGAGAACAGCTCAGAGAGCATCAGGAGAACCACACAGTACATTAAAGAGAAGATCAAAGATGGACATGAACTCTCCACTGAAAGATCCATCAATCTGTTCCTCTGTCTGCTGGAAGTGAAAGATCAGTCTCTGTCCAGAGAAATTCAGGAGTTTGTGAAATCAGACAAACACTCAGAGAAGAAACTCTCTCCTGCTCACTGCTCAACAATCGCCTACATGCTTCAGATGTCAGAGGAGGTGCTGGATGAGCTGGACCTCAAGAAATACAACACATCAGATGAGGGGAGAAGAAGACTGATACCAGCTGTGATCAACTGCAGAAAAGCCCTGTGAGTGTTCAATAATGTCTTAATGATTTCATTTGGATGTCTTTTACAAGAATTAGTATGATATTATTGAAATACAAGTTTACTTTTCATGTGTTTCAATCTCTTTCAGTCTTTCTGCCTGTAATCTAGCTGCTCAGTCCTTTGAAATTGTGTCGTCAGCTCTTCAATCCTCAATCTATGTTCTGAGAGAGCTGGATCTGCGTAACAATGACCTGCAGGATTCAGGAGTGAAGATGCTCTCTGATGGACTGAAGAGTCCAAACTGTCAGCTGCAGATACTGAGGTGTGTAAGAAGGATGATGTACTGTCAGTCGGTCATTATGTTCATGGGTGTCTGTAGATGATCTGACCGTGTGTCTGTAGGTTGTCAGGCTGTATGGTGACAGAGGAAGGCTGTGGTTATTTGTCTTCAGCTCTGAGTTCAAACCCCTCACACCTGAGAGAGCTGGATCTGAGCTACAATCACCCAGGACAATCAGGAGTCCAGCTGCTCAAACACAGACAGGGTGATCTGAACTGCTCACTGCAGATACTCAAGTATGTGGGGTAGTTATGATGCATATGTGTGTCTGTGTGATTTGGGTTACCTAAGAGGGATTTTTTTGCAGCTTGCCCTTAGAGGTCCTTGTAACAAGGGAGCCATGAAGGAAGCCAGAGACAAGGATCTAGGTGCATGATGATTTAATAAACAAACAGAATAACAAACAAACAGATCACATTGCGGCCGCACACAGACACACAGACAACACAAACGTTTTAGCGCTGCCCCGCTATTTTATCAATAAAATAGCTTAATCGCTCAAGAGCTACATTTTCTTTCTCAAAAAGGGGCTGGTAACATCATTGTTTCAAATGGAATTAAGCCACAGCTTCACTGTTAATAGAAATGCGGCAAAAAGGTGATCCGTACATACACAGCTCTCTCTCTCTCTCTCTCTCTCTCTCATAAATGAACAGTTGATGAATTACACTTTTCTGAGAATAGAATATTGAAGTGGAGATCGCTAAACTGCAAGCTAACCAGTGTTTTCAGAAAGCAAGTGCATTTATCCACAGTGGAGAGAGCGCGCATACACATGGTTTCCAGGTTGACAAAGATAAGTAACGCACTTAGCAGATAATTCCTTATTGTGCAAGTGGGAAGCTCTGTTTCGGGGATTACGTCTCTTTTAGGGATGGCTCGATACCATAATTTCGGCTTCGGTACGATACCAGAATGCAATACCTCAGTATAGATACTAAGTCGATACCATAGGTGACAAATAATCAGCCTCAAAATATATGTGAATTGAAAACAATTTTATTAAAATAATAATAAAAACAGATTCATATTTAATAACTTTGTATCAAACTGTAACAAAAAACCTACCGGGAACATAGGTTTACATTTTGAAAAAAATAATAATAATACAACTGAAGTAACGCAATTAATGGAACAAATGTTGCTTTTTTGTAAAGTGTTATTCTATCAGTCAAAGTAATATTCAAAATCACGTTATTATTTCTCTCTTTCTCAGATTGCTCTCAGATTTCAGACTCTCAGACAATTAATATTCGATTGTATCAAATGCAAGTGCATATATTACGTGACCAAAACTTCACTGGTTCTAGCATGTCACACATGCACATTTGAGCTTACTGTATCACATCTGTATGTGCGTTGATCAGTTGTAAATAAAAAGTTACAATTAAATCTGAATTTATGAATTATGCACTTGCCTGTTGATCTATTAATTCTCTAAAAAGATCAGGATGAGCAAGCGACAAATGCTTAGAAAGGTTTGAAATTGCCTCCTGTGGCAACACATGATTTATAGCAACGCTTGCATTCATGTGCAGTAAGGTCAGTTTGTTCATCTGTTTTGTATGCAGAGTAATGCCATATTTCACTTCCACTGTTCTCTTTAGTTATTAATTTTGGGCGCGTTGATAGTTTCATCTGTTTGATCCATCGCGTTGTTCTGTTGTTACATTTACCGGTTGCGCAGCAATTTGGGAAGCACTGACACCTACAGGTGCACTTTGCAACAGCAGCGTATGAAATACCAAATTGAACAAAATTATGCCATCGTACCGTTTGAAATATAATATATACCGATATTTAGTACCAGTATACCGTGCATCCCTAGTCTCTTTATACCAGGCAACCCAGTTGTGTTTCTCTGCGGCCAGATTAAACCTTGTTGTAGCCTATATTATGCTCTATTAATTATTTGTTAGAAACCTCGCACTTTTCTACTCCATTTTAAACTGTGTTCTTGTATTCAAATTCAAAATTGTATTCAAGCCCACTGCTGTACATGTGCCACAATATCGATACAGGGCCAGCTGAATCGATACTCGTATCATCAAATCTCTGTCATGATACATCGTTGTATCGAACACAGCACTATTCTCAACACAGTTCTGAAGCATGCTTTTTGTTTATGTTTGTTGACAGACACCAGTGTTTCCCACAAACTTGCAAATGCAAATTCATTCTCTGCCAGCTGTTGAAGAGGGAGATATAGTAATTTCCCCCTGTTAACGGCAGTAATCAAATAAGCGCTGCACTCACAAACGCTACTTTATCAGGCATTAGGCCCACAGGAAAGACGAAATGAAAATGACATCAATGTTTTTCTGAAGACGGTCAGTTCTTTTCAAAGATACATTCATATAAAACACCTGCGCAATTTTGAAATGTGCAGTGCTCATGCTCAGTTTATTCAACGAAGTATGTAAGCCTTTTGGAAAATATATCTGTGGCGGTCAGTTTTGATATTGTGACGAGCCGCCACAAATAACCCATGTATGGGAAACACTGGACACTGCTATAAGTCAAATGGCCATAATCTAAGTGATAACAAAAATAAAAGAGTTCCACACATATTACACAGCCTGCTGCTCATAACTGCTCAAGAGTGCACTGGCCACGAGCGATGACATCGTGGAGGCTATTGTCAGACCCACAGACACATTTCATGAGGAAACTTAACATGCACGTTTTAGCCAGCCCAGAAGTTTTGTCTGAATTGAATGTGCTTCTACTTTCACATGCAAATGACTTGTTGCACTTATGAATATAAGCAGCACAGTCGGCATACATTCTAGTAGGGTAAAACATAATAACACTTTTGAAACAATCTGTTTTGCCCTGCCATCATTAGCTGAAGCTGTTAACAAGATGCGGCTGCAGAGTGTGAGCTGCTCCATCTCACATAGCCAGAGGGAGAGAGATTCTACCCCAGATAGCAACATATTGTCGGACCAGATCCGGTCCACATCTGGCACATGTGGAATGATGATCTGGCCCACATGTAGCATGGAATGATGGCACTTTTGGTGTTTGCCAGATCTGGGCCACAAGCAGGCCATAGCAATGCCACATGTCAGCCAAGAGCAAAGAAATAAACCACACTAGACCTTATCGGCCCAATTTGCAACACAATCGGCCAATGCTGATTAATTAAAAAAATGCCAAAAATCAGCCAGATTAATCGGCCGGCTTATCAATCGGTTGAACTCTACAAGGAATATACAGGGCAGGAACACAAGCATTTACATCTAACTACTGACAGACCAGCACAGTAAACACAGGGCCTAAAATACACAGGATGACTTGATGAAATGTGAAAACAGTGAGACACTAATGAGGGAAACAAAAATAACTACAAAAGACTACAAAACTAGACAAAGGAAGCAGGACCTAAATCAAACTAAAGCACAGACAGGTAGAATATGTTTACTCTATTTCATGCTGTCTATGTACAGTATGTGTGTTGATCAATGTTCATCAAATAAAATTTGAGTAAAAGCCTAAATTAAATCTGTTCATCGTGCAAAGTGATTGTCTTTTCATAAGACTTGGATTAAACTGCTTGAATCATATGTATTACTCTTACAATACCTTTATGTCCTTT
The DNA here is from genome assembly GCA_027422415.1 of Schizothorax lantsangensis. NCBI lineage: Eukaryota > Metazoa > Chordata > Actinopteri > Cypriniformes > Cyprinidae > Schizothorax > Schizothorax lantsangensis. The sequence goes on from CM049841.1 coordinate 43,253,340, forward strand.
TTGGATCTTGAAAACCTGCATAGACTTTTAGAGGAGGTACAGAAATCTCTCAGGTTTCATTAAAATATCTTCATTTGTGTTTGGATGATGAATCTGATGGATCTGAAGGGTTTAGAATGACATGAGGGAGAGTAAATTATGACAGAAAAAAAACTACAAAACTATCATTTTATTTGCAGTTTTAACAGTCTTCAAATAGGTCATATCATATCAAATAATTTTTGTTTGTGTGCATGCTTTTGTCTCTGTTCAGTTTGGACCATGGAGGACATCTCAGAATCAAACCAGGACTGAGAAAATGTAATCCCTCTCTCTCTCTCTCTTACACACACACACACACACACACACACACACACACACATACATTTCATAGGGACATTCCAAAGGTGTAATTGTTTATACTGTACAAATTTTCTTTTGTATAAAATTTCTTCATTACGTCTTCTTCAAAACGTCTTCATGGGGACCAAAAAAAACAAAGTCTACACAATATCCAAAGTTTACTGGTATTAATATCCTTGTGGGGACATTTTTTCCCCATAACATAGAGAATACCCAGGACACACACACACAAACAAACACTCTTGTGCATATTTAATGATGATGTGATCTCTCTTCTTATGTTCAGACGCCTGTGATCTCACACTGGATCCAAACACAGCACACACACAACTCATCCTGTCTGAAGACAACAAAAAAACAACATGTGTGAAAGATCATCAGCAGTATACTGAACATCCAGAAAGATTTGCGCAACAGGAGCAGGTTCTTTGTAAAGAGAGTCTGACTGGACGCTGTTACTGGGAGGTTAAATGGAGCGGCTCGGGTCATGTGGCAGTGGCATATAAAGGAGTCGACAGGAAAAGTGGGATTGACTCTTGGTTTGGACTCAATAAAAAGTCCTGGAGTATGTATTGTTCTGATACAACTTATACTGTCTGGTACAATAATAGCAACAAAGACGTATCTGGCCCGTCATCCCGCTCTAATAGAGTAGGAGTGTATCTGGACGTGTCGGCCGGCACTCTGTCCTTCTACAGCATCTCTGACACACACACACACACACACACACACTTACACACATTCAACACCACATTCACTGAACCCCTCTATGCTGGATTTGGGGTTTATCCTGAGTCTTCTGTGTCTCTGTGTCAGATTTAACAACCTCTTGTGAGGAGCCACAGAGACACATACTGAATGTATGAATTTACACTTTCACTTTCAGGGTGGTTTTGCTTTTTTCAGTTCAGCTAGTTTTTGTAATGCATATGTGTGAACCAAGTTCATCCAATTTAATTCTGTTAGATCTTATTTATTCTATAATATGCAGGAGTAGTGAAGGTTTGTCTTACATAATATGATGTTATTGGTATGAACAATCTCAGTATGTAAAATCATAATAAAGTGATTCCTAACCATTTCACTGATAAATGGATAATCGTGAAAGAATGTTCACATAAATTACTTTAGTTATAGTTAAGGATGTAACTTCTAATAGGTATTAGTAAAATACAGTAATGGTCTAATTTTCTATTACTAATGGTCTATTTAGGTTTATATATATTTATATATATATATATATATATATATATATACAGGTGCATCTCAAAAAATTTGAATATCGTGAAAAAGTTATTTTTTTGTAACTTATTTCACAACAAAATTTTTTATTTTTTTTGATGATTAGAGCTTACAGCTCATGAAAGTCAAAAATCCAGTATCTCAAAATATTAGAATATTTATATTTGAGTTTCATTAAACGACCATCCCTACAGTATAAATTCCAGGTATCTCTTGTTCTTTGAAACCACAATAATGGAGAAGACTGCTGACTTGGCAATGGTCCAGAAGACAATCATTGACGCCCTCCACAAAGAGGGTAAGTCACAGAGGGTCATTACTGAAAGGTGTGGCTGTTTACAGAGTGCTGTATCAAAGCATATTAAATGCAAAGTTGACTGGAAGGAAGAATTTGGGTAGGAAAAGGTGCACAAGCAACAGGGATGACCGCAAGCTTGAGAATACTGTCAAGCAAAGCCGATTCAAACACTTGGGAGAGCTTCACAAGGAGTGGACTGAAGCTGGAGTCAGTGCATCAAGGGTCACCACACTCAGACGTCTTCAGGAAAAGGGCTACCAAGACACTACTGAAACAGAAACAACGTCAGAAGCATCTTACCTGGGCTGTGGAGAAAAGAACTGGACTGTTGCTCAGTGGTCCAAAGTCCTCTTTTCAGATAAAAGTAAATTTTGCATTTCATTTGTAAATCAAGGTCTGGAGTCTGGAGGAAGACTGGAGAGGCACATAATCCAAGCTGCTTGAAGTCCAGTGTGTAGTTTCCGAAGTCAGAGATGATTTGAGTTGCTTTTGGTTTGGGATGATTTGGTCCATTGTGTTTTATCAAGTCCAAAGTCAATGCAGCCGTCTACCAGGAGATTTTTGAGCACTTTTTGCTTCCATCTGCTGACAAGCTTTATGGAGATGCTGATTTCCTTTTCCAGCAATACTTTAGCACCTGCCCACAGTGCCAAAATTACTTCCAAGGAGTTTGCTGACCATGATATTACTGTGCTTGATTGGCCAGCCAGCATGCCTGACCTGAAACCCATACGGGATCTATGGGATATTTTCAAGAGAAAGATGAGAAACAGTCGATCCAACAATCCAGACGAGCTGAAGGCTCAATGGTGCCCCAGCATTGCCACAGGCTGATCACTGCATGCCACACCTCACTGATGCTGGAGTTTGTGCTAAAGGAGCCCCGACCAAGTATTGAGTGCATAAATGAACCTACTTTAAAGAACTTAAACTTTTCTATTTTGAAAATCTTTTTTTTGATTGATCTTAGGAAACATTCTAATATTTTGAGATACTGGATTTTTGACGTTCATGAGCTGTAAGCTCTAATCATCAAAATTAATATATACAGGTGCTGGTCATATAATTAGAATATCATCAAAAAGTTGATTTATTTCACTAATTCCATTCAAAAAGTGAAACTTGTATAATGTATACATTCATTCCACACAGACTGATATATTTCAAGTGTTTATTTCTTTTAATTTTGATGATTATAACTGACAACTAATGAAAACCCCAAATTCAGTATCTCAGAAAATTAGAATATTACTTAAGACCAATACAAAGAAAGGATTTTTAGAAATCTTGGCCAACTGAAAAGTATGAACATGAAAAGTATGAGCATGTACAGCACTCAATACTTAGTTGGGGCTCCTTTTGCCTGAATTACTGCAGCAATGCGGCGTGGCATGGAGTCGATCAGTCTGTGGCACTGCTCAGGTGTTATGAGAGCCCAGGTTGCTCTGATAGTGGCCTTCAGCTCTTCTGCATTGTTGGGTCTGGCATATCGCATCTTCCTCTTCACAATACCCCATAGATTTTCTATGGGGTTAAGGTCAGGCGAGTTTGCTGGCCAATTAAGAACAGGGATACCATGGTCCTTAAACCAGGTACTGGTAGCTTTGGCACTGTGTGCAGGTGCCAAGTCCTGTTGGAAAATGAAATCTGCATCTCCATAAAGTTGGTCAGCAGCAGGAAGCATGAAGTGCTCTAAAACTTCCTGGTATACGGCTGTGTTGACCTTGGACCTCAAAAAACACAGTGGACCAACACCATCAGATGACATGGCACCCCAAACCATCACTGACTGTGGAAACTTTACACTGGACCTCAAGCAACGTGGATTGTGTGCCTCTCCTCTCTTCCTCCAGACTCTGTGACCCTGATTTCCAAAGGAAATGCAAAATTTACTTTCATCAGAGAACATAACTTTGGACCACTCAGCAGCAGTCCAGTCCTTTTTGTCTTTAGCCCAGACGAGACGCTTCTGACGCTGTCTGTTGTTAAAGAGTGGCTTGACATGGACCCTGAAACCCATGTCTTGCATACGTCTGTGCGTAGTGGTTCTTGAAGCACTGACTCCAGCTGCAGTCCACTCTTTGTGAATCTCCCCCACATTTTTGAATGGGTTTTGTTTCACAATCCTCTCCAGGGTGCGGTTATCCCTATTGCTTGTACACTTTTTTCTACCACATCTTTTCCTTCCCTTCGCCTCTCTATTAATGTGCTTGGACACAGAGCTCTGTGAACAGCCAGCCTCTTTTGCAATGACCTTTTGTGTCTTGCCCTCCTTGTGCAAGGTGTCAATGGTCGTCTTTTGGACAACTGTCAAGTCAGCAGTCTTCCCCATGATTGTGTAGCCTACAGAACTAGACTGAGAAACCATTTAAAGTCCTTTGCAGGTGTTTTGAGTTAATTAGCTGATTAGAGTGTGGCACCAGGTGTCTTCAATATTGAACCTTTTCACAATATTCTAATTTTCTGAGATACTGAATTTGGGGTTTTCATTAGTTGTCACTTATAATCATCAAAATTAAAAGAAATAAACACTTGAAATATATCAGTCTGTGTGGAATGAATGTATACATTAAACAAGTTTCACTTTTTGAATGGAATTAGTGAAATAAATCAACTTTTTGATGATATTCTAATTATATGACCAGCACCTGTATATATATATATATATATATTTTGTGACGAGTCGGCTGCCTCCCCCCCTAATTATCAGCATCTCCCCGTCCCTTAATCGCCGCCCTTCACCAGGCTCCCGACGGGAGTGGGTGTGTGAGAGAGGAGGGGCGCTGAAACAGCCAGGTCTGGCGGCGTGTGATGAGGCACACACCTGAAGTGAATGGAGCCTCATCACCGCTGCTGTTATATGCCGGTTGCGCCTCTCCTCTGGAGACCGGTCTCTTCCCTGTGCATGCACACTGGTGTCCTCGTGGGTCCAGGAAGGGAGCGTTGGGGGAACGGGTGCCACCGAAGGCGCGAGCTGCCGGACCCGCGGTCCGGACGAGGACCGCACCCGCGAGACGGCCGTCGGGCCAGGATGCCGGGCCGACTAGACCCGTCGAGTGCTGCCGTGGACCAAGAGGTAGACGAAGCCGCTAGAGAAGCCACCGTCCCTCGCGCCCCGGACCTCAGAGGGGAGCGCGTGCGGCCGCCGGACTCCGCCCCTTACCTGGACCCTTCCTTCTTGAACACTACCCATCCTTCACAAACCTCGCAGCACGACGAGGACACCAGATCCCCTGTTTATTTTTGGACACTTCAACCCCTTTGGACACTTTGTTTTATTATTTCTGTTTAATAAAAGCCTCTCCGAGGCCTGACGCCACGCCCACTGTGTCTGTCGTTTGCTCCTCCCGCCACAATATATATATATATTTAAATATTTTACTTTACATGTAATGAAGCTAGAATATATGAAAGTTTCACTTTCTGAAATGATACAAAAAAACTAAACAAAAACTTGTCCATGATATTCTAATTTTTTGAGATGCATCTGTATGTACAGTATATGTTTGTGTGTGTGTGTGTGTGCGTTTGCATTTGCGTGTGTGTGTTGAATACTTATGGTGTCTCCAGTTGCATTAAAGCTTTATTTTGCCGCATTTAGGCTGCTAGGCACTGTCATGTATTGATAATGATATGACCCATTTAGGGGCAGTCACATTTGTGTTTATTTATTTTATTTGCCTTTATTTAACCAGGAGAGAACCTCACTGAGATTAAAAATCTCTTTTCCAAGAGTGTCCTGGCCAAGATAGGTGGCCCAGTTATACAAATACACGTATGACAAACAACAGTACATCGCAACAATAAAATATTACAGCATTAGAAGCATTTGCAAATCATTAAATCATTTTCTATTGCACACAAAAGTGTTTTAAAATTACTGAGACACCAAATGATTTAGCCGCAGTTTCATTTGAAGAGAGTTCCAGTCTGATGATGCAGCATATTCAAATGCAGTTTTACCTAAATTAGCTCGAGCTAATTTATTTTAAATTCTTCTACTTATTATTAATTTAGGTACAGAGCAATGCAAACCATTTGTTTCCACTATTAAAAGAGCAGTTTTGATGTACTTCAGGGGAATCAAGCTTTATTTAGGGGGTCAAGACCCCCTAAACCCCTCATCCATGTAATTCACACCCTGCTTCCACCTCAGAGTGAATAATTACATAATTAAAATACTGAGCAATTAACATTCATTTATATTTTTGTTACTACCTTGACATGTTGTTACTGTTTACACACACACACACATTCAGAGAGATATAAAAAATGTACTCAGACCTATATACACAGAATAAATATGTAATTTAATTTTACAATTATTTTTGGTTTCTTCTTTGGTCATGCAACTTAAATATTAGCATTTAAAAATAGGTTTTATTCTAAAAGTCTAAATAAATGACAGGTTATAAATTAAAATGACTGAATCAAGCTGAATTTATGACATCAGATCAGGTGAAAACGAGTCTTTAATGTAACTGCTGCATGATGTAACACTGGGTTAGTGGTTTTCCTCAAATTTTGCACATGGATGAATCATATTCTGTGTCTGTTATTTTAGTCTTTTAGTGAAGGTGTAATACAAGTCTTTATTTAGTTGATCAAACTAAGATATGAAGATGGCTCTGAATTAGTGTGTAATTGAAGCATGTGTTCAGACAGACGTCACACTCGCACACTGTCTGCTCTCCATTTCATGTGTCTTTCTGATTTCTCCTCTCATCTCTCAGTCGGTTTTCATTCTTCATCTTCATTGGTTGTACTCCCTCATGTACTGAATGGATGTTGTTGGAGTTTCTGCTTTTGGACGGGGGTCTCTGTGAGTCTGTGTGTCCAGGACAGTCTTCTCTCTTTGGGACACGGCCGGAGTCTGTCTCTGTTCTGTCTGGATCATCTGACCACCAGAGGTGGAAAGTCCAGGGGTCAGAAAGTAAAAGTCCTGCCATATGTTTATTCCACTCATGAACTCAGCAGCTGATTTCACTAATTAGTTCTACCTCCTCGCTGGAAAACTGTGCTAATTAGATAATCCAGGTGATTGGAACAAAATACTGAGGAGGACTTTTACTTTCTGAACCTGGTCTTTCCACCTCTGCTGACCACTGAGAGCTGTGAATGAGAGACGACTGACACACATGAAGGTAACGGAGTTAATTCGTCATTTTGGAAACACTGCAAGGCAAGATACATGCACACACATGTTTGTTTCACTATATTAGTGAGGACATTGCATATACTTCCATTGAAGTTAATGATGGAAGTCAAGATGGCGCTGCTATGCACGGATGCCGTCTAGGTCACTCCGCTTAGATTGTGCTTTTATTTACTTTTTTAAATTACTTTTGCTTTCTCTCTTTACACACATAAAGTCTGCACTGATCACCTACGACAAAGGAACACTTTTGGACATTGGAAACCGCTTCACCAACCTGGTTCAGGACACTTTATCACCAAATCCATCGTGGCCTCTTGAGATTCTTCGAAACGCGGAGAACAAAGGCCACAGGAGACGGAACAAGAAACACAGTGGAAAAAGCGCTGGTATTCGCAACAGACTGAGGAAAAGGGCTCACAGTCCTCCTTTACCGAGCATTCTGCTCGCTAATGTCCAATCCTTGGAGAATAAGATGGACGATCTTAGAGCCAGGATAAATTTCCAACGGGACATAAGGGACTGTAACATCATCTGCTTGACTGAAACATGGCTCACGCCCTCGGTTCCGGTCACTGCTGTAATGCCGTCTGATAACTTTTCTGTTTTACAGATGGACAGAACAGCCGAGGCCGGTAAATCCAAAGGTGGAGGAGTGCGTTTCATGATTAACAAGAAATGGTGTGACCCCAGGAATATCTCCTCTCTGTCGCGCTCCTGTTCGCCTCATCTGGAACATCTATCCATTATTTGCCGCCCATTCTACCTACCCCGTGAGTTCTCCGTGGTCATCGCTACTGCTGTTTATATCCCACCACAGGCAGACACCGGCTTGGCTTTGTCTAAACTTTACGATGTGCTCAGCGGCTACATTAACAAACATCCTGACGCTGCCCTTATCATCGCGGGGGATTTTAACAAAGCCAACCTCAGGCAGGTCATGCCGAACTTTCACCAACATGTATCCTGTCCAACTAGAGGACCGAATACACTGGATCATTGCTACTCTCAGTTTAAGAATGCCTACAAAGCCCGCTCACTACCGGCTTTTGGCAAATCGGACCATGCTGCAATTTTCCTCACACCGGAATATAAACAAAGGCTCGCACAGGAACCCCTGGTGAAGAGGGAAGTGACGCGTTGGTCCTCCCACTCAGAAGCTATGCTACAGGTGGCTCTTGATGACATCGACTGGGACATGTTCAGGGCGAGTTCATCTGACGTCAGCGAGTTCACGGATGTAGCAGTGAGCTTTGTAAACACACTAACCGAGCAAGCTACAGAAACGATAACTAAGGACCTTCCCTAATCAGAAACCATGGGTGGACAGAACAATCCGTGATGCGTTTAACAAACACACTGCCGCATACAATGAGACTCTTTTGTCTGAGAATATGAGTGAGTACAAAATATCGTGCTATGCTCTCCGACGGGCAGTAAGAGCCGCCAAACATCGATTCAAGGAGAGAATTGAGTCTCATTTTCAGCTCAATGACTCTCGACACATGTGGCAGGACTAAGGACCATCTGTGCCTTTGGAAACAAATCCTCCGTGGAGATGAGAGCAGATCCGTTGCTGGCCAACGAGTTAAACACATTCTACGGCCGCTTTGAATGCAATGGCGGCAGCGCGACTCTGCCGATCAGCGTGTCAGGAAGCAGCAGACAGAGAAGCGATAATCATGTGATCACCGTGTCGGAGGACGAGGTTCGGAGGGCACTAAAGAGAGTGAACATCAGGAAAGCGGACGGACCTGACGGGATTACTGGCCGTGTTCTGAGGTCCTGCGCTAATCAGCTTGCTGGTTTGTTCACCTCAATCTTTAATGAGTCCCTTGCTACCTCTGTGGTTCCCACCTCCTTTAAAAAATCCATCATCGTCCCTGTGCCTAAGAACAATAAACCCTCTTGCCTGAATGACTATCGACCAGTGGCCTGGAGACTTGTTAAGAGCCACATTAGCTCATCCATCCCTGTTACTCCTGTTATCGTCCCAATAGATCTACTGATGATGCCATCTCTCACATACTCCACTCCTCCCTCACACACATTGACAGCAGCAATGGGAACTTTGCAAGGCTGCTATTCATAGACTATAGCTCAGCTTTCAACACCATAGTCCCCATCAAGCTGTCTTCTAAACTCACAAACCTCGGCCTAAACACTTCACTCTGCGACTGGATTCAAGATTTCCTCACCGGCAGACCTCAAGTGGTGAAAGTCGGCCAGTTCACCTCAAACTCCATCACCCTGAACGTAGGAGCCCCACAGGGTTGTGTCCTGAGTCCCCTGCTCTACTCTCTCTACACTGTAAAACCCAACAAGTTAGGGTAACTCAAACTGTTTGAGTAAACCGATTGCCTTAAAACCCCGACAAGTTAAGTTAATTCAAACCGTTTGAGGAAACTGATTGCCTTAAATATTTAAGTTTTTAAAACTAACAGTTATGAGTGCTCTGAACTTATTTCAGTTGAGTTCGCTAAAATAAGATAAACATTGCAATTAAGTAATTAAGTGATTAATTGTATATTAGTGATGAACACCTGCTGTTAACAAACAGAATCACAGAAGAAAAAGAAACAAGAACAACAACTAACTTTAGTCACAGCCTTAGATAAAATCAACTGAAATAAAATACATTAAATCTCTCAAGATCTGATTAAACAACCCCAACAACTGGCAGATGATCTGAATGAGTTATACTGCAGGTTTGAAAAAACACCCAACACCCGCTCTGAACACCTCTCCACACAACCATTAACACCTCCAGCAACCCCCCTCTCCCCCACACCTGCAATTCAGATCAGCGAAGACGAGGTGCGCCAGGTCTTCCGGAAGCAGGAAAGGAAAAAAGCACCAGGCCCAGATTGTGTTACACCAGTCTGTCTGAAATCCTGTGCTGATCAGCTGGCCCCCATCTTCACACAGATCTTCAACAGATTACTGGAGCTGTGTGAAGTCCCTTCATGCTTCAAACGCTCCACCGTCATCCCCATCCCAAAGAAATCCAAAATTACAGGACTAAATGACTACAGGCCTGTGGCTCTAACGTCTGTGGTCATGAAAAACTGGTGCTGGCCCACCTGAAGGACATTACTGGACCCTTACCGGATCCTCTTCAGTTTGCCTACAGAGCAAACAGGTCTGTGGACGATGTAGTCAACATGGGACTGCATTATGTTCTGCAACATCTAGACAGACCAGGGACTTATGTGAGGAACCTGTTTGTGGACTTCAGCTCGGCCTTTAACACTATCATTACAAACCTCCTCCTGCCTAAACTAACTCAGCTCTCCGTCCCCACCTCCATCTGTCAGTGGATCAAAAGCTTCCTGACAGACAGGCAGCAGCTAGTGAGGCTGGGAAAATACACATCCAGCACTCATACGATCAGCACTGGAGCTCCCCAGGGCTGTGTTCTCTCCTCACTGGTCTTCTCCCTCTACACCAACGACTGCACATCTAAAGACCCCTCTGTCAAGCTCCTGAAGTTTGCAGAAAACACCACACTTATCTGCCTCATTCAGGATGGTGACGAGTCTGCTTACAGACAGGAGGTTAAGGAGCTGGCTGTCTGTTGCAGTCTTAACAACCTGGAGCTTAACACACTCAAAACTGTGGAGATGAGCGTGGACTTTAGGAGAAACCCCCCTGCTCTCCCCCCACTCACCATCATGAACAGCACTGTAACGACAGTGGAGTCATTCAGGACCTGAAGTGCGACACATAGACTACATTGTTAAAAAGGCCCAGCACATAGAGTCCATTGTTAAAAAGGTCCAGCAGAGGTTGTAATTCCTTCACCAGCTGAGGAAGTTCAACCTGCCACAGGAGCTGCTGAAACAGTTCTACTCTGCCATAATTGAATCCGTCCTCTGCACTTCTATAACTGTCTGGTTCAGCTCAGCTACCAAATCTGACCTCAGAAGACTACAGAGGGTAGTCCGGACTGCTGAGCGAATCACTGGTACAACCCTCCCCACTCTCCAAGAACTGTACTTATCCAGCGTGAACAAAAGGGCTGGCAAAATCACTCTGGACCCCTCACATCCAGCACACTCCCTCTTTGAACTGTTGCCGTCTGGTCGATGCTACAGAGCTCGGAGCACCAGAACGGCCAGGCACAGGAACAGTTTCTTCCCTTAAGCAATCCATCTCATAATCACCTGACAATAATTGTGGAACACACACTATTTATACACTATTTACACACATACTTAAGTCTACATTTCAATTTGCACATAATATACCTGTACATACAACTGTTTATTATTATATACCTGTTGTTACGTTCACCTTCTGTCTAGGGGATTTTGAGGGGAAGTAACAAAGGAAAAAGTATAAAATTAAAAAGTGTGCAAGAACACACTTCAGTCCTCTGTCCCAGAGTGAAGACAACACCAATTCATATATATACACAAATTTAGATTTATTTACAAAAAGAAAGGACAAGAAGTTTAACATAAGGAAATAGGGAGCAATGGCTCAGGAGAGAGCAAGGCCTAAAATAACAAACCAAACAAAACATTTAACTAACTAATTTTAGGAGCAGCCAACTTACCTCAAAAGCCCAAAAGAAAAGAGAAATAAACAACATAATACTTCCCTCAACTCCTTAACTGAACCAAAAACAGGGATGAAAATAGTATCCAAAGAAAAAGGCACTCTCTCCCTACAGCTTCCCTTTAATTCACACCAATAAAGAAAATAATACTATATATCTGCTACTTAACTCCAATAAAGCAAAAACAGGGTTAGGTATAATCTCCAGACACAGCTCACAAAATCAGAGGACAAACAACAATCCACCAAAGTGTTCAATCTGGAGCAGGGGAGAAGTGTTTCTCCTTACAGCAAACACTGGACTGCCTTTATATACTCCACTCTCAGTCACAGGCATGCTCTGATAACGAGCTACAGGTGATGGTGATTCAGCCTGAGAGGGAACAGAGTGAGAGGGGGAGAGAGAGAGAGAGAGACCAAGCACAACACAGGGCACACAACCACGCCCACACATTTGTACCAGAAAAGAATAAATAACAATGGAAATACGTCCGGGGACGTAACACCTGTACATATAATTGTCAATTTGTATATTGTTATTCCTTATTTACTTGTTCTATTTTTATTTTATTTTTTTTATTATCTGTGTTTTTTGTTCTGTCACTGTCATTCTGTTGCACTGTAGAAGCTTCAGTCACGAAAACAAATTCCTCGTATATGTAAACATACCTGGCAATAAAAGCTCATTCTGATTCTGATTCTGATTCTAAATTCTTCAGTGTCTTTCTTGGCCAAATCACTGCAAACCCTTGACCACTGGGCCACCTTTTTGCATTAAATTAAAAGATTTGTGTTTTCACATTCAGGAAAGGTGGAGACCATTAATGCAAGAGAAACTGCTCCAATGAGTGTTTCACAGGACATGTTTGGCAAAGACCCAGAGAAATCAAAACCAGGTAAACCACCAAAGAGCTGCATATCTCAAAATCCAGTCTCCATGATGATTTTACAGCTAGCAGATTTGGTTAGAACATTAGTACACACAAACGTTATTTATCATTAAACAGAAAAGTGAATCTACCTGATAGTTTCTTGCCCCTTTTCTTGCCCCTTTGTCTGTTGCATGAGCTCCTCTGGAAGGAGTGTTCTGTCATGAGAGGGATTTCAAATTGGCAAGGCCTTGGCCTTGGCCATCAATGACACTAGTGGCACAATTCTGAATAATACAGCATTGTGGTAAGAATATGTCATTTGTGAACTAATTTTTAAGCAGTACAAAAACACACTTTCTCAGTGGCAGCTGTTTAGGTCACAGATGGAAACAGCAAAGGCCTTCAAGGCAGATCTGACACTATTATAATACTATCAGTCACAGCCTTTGCTATGTTTAAAGGGGCCTCTGCTTGTGCACAAAAAAAAGATGGGAGCTTGCTGCAGAAATGCCACCAAAATTAATAAAGATGAACCAAATATCCAAGATATGGTGCAAAAGATGTTTCTGTATATGTATATATGTACCATACAATTTTCCCAAATATCAGCAGCATGTTTGCAAATGTGATTTCATACATCTCAATAAACAAATAGCTAATATTATTTGATTTACACTGCCCTCCAAAAGTTTGGAAATGCCCTAAAAGTGGGGTTTTGGACAATATTGGCGTGAATCCTTTTTAATTTGTGAAAATTCTGCACTGATAAGGGACAATACAAACTACAAAAACATATTTTATTACAGTACATAAACAGTTTATACATAGAAAAAATAATAATTTTGTATTTAATATTTGTAAACTATCTGACCTAAATTGTGTTGTAATTGGTTCATTGTATTCTAAACTTAATTGGCAATCAATTTTTGAAGCTACTAAAGTGTGAAGACCCAAAGATCTTTGAAAAACCTGGGCCAAGTTTAAACCAGTAACCAGGCATCACAGCTGGCAAAGGGGCATGTCTGACTTTGACATGTATATATTGCCATTATTATGTAATCAAAATGAAAATATTATTGCTGGTCTTCAATGATAATGGCAAGTTACGTTAATGTATTTGCACCAAAAGATGATAAGGATTTATGCTAATATCATCCAAAACCCCACTTTTCTAGGGCGTTTCCAAACTTTTGGAGGGCAGTGTACATTTTAGATATTTTTTTGACAATCTTTGCTATCTTGCCAATGAAAATAGTCTGAAAAAGTAGAGCCATTGCCTTCAAGTAACAATTTCAGTTTCATTACTGAATGAATCTGCGTTTGTGAATGAATCAGTCTATGAATGACTCAATGAGTCAATCATAAAGACAAAGGCTGCATCCGAAATCACTTTTTTTATTTTTTTTATTGTGCAAGTAATTAATATTTTTGTATAATTTTTGAAATAAGTAATTACTTTGCAACCGCAAAAAGAATATGATCTATATAGTATGAATGTAATCTGGACATACTACATTCGGCATGTTGTCATTGTCATGTGACCTACCAGCATCAGCTGCTTTGCGTCACTGCTGTTCATAAATCCTGTTCCGTGGCCTCATGGGACAGTAAAATGTCCATCGTATGCATACTTCAAAATCACACCAGGAGATCCGAATACTTTTTGCCAACTCTTTTATGAGTACTGGGAATTCGGAAATACTTATTTTGTCACATACTATTTTTCACCTACTATACTACTATAATACTAGGGAAGTATGCGATTTCAGATGCAGTCACTTGTTTTGCCCATAAATGAATCAGCAATTTTGAATGAATTATTTGACTAAATGATTCAATGACTCAGTCATTAAAACAATAATTTGCTGCCACCTGTATATGACATCATCTAGCCTCTGCTCTTGTCTTTCTCTTCTTTTCAGTGAAGTGTTTTGTGACTTAAACAATAACCCCTTGAAGTATAATGATACAATAAGATTTCCCAAACTAGCTGAGACCTATGAGAAGATAGCAGAAGAAGGACCAGATGCCTTTTACGATGGGTCATTGACAGGCTGCAGGTTATTTAATTCTTACATTTTATTCTATTCATATTTAAGCGGTCAAGAGGCTTAATTTTATCACATTATGCAAATCTGTCTGAATCTATGTTTCTTGTAACACAGGAGGGATCGTAACACGTGAGGACCTAAAGCATTATAAGCCAGTGCTGAATGAGCATGCATTAAACTTCACTGTGGGGAAATACACATTTCATGCTCCTGATGCTCCATTTGGTGGACCTGTGCTCGCTCTGATACTCAACATACTCAAAGGCCAGTGAGTGTGCATCTGTGTGTGGATAACAGCTTGAGAATTCTAAGGTCAGCATTCTGCAATTACTTAATTCTCCATATTTATAAAGCCACTTCATTCAGGGCTGGGCTATGGCATACATGACACAGGCAGTTGCCAAGGGCCCAACAGTTCATGAAATACTGTAGGTGCTCATGTGAGACACATGTTCAGTTCAAAGCTACAATACATGATCATCCAACACAATAGCTTCTGTTACCTTTATATTAATATAGTTTAATTCAAATTACCTGAGTTAATTCTGTAAAACAGACAGTCCATGCCATCATCTTTTGCTAAACTAGTTGCTCCAGACACTTAATCTATTCATCATTTAAATTTTGAGATCATATAATACAGTCTGAAAAGCACCAAAATACTTATTCTCTTAGATAGCAGACACACACAGAGTGATGTCTTTCTTTGATATTATAATGAAACATTTCATTTCAGGTTTCAACATCTCAAGCAGCAGTGTGTCCACAATAGAGAATAAGACTTTGACCTATCATCGTATGATAGAGGCTTTCCGCTCCGCTGATGTCCAGAAGAGTAAACTGGGAGACCCACTGTATGAAGACCTCGCTGAGGTAAGTTCAGCTCTACTTTCAAATTCATCGGGCCTCTATTGGATATCTGCAAGCTATTATGGTTTAGTTCACCCAAAAACCCGACTCAAGGTCCTTTGCTGATCCAGTTCCACTCACTCTGCTTCATTGTTTCCCTGTCTTCCACACTGTCTTTCACCAAATGTTATATTATTATTTACTGATAATGTTTCCTTCCACATATTTGAACCAAACATGATGAAAGTGGTGACATGACACACAAGATAAAGACACCTAAAGACATCTAAAGACATGTCATGGTCAGAAGATGAATAAACATTGACACAATTTTCAGTTTTTTGGGTGATCTTTACATTTAAGCCAACTCATATCTCAAATACAGAATTTCTGAATTATCTTAACTTTTGCCACATCTGACAGGAGTAACTTGCGTTATGGTAGATATTATTTTCTCATAGTCTTTCACTGTTCCCATATTTACGAATTTAGTCAATCTTACTTCACAGATTGTAAAAAGAATGACCTCGGAGAGCCTTGCGGACGAGATCAAGAGTAAGATTAAAGATGGCATCAAACAAATCAGCTACTATGAGCAGGAGGACAGTGATGGTGTACCTGATGACCATGGCACATCTCACCTGTCTATCCTCGCTGAAGATGGGAGTGCAGTGGCTGTCACCAGCAGTATCAATAACTAGTAAGAGAAATAGAAAGATACAAAGAGAGCAGTGTTTCATAATCTTGGTATTGATCTAACACACCCAATTTAATTTACTGAGCGCTCTTCCATCTATAATATCAAACATGCTGGAAGTTGTCAGAGAATCAGCATTGATCAGTCATTGACTCTCGAGCAACTTCCAACATGTTTGTTATTATCAGAGCCTTCACAGCCCAGAGGGAACAAATACCTCATGCGGCTTTACATGTTGAGATCTCTGCATGAACGACATTGTAATTTTTTTGTGAGTTACACTACTATATGTCTATGTTCTTGCAGTCCTGTTGTTATTTTTGACAAGCATTACTGGTGGTCTGAGAGAAAGTCAGAGGCATTGGTTTAGTCTGAGAGGGAAGCAAAATTTCAGCGAGAGTAGTCAGTAGATTTGAAATCTCTCACCAAAATCAAGTTGTTTCAAATCAGGTAGTTGGACTTAGCTTTTAGCAATATTTATATTAAACCATGCTAACAAAAATTACACAGAGTAAAACACAGACTAAAAACTTTTTCTTTTTTTTTTGGAAACAAAAACATTTTTTAAAGAAAATATGTTAATGTACTTTTGGTGTGTATTTTTATGAAGCTCTGTTGCTTTGCTGTTCTTTTCAATCTTGGATATTTTTGGCATTCTCATAGTTTTGGTTCTGGGGTGATGTCACGCTCAACAGGCATTATATTTAATGACCAAATGTGGGATTTCTTTGATCCTGAGCTGATAAGTGGACTTGGCAAAATCAACTTAATTAAACCAAGTAAAGAAAGAAAGAAAGAAAGAAAGAAAGAAGTATAAGTCAAACCACCAATATAAATATTCAAATAAAAAATACTATTTGTTTTGACAAAGGTAAAAGGCCACTTTCATCAATGTGTCCCACAATCATATTGGACAAACACAGTGGACAGGTCAAAATGGTGGTCGGAGGTGCAGGTGGGACAAATATCACCACATCAGTTGCTCAGGTAACAAAAACACTGAAATCATACATTGACATTTGATTACTGGATTATTATTCTTAACTTGAAAAAACCCCCAAAACATTTATTTCTGAATAGGCCAGTGGCTATGGTTATGTGCTTTTATAAGTAAACAATAGGTTCTTTGTTTGTGTTTTTTTTTTATGTAATTGTCTTTTCTCTAAAAACCCTTTCCCCCTCTCCTGTGTCTCTTATCTCAGGTGATCCTAAACTATCTGTTCTTTGGCTATGACCTGCAGAAAGCTGTTAAAGAACCCAGAGTTCAGATCACGCTAAATGAGACAAATATAGAAAAGTGCCTTGAAAAGGTTTGTCATCTAATTCAAATTCACAAAGTCATAAAAGTGATCATTTTATTAATTTTCTCGGTGTGTTGTATTTCTGAATGCAGAGTATAATTGATGGCTTGAAGCTGAAGAATCACACTAAAATCTGTGCTGAATCTGACCCCAGGAATTACCAACCAGCATCACTACTGTCTATCACACAGTTCCTAGGACTGTTGCACATTTGCTCATTAGTATTCCAGCTTGTCTATTTTTTTATTTAGATTATACTGTAAAAAATGTTTGATTACTAAGTCATGGCAACATGTTTTCCATTATTTTAACTCAAATAAGTTTAACCACTTTCAACTTAATTTTTAACAGCCGATTTGATTATACTTCATTTATAGCATTTTTTTGAACACATTTTTTAATTAGTTGGATTTTGTTTTATTTTTTATTTTTTTACAGCATATCTATTGCCATAACTGCTATGACTACAGTCTATATTACTAAAGCATTTGATTATTTTTTTCCTCACATATCTCAATATACACAACAAAAGAAATAAAGGAATTTCACTCTTCTAAGCTTTACTGAAAAGAGTTTGATTGATTGTAAAAGAGTTGTTTCAAATAATAAAGTATCCTGTCAGCTTTACTTGATAAGTGTTGTTCTGTCAGTATAACATTGGTGAATAAATGCTAAATCTGAAGATGTGAGAATATTAGTAACAGTACAGTGTGGAGAGGAATGACAAAAAAATTAATAAAAATACTTAAAATTATATTACATAAAAGTATCCTGATATTCTTTTTTCCCCGTGTTGGTTTAATTGTTATTCATACTGTGAGTCAGTTAAATCGCAATCTGAGGATGTGATGCTGCTCTGCGCCGCTAGAGGGACTGCGAGTGTTTTTCATGCGTGTAAACAAGACTCACCTGAAAACGAAAGTAAACAAAGAGAAAAGAAAAGGGGGCTGTAATGCACCTATAAACTGGATACCACCCGCCGTTAAACTAAACAGAAGAAGAAAAAGAAGAAAAGATGAGACGCCATTTCGAGGCTGTATAAGGATCTGTATTTTGTGGTAAATTCAAAACTTATTCTACATTTAACCATGTCATATAAAAATGAGCTGTCATTTGTTATATTGGAATTCAATCCAAAATCACTGTATCAATACAGTTTAACAACTTTGAACCCAATGCCAGAAACATCGACGAGTAATGTGCTCCGTTATTGCTGTTATATTATATAACACACTGTTATATTATAAAACATTGATACATGCTAATTAACTGAAATCGGTCGTGTAGAATAGATATATATATCCTTATATGTGTAGATACTGATGATAACGAAACAAAAGTTTGATGGTAAAAAAACATTAAGATGTGTCTCTACCAGGACAAGTTTTAATGTGCATCGATGGCTTTGTTTGTACCTGCACACTAAACAATAAGCAAATGATTGTTGGTTCTGTTTAACAAACACGAGAAAAGGAGAAGCACAATGGTTCATTACAAAAATAATTAACTTAATAATTAACTGTAATGTGTGATGCATTCAGCACAGCTAGTACAAAACAGTGCTGAACACTGCATTTCTTAATCCAGATTACCACACTATACTACTATACAAAAAATAACAAATATTAGATAAGTCACACGATAGAAGATCCAACTTATCTTGCATAATGTTTTGAGAGTAATATTTCAATCTACTGTATATCACATTGATCATTTTGAAATTTCTACATTTGAGATATCTTTACATTCATAATTTATATGAAATGAATGTAAGTATACTGTTTAAGGGATCTAAATTATGAAATGTAACATAAATATGTGACGTAAGTGATATAAATGATAACAGCATAAAAATGAAAATACTCTGTCATGATAAAAGTGTATTACTCTTCTGAAGCTTCATTGTATTTACACAACCAAAACACGATCAACTTTGAAAGGGACTGATATGTTCCTGATGCATGTCAGATGCTTTAAATATATCAATAAAGAAGGACTCATTACAGACAACATTATCCTGACCCAAATATATATATATGTGTGACCCTGGACCACAAAACCAGTCATACATTTTTTTTCATACAATTTTTACATCATCTGAAAGCTGAATAAATAAGCTTTCCATTGAAAAACATATTTGGCTGAGATACAACTATTTGAAAATCTGGAATCTGAGGGTGCAAAAAAATAAAAATATTGAGAAAATCGCCTTTAAAGTTGTCCAAATTAAGTTCTTAGCAATACATATTACTAATCAAAAATTAAGTTTTATATATTTATGGTAGGAAATTTACAAAATATCTTCATGCAACATGATCTTCACTTAATGCCCTAATGATTTTTGGCATAAAAGAAAAATCAATAATTTTGACCCATACAATATATTTTTGGCTATTGCTACAAATATACCCAGCGACTTAAGACTGGTTTTGTGGTCCAGGGTCACATATATATATATATATATATATATATATATATATATACACGTACACACACACACACACACACATATATATATTAGGCCTATCCATGTTTACTTTTGATATTTGTGTAATTCTGATCATTACACAGCCAAACAGTTTTCCAAGCTGAGAAACATGTATGAAATTATTTATTGTTGTTTCACGCATCTGTAAGTCAAGATTTTAAATTGGTTCTCTTGGTAGCTTGGAAAACAAAATGGTTATTCAGGTTTTGAATAAATTGTATATGGAAAGCGAGAAAAGAGTGCTCCCTTTATATTCACTGGAGCTGTCAATCTGATTGAGCTGCAGCGAATGAAACTATAATCAATGAAGAAATTTACTCTGCACAGTTAGTCTTTTATTTGCATCATATCTGCATTGGCTATTGCAATCGTGCACTCAACAGATATGTCTGGGATTGGTTATAATGTTCAACGCTGCAAATAATGGAAAAAAAAAGAAATCATCAATGCACAGGAAGAAGGTCTAAATATAAAGCCAGTTGACTACCTCTGTCCTAAATGTTCAAAAACTATATTTTATGTTATTGGTTTTTATGTCTGTCTGTTTGTTTTTAATTATTTTCCTCTTGATTGTATAGGTTTAACCTTCAACATAAAGGGTCAATCAATCTCTCAACATTGTTTTTGGCACAAGAGGAGGGCAGGGCTATGAGTCTCTGAGAAGAGAAGGAAGATGAGGATATTGCCTCTAAAATGTGTCCTCCATGTTCTGAAATGAGTTGTGATCAACCCATGAAAAATCTGTCCTCTGCATTCAGTGATGCAACTGTGACCTCTGACCCCAGGTAAGACACAATTCTTGGCAGATGATTTTATTTACAGTGCCTTACAGTGCAATCCAGAAGCCTTCAGTTGGTGAGTATGCAGCACCTTATGGTGCCCTTCCAGTCACTGTGTAGATATGTATAGGCCTGTGCAATTAATCGCATGCGATTGTCATGCGCATCTCGTCAGCCAAGCCGGTTCTGTGATTGATAATAAATTGCCATAATCTGCTTTCAGATGGAGCGGCATTTACTACACAGAGCCGTAGTTCACTGACAAGCTAGGCATTATCGCATTCATTATCGCAGGCGATACATTTGCGATAATGAACGCGATATTGCCTAACTTGTCAGTGAACTACGGCTCTGTGTAGTAAATGCCGCTCCATTTGAAAGCAAGTAAACATCTGTTTGAGCACAGAAAATCAAGACTTATGGGCTGAAACCGACACATCACCTCACATCATTTCACATGGCCCAAGCGGCTTAAGTTGATTTCTGAAAGATATGAACGAAAACTCTCAGTTGGTGCATCCTTAGCCTCGCGTAGCCAGACCTTCAGACTGACGGCTCGAAGGTCTGGGAACTTTTAGGGGTGGGAATCGCAGGGTACCTCACAATACGATCACAATACAATATAATCAAGATTAGGGCTGAACGATTTTGGAAAATAATCTAATTACGATTTTTTTTTTACCAATATTGCGATTGCGATTTAATATGGATTATTTTTTTAAAGCTCTTTATATTCTGTATTATTCAACAAAGACAAGCAATAAATCATTGTATAGTATGCAGTGTTGGGCACGTTACTTTAAAAAAGTAATTAGTTATATTACTAGTTACTTATCACAAATAGTTACATCATTATAAAATAAACTAATTACCAGGGAAAGTAACTATTGTTACTTTTTTTTTAAATGTTCAAATATGTCAAATAACTTGGATGTCCCCAATATTAAATGTTAAATGAATGAAATGGACACTAAATAGAATACATTATTATTATAAAACATTGCACACTAATCTACACTATTTTAATGTTTCAGTGGTACAATGTGAGAGACACCTATCAAATTCAATTGATTATTGTAAATATTATCAACTCTCTGTGGACACCTTGGCAATAGAATCTCCATTGGCTTGTCATTTTTTTTTTAGTTTACTCACCAGACTAATATTAATTATCTGATATACTAATATGCTAATATATATATAAAAAGCTTATATTTGTAAAATGGCATGTTTGTTTAAATATCTCACTTAGCATCAGTCAGTCAAACATTATAGTATGATGTTATGATAATTTAACATTAAATTTTAGCATTATATGATGATAGAATAACCAAGTATGAATTCATATTTGTCATGTTGACTGAACTTAGGACTGGTAGTGGTGCTTAAGATATTGTTTGTCATTTAGTGTTTCTATAAAAAAAGGAAAAAGAAAATTACAAATAATACTGATAAGATATTTTATAATTTTATAATAATACTGATAAGATACTGATAACAAAACTACTACGAATTCTACTACTAATAACAATATAAAACGCCCTAATGATTATTGAGCTGCTGGGTTCATGAATATTAATCAGGTTGTCTGCCTTCGCTCGAATTGATTTGCTGAAATCAAAACAGGGAAGATAATAGGTGAGCGCCGGCCAATGAGATTGCCGTTTGCGCATTAGTTCCGCCCACTACCAGAGAAACCGGCAGTTCTTAAAAGCTGAAGAATTCCAAAGGAACTCCGTTATTTTGACAGGAAAATACAACAAAGGATATCGTTTACATGTAGCGCGTCAGTTCTGCATGTTATGTAAGACCTGCGGACACGAAAACAACATTTTGCAACATAGCGTGCCAACTTGATGCTTCCTCTGAAGACTGCTTAGATGTGTTCGACTTGAAGCAGCGCTGCTGGACCGATCGTTGTGTGTGTCATCAAAGTACTGCGAGAGCTATAAGAGAGCGAACGTCTCCTTATGCTTTCTCTCGCCGTACTTTGATGTCATACGATCGATCTTCAAGTCGAACACACCGCTTTACTCCTACTCTCGCGTGTCACGTGACAGAGTGTAATCGCAGCCTCTGCGGTTGAAAAATCGTGTTTTTTCATATCGTGATATTATCGCATATGCAATTAATCGTTCATCCCTAATCAAGATACATGGCTCACGATAACGATAATATCACGATACAGCGATTCTACGATAATCAATATATTTCTAGAAAATCCTATACTGATACATCACGATATCTCTCTAAACAAAATGCCTGTGAAAAGGTTAAATGCAAGTTTTCTTTATTCAAGTCAAGTGTATTATGAATCATCTTATAGCAGGCGTCCAATACTGACTTCCGGAAAAGGGGAATAACCAATGACATTTGAGGTAACAATTAAACCAGCAAGCCCCGCCCCACGACTGACAAAAATAAAAGTGTTCACGCGAGCAGGTGAGAGAAGATCGAGCATGTGGGGAATGATCATGCGCGAGCGAGGGCTTGTATTGCACGCAGAGGAAAAGTCACGCGTGCAAGGGTTTGAAATGAGCTTGCGGGCTCCCGTTTCCTCACGCTTAGATCTGTTTTCCTCTCGCGTAAGTGATTCACCGCGTGCGCCAGCATCAGTGGTGCACTCGCTTATTAATGGCATTGATTTGCCATCATAATAGGCTACTTTTGTGAACGCACACTTTCTGCAATGTTGCGCGTCAAGTCACGCTACCATGCGCGTCTTACAGACTGCAACTTACAATCGCAACTTCATTGTGCTGTTACTCCTTTCGAGCAGAATTTCACAAAATTGGTCAGCTCCCGACAGCATCTGGTGTTTTATTAATGGTGAGTAGAATTATTTATTTATTTATTTCAATAAATGTAAACGTTTAGATATCATAATATTTAGGCTGTAAATAATATTATAAATCTGGTTGGTTTGTATTGATGACGTAATATGCAAATTACATGCGTGCGGCCCGTGAGACTTGCACTTGGACCATAGTGCGGCCCGGTAGAAAAAAAGGTTGAGAACGACTGGTCTACGCTGATCGCTGTTCCGGGGCAGTTTTTTAGTTTTCATCTCCATAAACATATATATAGCAGTAGAGCTAATCCAGTGGCTGGAAATCTGTTTATCCTTCGGTTCCTCGTGCTTCACCATCTTCATAGAGAACGCGGTTCATGGTTGCTCAGAGCCCTTTTGGAAAGAATGTGGAAATGGCACGGCCGCGCTTTCCATGCATTTTTAGACACTGGGAGCAGGAAAATCTATTTAGAGCACCTTATTGTATTAATGAAAATATCGATATTTGGCACCAGATATCGATACTCGTATTGCATGGAGAAGGATCACGATATATCGCCATGTCGATTTATCGTCCCACCCTTAGGAACTTTGGCCGCTTTGAATGGCCAAGGCCCACCCAAGTGGCCATATGACCAGTGTTGGGCACGTTACTTTAAAAAAGTAATTAGTTATAGTTACTAGTTACTTATCACAAATAGTAACTGAGTTAGTAACTGAGTTACATCATTATAAAAGTAACTAATTACCAGGGAAAGTAACTATTGCGTTACTTAAAAAAAAAAAAAAAAGAAAGTCAAATAACTTGGATGCCCCAATATTAAATACGTTAAATGAATGAAATGGACAATAAATAGAATAAATTATTATTATAAAACATTGTACATTAATCGACACTATTTATCTACTGACACTTAGCATCAGTTAGTCAAGCATTATAATATGATTTTATGATAATTTAGCATTGTATGATGATAGAACTATAGTAATTAGAATAACCATGTATGAATTCATATTTGTCATGTTGACTGAATTTAGGACTGGTGGTGGTGCTATAAAAAAGGGGGGAAAATTGATAAGATAACAAAACTACTACGAATTATACCACTAATAACAATATAAAACGCACTAAGGATAAAGGAGCTGCTGGGTTCATGAATATTAATCACGTTGTATGGGTTCGCTCGAAATGATTTGCTGAAATCAAAACAGGGATGATAATAGGTGAGCGCTGGCCAATGAGAATTCCAAAGGAACTCTGTTATTTTGACAGGAAAACACAACAAAGAATATCGTTTACATGTAGCGTGTCAATTCTGCATGTTATGAAAGACTCTCTCGCTCTGTATCTTTCTTTGCGCGCGCGTGTGTGTGTGTGCGTGAGAGAGACAGCTACGGCGAGCCGTGCGCTTCACACTAGAGTTTACAGCTACACTGCGCGTCCATTCAGGTGAACTGAAAAATACAATTCTAATAATATTATAATAAATTATAGTAACGCCGCATTTTATTGTCAGTAACGGTAACGGCGTTGTAACGGGGGAAATAGTAATTAGTTTGATTACTCGTTACTGAAAACAATAACGCCGTTAGTAACGCCGTTTATTTATAACGCCGTTATTCCCATCACTGCATATGACTGACAGGTAAAGCAACCAATCACGTTTTGTTTTGTGCCGCATCATGTTTAGGGGTGTAGAAATGTTGCCACAATAACAGAACGGTGTGTAAAACGGTGTGTAAAACTCTCTGACATATTTTAAAGATTCTATGTCGCGAACTTTAAAATTTTCACATACTTTTGAAAATTCAGCGTTTAGTTGATCCTGACAAGCACGCGTCGTCAGTTGTAAGCATGACGGCTTTCTTCTTTCGTGAGGGGGTTTGGCGTCACGGCATCTTTGTTTCCATGTGGAACATTAAAGAATGCGACACACACATCTCCCGGAAATCCTGTATAATCTAACCAATCCAACGACGACTTCGAAACTCCTGAAGTGTTTCCAGATAAGTGTGCCATATGCATCAGACGTTTAGCCAACGTTCCGTGGGCGTGACATCTGAGGCTGAGACTAGTGCATCCCAAACCAATCACATAGAGCTTGGCTTCTTTAATGTTAGTTATTCCTGAAAAAAAAACATGTCTGCCATGTCTGCCAATGAATCTTTCAAAGTTGAAATTTTATCACCTTCTTTGACTCGTTCATAAAACCCCCAAATGAGGTCCAACCCTTTAATCTTTTCTTTCAGAGCAGGTTCACTGTCAACTGTCAACAAACACTTTTAAAGGAAATTAATGGAATGCAAGATGGAGTTTTCATAATTATTGGAAGCCAAATTAAAAAAATAAACTAAAATTCTATTAGTCACATAGCCCTATACATTAAATTAGACATTCAATTTGAGAATAAGGGGGCCCCCCATACTTTGCATATAGGTAGGACCAGCACTGAAAATAGTAAAAGTGCCAGAGCTGATCCTGATTTGGGGGACCAAAAACATACTGTATATTAACGCTCTTAATACATTTATTACTTTATAATTTTACTTATTTTCTTGACTCTGAAAAATCTTTGTAGTATAGCTTTTTATTATAGCACTTTAACATGTTACTGGATCACTTTGTTGGATCACTTATTTGTAAATTGCTTTGGATAAAAGCTTTTTTTAAATAAATGAATAAATGTTAATCAAAGGTGCATTCAGTCCATAGACAGAACCAATGTTTTAGACAAGATACGGATAAACAGTATACATGTTTAAATACTGTTTTATGTGTCTTTTGACAATATCAGCAGGAGGAGCAGACATAGATCAAAGTCTCCAGAACCCAGCAGAGTGTCTATCAAGACTAACAGATCCATGATGGCTCCCCCCGATTTGAGTGATGGACCAGTGAACTCTGACCCTCTGTTAGTTTAAACATTTACTTGATAATATATTGTAGTGCATTTCAAATTAATAATGATTTAACACTTAATTAAATTAAACTAAATGTAATCCAAAAATATGTAACATGCTCTGCATAGGGACGTCTACATAATATCTAGTATTTCTGATGATCTCCAACAGTTATTGTAATCCCTGAGATTGTCTTTTCTGACAGAACCTCTGTGACCTGTACTTCATCCCATGAGACTGGAAACCTGCAGAAACCAGTGGATGATGTCCTTCAGAGAGTCAAATATCAGCACAAAACCACCATGAAAAACAAATATGAAAGATTATTTGAGGGAATGAAACCAGAAAATCAAACCCTCCTGAACAGGATCTACACAGAGCTCTACATCATAGAGGGAGAGAGTGAAGGAGTGAATGAAGAACATGAGGTTTTACAGATGGAGAAAACAGCCAGAACAAAACACTCACAAGACACTCTAATCTACTGCAATGACATCTTTAAAGCCTCAGCTGAACCAGGATGTGAGGAGAAAGACCAAATCAAGATTGTTCTTACTAAAGGCATCGCTGGAATCGGAAAAACCGTCTCTGTGCAGAAGTTCATTCTGGACTGGGCCGAGGGAAAAGCCAATCAGAATGTAGATTTCATGTTTGTGCTTCCATTTCGAGAGCTGAACTTGATCCGAGATCATCAGTACAGTCTTCACAGACTTCTGCTGGACTTTTATCCTGAACTTCAAGATCTAGACTCAAAGATTTATGAGGAGTGTAAAGTTGTGTTCATTTTTGATGGTCTGGATGAAAGTAGAATCACACTGATGTTTTCAGATGATCAGAAAGTTTGTGATGTGACTGAGACTTCATCAGTGGGTGTGTTGATGTCAAAGCTTATGAAAGGAGAGCTGCTTCCCTCTGCTCTTATCTGGATCACCTCCAGACCAGCAGCAGCCAATCAGATCCCCTCCAAATACATCAACCGTCTGACAGAAATTCAAGGATTCACTGAGCATCAGAAGGAGGAATATTTCAGGAAGAGAATCAGGGACCAGCATCAAGCCAGCAGAATCATCTCACACATCAGAAGAGCAAGAAGCCTCCACATCATGTGCCGCATCCCCGTCTTCTGCTGGATCTCATCCACTGTGTTTCAGAAGCTCCTGAAAGAAGATCTGAGTGCAGAAATCCCTCAAACTCTGACTGAAATGTACATCCACTTCCTGCTGATTCAGATCAACATGAGGAACCAGAAGTATGAAGAGATAGATCCAGATAAACTCCTGCAGTCCAACAGAGAAGTGATTGTGAAACTTGCTGAAGTGGCTTTCAAACAGCTGATGAAGGGCAATGTGATGTTCTATGAGGAGGACCTGATTGAGAGCGGCATAGACATCACTGATGCCTCAGTGTTTTCTGGGATTTGCACTGAGATCTTTAAGGAGGAATCTGTGATTCATCAGAGGAAAGTCTACAGCTTCATTCATCTGAGCATTCAGGAGTTTCTCACTGCTTTCTATGTCTTTTACTACTATGTAAATGCAACAATGGAGAAACTGAAAAATTTTGCTTCAATACAGAATCTGCATAAAGGTGCAGTAGATGAAGCCCTTGAGAGTGAGAATGGACAGCTGGATCTGTTCCTGCGGTTCCTGCTGGGTGTCTCACTGGAGTCCAATCAGAGACTCTTACAGGATCTACTGACACACACAGAGAACAGCTCAGAGAGCATCAGGAAAAGCACACAGTACATTAAAGAGAAGATCAAAGATGGACATGGACTCTCCACTGAAAGATCCATCAATCTGTTCCTCTGTCTGCTGGAAGTGAAAGATCAGACTCTGTCCAGAGAGATTCAGGAGTTTGTGAAATCAGACAAACACTCAGAGAAGAAACTCTCTCCTGCTCACTGTTCAACAATCGCCTACATGCTTCAGATGTCAGAGGAGGTGCTGGATGAGCTGGACCTCAAGAAATACAACACATCAGATGAGGGGAGAAGAAGACTGATACCAGCTGTGATCGACTGCACAAAAGCTCTGTGAGTATGTTCACAGTTAGAAAGTGACTGTGTGCAGCATTTAGGCTTGTATGTAAACACCTCAAATTAACTCAGGCATTTCAGGTCACTTTTAATTTGTTAGCACATAAAATAACAACTAATTACCCACTTGTTATTACAATTCAACATTACAGAAAGGCAATGTAGCAGAAAAAAATAAAAAAATGTAATTGTACTTTTGTATTGTCCAACTATGCTGAATAAAGAAGACATATGATTTCAGATCAATATTTACATGAATTGTTACTACTTTTACTTATTTTAATATTAGGTGGTGATACCCAGATGGCAATTAAAATTAAGTTTTGTTTAAATACACCAAACTATTGCTATATGCTTGCTTTTTAAAAATTTGTTCTGTAGATAATTTGAGTCAGATTTTTGAAGATTCTCCAATTTTTTTTTGTAAATTGAATCTTGTATTAACTATTTGTAGTCTGTTGCAATTACCCATTAAACTATTTTATCTTTCAGTCTTGCTGGGTGTAATTTTACTGCTCAGGATTGTGAAATTGTATCATCAGCTCTTCAATCCTCATACTCTGTCCTGAGAAAGCTGGATCTGAGTAACAATGACCTGCAGGATTCAGGAGTGAAGCTGCTCTCTGATGGACTGAAGAGTCCGATCTGTCAGCTGGAGATACTGAGGTACAAACATAAAAAAATAAATAATAATAATGATAAAAGTTTTTTGTTTTTTTCACATAGCTAAAGCGTTAAACATGAATGCGCACACGGTTGCCGTGGTAGCGAGCAATACTTGTTGGCAAACACTTCTTACTCTTACAAAAATGATACAACGTATTCATGTATTCTGCTGTATTAAAGCTTTAATCAGGATAAAACCGTATATTAAAAGCTAACAGAAGCAGTAGCATTTACAAATAACAGTGTATTTAAAAGTATGAGACAACAACAAATAAAAAATGTACCATTTAGAGCCGTGTGCTTGCACAGGTTCTGCGCAATCCTTTTCAGTAATATTCTCTGGGTCTCAATCAGGCTCAAATTGATAAGCAATATAGACAACACCATTGTTTACAATACAACTGGAGCACATTCTGAGCTGAGGGGCGTGATGTTTCTGAATGTGCACTGGCGGTTTAGCGAATCACAGCATGGACCAGCTAACCAATCTGAGCCCATTGCGTATTTCTGAGGGAGGGGCTTCATAAAAGCAGGAAATCATCAGAGTGTTCATAAGGGACAGAGCGGTGTAGAATAAAGGTACATTATCTGAAAAGTAATATTTTTTTTGTTTGTTGTTTTTTGTTTTTTAAACACGTTAGACTGCACCCCATAAACACAATCAAGCCTAGAAAAAACAGGCAACCACCCCTTTAATGTAACAAGATCCCAATCTCTGATTTAATTTTCCTCTTTGTAGGTTGTCTGGCTGTATGGTGACAGAGGAAGGCTGTGGTTACTTGTTTTCAGCTCTGAGTTCAAACCCCTCACACCCGAGAGAGCTGGATCTGAGCTACAATCGCCCAGGACAATCAGGAGTCCAGCTGCTCAAACACAAACTGGAGGATCCAAACTGCTCACTGCAGATACTCAAGTATGTATCAAGGAAGTTTCACACAATTACTAACACTGCTAACTTCAATTGTATAACATAAGTTGAACTATTTACAATGACTGTGTACTTCACAAAAGAGATATATTTTGGTCATTACATTTTGATCTTTGTTTTATTTTATTGATCATGAATTAACATAAAAATTGAATCAAATATTGGTGTGACCACTTTGTCTTTCATGTGAACACAGACGCATTTAGGTAGATCGGGGGCGCATTCCCTTCAAAAACAAACGTAATCCACTGCATCTTCAGCGGCTCAAATGTCGGTAGTAAATGATAACTGCTATCTTCATTATTACATCCAACAACAAAACACTTCAATCGCTTAGGAGACATTCTGCTCTGGCTTCAAAACTATGGCGGACTGTTCACAGCTCACTCAGCGCTGGTCTAAGGCAAAACGCCAGTGTCAATCAACTATCGTGGGAGCGGCCTGAGTCTGTGTGACGTCACACAGCCAAGAAACTGAGAACGTCTTGATCTGAGAAAGGGTATATTATTTGACCCTTTTAAAATAGATATTTGACAAATGTATATATTGATAAGTAATAAATGATAGTGATAAATGATAATTGTTAATTAGCCTAGTTCAAATAAGTCTTTTAAAATCAGTCATTGAGGCATAATCATGCCTCGGGAATACAGTAGGTGGCAGCAGAGAGAGAGAGCTGACTAACATTGAAGAAGAGATGAAGCCTTCAGACAGTGTTGCCAGGGTTGTGGTTTTCCCAGATAATTGGGCAATTTGCAGTTGTGCAGTTGTGTAAATAAAATAATATTTTTTTTGGGATACTTTTATAATGTACCATGTTTGCCAAAAGTTTATCTGTAGACAAATAAAAATTAAAGTACATCCTTTTACTAATGTGTGTTGATCCTTGGAATGAATACCTGGCAGCCTAAGGATCACTGAAAGCACAAGTGAAGGAAAGAATGTTTGAAGGATATAGTTGATGTCATTTCACAACCTAGAAGTTTGTTATTTTTGCATTCTGGTATATTGTTTTTAAATGATCGGGCATCAACATGCCACAGTGTGTGTGACGCCTGTTTCACACATACTTCGTCTGCAGCGCATATGCGGTGCATATTTTTTTCCGCACCCATGTTAATAGATTAAAGCATTCACACTGCACACGGTTGCGGTCTGGCAGTGCGTTCCAGGAGTGGTGCGTCTGCAGCAGTGCAGCGATCGTTTCCGCACCGAGTCTAATTTTGCTGTGCTGCGCGTGCCAAATTAAAGTGACAGCGCATTGTTCGCAGAAAGAATGAACATGGATTGACACTAAAACGTAGTAATTACACCATAAATGCATATAATTACAGTCTACTGTGTTTCACAGTCAACATGTGACATTTTGGCTAGGTTTAAACTAAGGAAAAGTGCACTTTTAGATAAACAAGACAACATAATAGATGCACTTATAGAGATAAAAAAACAAAGTTCTTTAAGACCTGTGAGATTGCTTGTAATAAAGATTTAAATGCAAAAGTAAAGTCACGAAAGCCGGCTATTTCTGTCAGTGATATGTTTTAATTTAAAATATTTGTGATAGCCTAGTTTTAACGTAAGAAAAGTAGACTATATGCTGTGTTTAAATGTTTTGCCACTTGCTTGAGCAACTTAATATACAAATCTAAGTCAAATGCATTGAATAATGTGTTGTTTATATTTATTTATATATTTATTTATTTATATTTAGTTTAAATGTGAATGTCTATGAAAGATTGTATTACTATACTGTGATAAAAGAGGGTCACGATGCTGAAAGAGCATTTTCAGTAATAACTTTTTGATTTGAAATCAAAATAATGGATACATGTTGTGTTTGTAGTAAACAGATCTGCTTCTGCACCGCATACGTAATGCACACGGACTGCATACGCACTGCAGATGGTGTATATGAAACAGGTGTGTGAGTGAGACAGAGTGAGCGCGGGTTTTTAAAGATTCATACAGTGGTCTGTCTGAAAATGCTGATTGGGTGGAACGTGTGCATTTAAATCATTGAACGCACAGGTTGGCCAAGTTCCATCAGTTTAATCATCATTCCGTATTAATGCGCAACCTGCCACGCACACATATACAGACAACACATACGTATACAGACAGTCACAGAGATTGGAGATCAAGCAGCGTGGGCACACAAGCATTAAGAAACACAGAAACTTGCCCTGCTACATTATTAATAAAGTAGTTTCGATACTGAATCGCCACATGATATTTCTCAGCTGCTTCACTATTAATAAACAGATGTTATAATAAATGCTATAACTCATTCAAGGAAATGATCTTATTGCACTGATTTGAAGCGGGCAGAATGCTAGAGCTAACGAGCCGTGACTGACGAAAATAACCATCATTTTTACCCTTCTGATCAAATATTACACTACAAACATCATTAACAGATGCAGCTTTAAAATTTTAAGATGTATTAGAAAATGTTGAAATGAAACACTCTCTAACAAGGGAGAATACTTCTACAGCTTTTATTAACCTTAATGTTTTATTAACCTTAAAGTGTTACCATTTCATGTAAATCCAAACAGTCATGCTTAAAGATGGCCATATCTCTAAATGAAATTTCAGCATTTTGCAGAAAAATGCACAATACAAAATTGTCCAGCCTATTAACAGTGATTTGGGACAAGTGTAATGTAATTTAATGGAAAACGATGTGAGTGGTGCTCTGTGGTGCGGCAGGATTTTCTTTCAGCTGCGTGAACACATCACTAGCTTTAAATATGCCACTTTGCTGGTAAAAAAAAATGCATTAAAGTGACCAGCTGGATATAAACTAATGCAAATAGATTGTATCAATTGTGACATTAAACATTTGGGTCGTACTTGCGCGTGTTTTGGTCACATTGTCTTAACCGTTTGAGGTGCTGCTAATTTTTGCGTCCTCTCAGCCTTGAGACCAAACATACTGTTGTTGTTGTTTTTTTCTTTACTAATGCAGCACCTAATGCAGCACTTTTATTAATGTAGTCAACCACTTAATTACTTAAATGATACAAAAACATGTACTGTAGTGTGCTGTATATGTACGGCTTCTTTGTTTTTAATGCACATCTGAAGTCCCGCTCTGTGCAGCGTGTAGCCTCTGGTGTCAAAGCAAACATTTCTCGCTCTCGTACTATGTAATGACAGCAGACCTTCTCAGCTGCTCCAGTAACAAACGCAACCCGGAAAACTATTGGCATGGATTTTTGCTGATAGTTCAAGCAATTGACCATTGATGCCGATTAATCTGCAAAACCGATCAATCGGTTGACCTCTAATCTTGGGTACTTTTATAAGAATAAAGTATGTCTATAACGTAATGCTAATTGATATAGCCTTTATCACTGTACACTATAAGATATTACTATACAATTTCTGCCTTATTCTGTCATATGAAACCACGTCAGATCACAAAACGAAGTTATTTCAAACACTTGACTGATGTTATGAAGTGAATTTGGATTAAAAACTAATGTGTGGCACACAGAAATATGTAATCAACTAGGCTTTGTTATTATCACGAAAAGACTAATCCTTATCATGGGGAGGATTTCTACTAGTATATCACAAACAATAAGATATCCCAACCCCTATAACACGGGCATAGACAATCTCACATTCTTTGGTGGAGATATCTGTATCACCATCAATCATCAATGATAGATAGTGGGCGGAGCCAATTTTGTAGCCGTCTTTTTTGGAGATTGTCTACTATCACTCCTATAAATTGGGCACAGGCCATGTCGATGGCATAAGTGAGATTAACATTCAACTGGTTCTTTGTCATCAGTATTATTTGTGATTTGAATTTTGTGAATGGAAGTTTCTCTTTTGCTGTGTTGTAAGCCGGGCTTCGGACACTTTCACTTTTGCTTTCGAATTTGCAATTTTGGTGTCACGTTTTACTAGGGCTATGACGGTATATATCGTTACTGTAAAATATTTGTTTGATTCTGTGTATACCACAAAATGTAAATAAGTGGGCGTGGTTAACTCACGTTCAGTGTGTGCGAGACTAAGATGCTGCATTTGTCAATGAAACATGACGAAAGATGAACAATTTTCTAAAGGATTGTTAATAACGTGATATTGTCGGAACAAAGGTGCAGCTACCAGACAGTTTGGAGGAGCGCACAGGCTCATTATGAATTAAGCTTACTTGGCTACAGTTCAAATATTAATGTCGTTTCAAATAGAAATATATAGTTATCTGCATCTTTCTGCAACTTATGTGTACAGATTAATTTTTAAACACAGTTGTAGTGATAATGAACAACCTGCTTGTTAAAGCAAATGTAGCTTACATAATCCTGTATCTGAAGCAGAATTATTAAATATTGAGAATGCAACAGCCCATATTATTTTTTGAACTCCAAATGATTGGACACTGATCAGATCCAGCTGATAATAACCTCTTTTGATTCGATACATCTCTCAACTTGACGCACATATTATCCGATCACATTTTAATGATGCAGAAGACGCGCGTGCACACACGCACTGAGAGGGGAATATGAGCTGCTGAGCGGTGTGTCAGTCTTCACTGGGCTGGATGATGTGGTTATAAGGTGTGTAGAATTTAAACTACTTAGTCAGCACAAACAGTAGCTGATGTTCAGTTTGCATACTGTTGCTCTCCTTCTAGTCACTATTGAATTCTTCCCTTTCTTAATTAAAGCTCCAGGTGAAGGGTTGCCAGAAATCACAAAAAGAGAAAAACAAGCCCCTTAAAGATACAGTATAATAAGCAGATACCATGGAACAAATTTAAACAATATAACTAGTATTCTATTCTGTTCTATTCTATTCTATATATAAATAACTATATCATGAAATATATTGTTACCGTGAAATAAAATGAGTCATACCGTGAAACTGAATTGTAGTCATACTGCCCACCCCTACATTTTACAAGAAAAGATCATTGCATTTTGTGCTTACATCGTTACATTCTTCACTTTCTAAGACTAAAACAAATGCTGGAAAGATGGATTTATTATTATTATTATTGAAAAGCACAGCAACAACAAAACTACAATGACAAACTAGCTTATATAACTTTAACAAAAATGAATAAGAACAAGGCATGGCATGCACCACATGCTGTAATATATATATTGATTAAGAAATTACAAAGTTTAGCAAACACTGTGGAATCAAATAAATAAAAAAATGTAAAGCCTCCATAGCATAACGTAAGGGTACTGTTTACTGTTTAAGAGTGGTCTTTTACTTTACTTTTACATTTTGCTTGAAAACAAAAACCTCTGTCCACCATTTTTTTGCCACGCACACCTTCGCATTGTGCTGACACAGCGAGTATAAACTAGGCTGTACACCCAAGGCGCTTGTACTGAAAGCACCTCTCTGTCTCTTCACTTGATCAGTGAAATCTGACTCCTGCTGCACTGTGCTGCAGCACTGCAGCATGCGCTGTATGGAGCGGAGCAGACCCTCTTGCATGCACTTGCACAAATGACTTTTATGAATGGCTGTGTCACAGTGTGACACTTATCATAGCTTAAAATAGCTTACATTTTAAACAATTTAATGTAAAGTGCTTAAAGTTAAATCGGTATAAAATACAGATTAATTAAATATACACATGCTACATATGCCTAGCTAATGTGTAGCTAAAATCAACTAAATATTTAAAACATCGGATAAACAAAATCAAAATATTTATTTTAAGCCACTTTATGGGAATCCTGCAGCTGTCAACTATGATGGGGAAAATTGGGCTAGTTTTCATTCCTTTCGGGTGGGTTTTGAGTTGACATTGAGTTTTTTTTTTTTAAATCTGACATCCATGCATTCAGATCAGTAGAATCAAATGTGCTTTTGTGAGAGTTAAATCTATTTAAACACCTTAGTTGTGTGTTTGGCTGCTTGGTCTTGACTTTATTTACACTATGCAGTGTTGAGCTGATCTGTCTTTGGAGCTCTTTAGCAATTAGACTTTATTAGCTGTTTCTTTCTGTATTTGGCATCTGTTTTCCCTTTTTGAGTGACTTGTTTGGATAATCTTTATTCATTTATTATATTGTGCTCATTCGATTTTTATTATTATTATTTATTTATTTAGCTTTGTCTTGCACAGTTTTAATGAGACATTAATCATTTGTTTATATTTGTCTTTCTAGTTTGGACCATGGAGAATCTTGTAGAATCACACCAGGACTGAGAAAATGTAAGTCGCTCTCACTCACACACACTCACTCACCCAAGGTGACTATAGAGGGTTAATCTAAATGAGCACGCTGCATACACTTCAGTTGTATTTACCCACCTCCTTCATGATGTTCTGGTCTCTCTTCTTGTGTTCAGATGCCTGTGATCTCACACTGGATATAAACACAGCACACACTCAACTCAAGCTGTCTGAGGACAACAGAAAAGCAACACATGTTGAGGACGAGCAGCCATATCCTGATCATCCAGACAGATTTGAGAGCTTTGAGCAGGTTCTGTGTGGAGAGAGTCTGACTGGACGCTGTTACTGGGAGGCTGAATGGAACAGCTTGGTTAATATAGCAGTGACATATAAAGGAATCAGCAGGAAAGGTGGGAATGACTCTTGGTTTGGATGCAGTAACAAATCCTGGAGTCTGTACTGTTCTGCTAATGGTTTTACTTCCTGGCACAAGAATGTGAACACTAGCGTACCTGTTCCATCACCCTTTTCTAATAGAGTCAGCTGGCACACTGTCCTTCTACAGTGTCTCTGACACACACACACTCACACACTTACACACATTCAACACCACATTCACTGAACCCCTCTATGCTGGATTTGGGGTGTTTGATTCATCAGTGTCTCTGTGTCAAATTAAACAGCCTGCTGTGAGAAAAAACTGAGACACACAAACGGTTTTGTTGCTTGTAATCTAGCTTTTAGGGCATCCGGTTGCTAGTGTACATCTAAATGTTGACCAAAATTATAAGATGCATTTAAAAAAAAAATACAGTACCATACTGGAAATAAAAGTGTTTTTTTATATGTGCAAAGACGCATACTTTTTTCTTGTTTTAATGAAGATAAATTGCAGACTACTGCAATGTCAACATTAAATTAATGTTTGAGGTAGTAGAGTCAGAGATGGGCACAAATACATCAAAATGTATTTAAAATAAAAATACTGTGTGGAAAAATGTATTTAAATACAAATACAAAATACTGTGTAAGAAAATTTATTTAAATACAAATACAGTATTTTGTATTTTGAAAATACACAAAATACATACTTTATCGCTCTGACGTGTCAATAACTCCTGCCCACTATAAGCTTCACAAATATATTTGCATACCATGACAATATATAAATGATATAGAAAAAGTTCAATCGATTTACACTTTATAACATCGGCAACATTTATATTGTCATATCACTAAAGCAAGCAGTAATGCTTAAAGTTTAATGAACATATTTGACTAGCTCGTTGATAAAACCAAAATCTGACCAAAAAAAAAAAAAAACACTATCAAGACTGACTAGTGCTAATGCTATATGCTATGTTCCCCTTGCTAGTGCTCTTTTTCTCCTTCATGCTATTGCTAACTAAATGCAAATCTGAATGGTGTTCCATTTTAACCTTAATCAACAAGTACAAATGACCATGCCATCCTCACCTTATCTTATGCTGCCATCACAGGCTATCCATTTTTTTTTTGTTGTTTGTTTGTTTGTTTTTAGTTTGTTTTTTGAATATATGACTTTTCTAGTTGGAAATTGGACATGAATGTTGTTGTCATATTTTCTACTTTCTACTATAATTTTTATACCCAAGTTTCTGAGTTGTGCAGGATCAAGATGGCGCCGTTGTGGGTGGCTTGCCGTCTGTCGCTCAGTGCAGTGCTTAGTTTGTCTGTCTTAACTTGTTTTATGTTATGTTTAACGCAGTGTGCTTCATCAGTCTTAATTTATGATCGACTCTCTCTTTTAAACTTGGAAGAAATTTCAAATAAGCTATTTTATCAAGCGATGAGCAGTCCTCATTATGTCCCACCTCCCTTATTGTTGTCGATACCTGACTGTCTACGCCGTTGGCCGTGTTCCCTACCGGCAAGAAGGCGTAGGAGACGGCGTGGAAGACGGGGCGGCCGAGCTATTAAGCTAAAGCGCTTCCTGCGACTCCATCAGGAGCCTCAGCTTCAACTGGGATTTCATGCGGAGGGCTTGGCCGGGAAGCGCTCTGTCCGTTGGTGCTCGCAGGAGCCGGTGCACGGATGGATTGTTCCTGTGTTTCCCACCTCGGCGGTGCCGCTCCCTGTAATCCGCTCTCCTCGGTTTTGGCGTGGAGGAGTGTGCACGGACCATCTTCGTTCACTACCTCGGGCAAATCTGTCTATGGATTCTTTGGATTACCCGCCTCGGCTTAGGATGGCTTTGATCAACGCCAGATCGGTAGTAAATAAGACTTTTATTATTAATGATTTCTTCTCCGCTAGTCACTTGGATTTTCTCTTTCTGACTGAAACCTGGCTCACTACTGGGGATTTAAGCTCCTTTTCTGAACTGCTTCCATCAAACTGTTTGTTTTTTAACTCTCCACGTACAACGGGGCGAGGTGGAGGTTTGGCCTCCATTTATAAAGACATGTTTTCCTGTCATCCCATTGCTTCAAATACATATAATAGTTTTGAACTGCAGTTGTTTGCACTGAAACTGTATGAGCCTCTTTTGGTTGCACTGATATATCGACCCCCAAAACACAATAAGGACTTTTTAATGGACTTTGCAGACCTTTTGGGGGATGTCATACCGAAATATGAACAACTCCTAATTTTAGGAGATTTTAATGTGCATGTTTGCTGTGCTGCTGATTGTTTAGCGAAGGAATTTATTAACCTCTTAAATGCTTTTGATTTAACTCTTCAGGTCAATGTACCCACCCATCAGCAGGGGCATACACTTGATTTAGTGTTAACATATGGTTTCTCTCTGTGTGACCTAGAGGTCTGTGAAAATGGTTTTTCTGATCATAAGTCTGTTTTGTTTACGTTTCCATCGTTGGTTAATGTATCTAAGCCATCTTCTTCTGCTCGTCGGTCTCGGCTTATTACCCCAACTACCAAAGAAGCCTTTTCCTTAGCTTTTGGTGAAGTGTCTCGACATATGGATGATTTTAACTGTGATCTGAGTGCTGAAGAGCTTCTTTTCAGTTTTAATTCCACCTGTGCACACGTCTTGGACTTAGTGGCACCTTTAAAAACACTTCATCATAAACCAAGATCTGAGCCATGGTTAGATGACACTATTCGCTCTCTTAGGCAAATCTGTAGAAGATTTGAGCAAAAATGGAAAAAGGATAGACTTCAGGTCTCAATGCAAATGCTAAGAGACTCCTTATCTCAATATCAGAAAGCTGTAAAAACAGCGAAATCAAGGTATTTTACTGAAATTATAAATAAGAACTGCCATAAGCCAAAAATTATTTTTAACATTATTAATGCCACTATTAATCCTTCCATTTGCTCTTTTACAGAAGTGTCCTCACGATCATGTGATGATTTTCTCAAGTTTTTTGTAAATAGGATAAATGAGTTAAGAATGGGGATAAATCCTGTTCTGTCAGACCCTTCGACTCCTCTTAGTTGCACTACTGTGTTAAGTCATTTTACTCCAATTACTGAAAACTATTTTATAGATTTAGTGGATCATCTTAAACCATCTGGCTCTTCAACTGATGCAATTCCTCCATTTTTTCTTAAACAAATTCTGGACGTGGTGGGCCCATTTCTTTTGAGTCTAATAAATCGCTGCTTAGAAACTGGTACTATTCCAGATCTGCTAAAACATGCAATTGTTCGTCCTCTGCTTAAAAAACAGGGCATGGATCCCACCGTTCTAGCAAACTTTAGGCCCATTTCTAATTTGTCGTTCATTACAAAAATTCTAGAGAAAACTGTTCTTGACCAATTACAGACTTTTCTAGCTGACAATTTGATCTTTGAGGTTTTTCAGTCTGGTTTTAGAAAATATCACTCCACTGAGACTGCATTGTTGAAGGTTTTTAATGATATACTATTAACGTGCGACTCAGGCAACTACGCTGTTCTTGTGCTTTTAGATCTTACTGCCGCATTTGATACTGTTGATCATGCTGTCCTTATTAATCGATTGGAACATTGTGCAGGTATTGCAGGTAGTGCATTGGAGTGGTTTAAATCTTATCTTACCAATGGAACTTTTTCGGTTAAGATGGGAGATCTTACTTCTAGTAATACTGTATTAACCTGTGGGGTTCCCCAAGGATCCATTTTGGCTCCCATTCTTTTTTCTTTATATATGCTTCCACTTGGTTCCATTTTTAGAAAGTATGGGCTGTCGTTCCACTGTTATGCCGACGATACTCAAGTTTATCTGCCTATAAAATGAAACTCGGATGGATTAGATGCTCTCTGGGCATGTTTGGCAGATGTAAA
The DNA here is from genome assembly GCA_027422415.1 of Schizothorax lantsangensis. Lineage (NCBI taxonomy): Eukaryota > Metazoa > Chordata > Actinopteri > Cypriniformes > Cyprinidae > Schizothorax > Schizothorax lantsangensis. The sequence goes on from CM049841.1 coordinate 43,293,742, forward strand.
GGCATGGTTGTCGCTAAACTTTCTGAATTTTAATGAGGAAAAAACAGAAATTATTGTTTTTAAACCCTCAGATTCCATGACTGCTTCCGAACCAAATCTTGGTGGGTTATCCTCATGTGTTAAGCATTATGTGAAAAATTTGGGTGTGGTATTTGATGAACATTTGAAGTTTGATAGGCAGATAAATTCTGTGGTCAAATCATCTTTTTTTCAGTTGCGGCTCCTGTCTAAAGCTAAGTCTTTTCTTTCTTTTAAAAATCTTGAGAAAGTGATTCATGCTTTTATTACTTCTAAATTAGATTACTGTAACTCACTCTATGCTGGGATTAGTCAAACAGCTCTATCCCGATTACAACTGGTTCAAAATGCGGCAGCTAGACTTCTGACTGGGAGTCATAAACAGGATCATATTACTCCGGTTTTACAGTCTTTACATTGGCTGCCTGTGCGTTACAGAGTAGATTTTAAAATTTTACTTATTGTCTACAAGTCACTAAATGGTATGGCTCCTTCATATATCTCTGACTTATTGATTGAGCACAATGTAACCAGATCCCTTCGGTCCTCTAACCAGAGACTCTTGTTTATTCCCAAGACGAGGCGGAAGTGCAGGGGTGATCGCGCTTTTGCTACAACTGCGCCAAGACTCTGGAATGATTTGCCCATGTTTATTAGAATGGCTTCATCTGTGGCTATTTTTAAGTCTAAATTAAAAACCTATCTGTTCGATAAGGCGTTTAATTCTGACTGAAGCACTATGTTTCTATATTTTTTGTTGCATGTTATGATGTTTTTGTTGCATGTTAAAATGTATTACTGTTTTATTTTTATTTTTTTTGTGTTATTGCTGTTTTTAGTTATTCTATTGTAAAGCACATTGGTCAACTCTGGTTGTAGTAAATAGTGCTATATAAATAAAATTGCCATTGCCATTGCCATAAACTTTAAACATGGTGGAGGGGAAAACAGTTGCTGCTGGCACAAGAATGTTTTTTTCCCCACAAAAGCAAGATCACCTTGTTTTCATGTTAAAGTCATGCACATAGTAGTGCAATAACCATTTCAAGCATTTTGTATGGTTTATACACAGCAAAACAGCATGTATTTGACTGAAAATCCAGAATCGTCAACATGCTAATTATATAGATAGCACTGTGAATGTTTATATAGTTCTCAACGAATGGGATGCTACGTCATATGATGCGATTTCAAGTCTTCCTTTCTCTTTGGAGTGTTACAAGCTGTTCGTGCATAGATAAGATCCCTGAAGTTGCAAAGACTGAAGTCTCAAAACCAAAGAAATATTCTTTATAAAAGTTAAGACTCGACCAGGCCCCCCTAAAACGGCTCATTCAGACACGCCCCCACATGTCTACGTCACGGTGTAGGAAGATTTGCAAAAAAACGCCCAAATGTATACGCAATGAAAGAAGGCAGAACTATTATCCTCGCTGTAGTATTGTTGCTGCTGCTGGCGCCATGTCCTGGAGACGCTGTGTTTCGTTGTGAAAGCGAAAGTACTTTGTTTGGGCTTCCAAAAGAGGACACAACTAGAAATCAGTGGTTAAGTTGTTTTTACAACACTGTTCCAGAAAAAGTTCAACCCAAATATTCGAGTGTGTGCAGCGCATTTTACGGAGGACTGTTTCCTGAACCTGGAAGAGTAGCCTACAATGCAGGCTTGTACAAAGGCTGTTTCTATAAAGTGGGGCAATTCCAACTTTGCAAGGACAGTCTGACGCTTCTGACTCACAGCCTGTAAGTACGTTTTCTTATTTAAAGAATTTGCCACTGACGTTTTAAACGTGAGTTTTGAGCTGTGTAGCGTAGTGCTTGTTGTTTGTCATTTCTCTGATCACAAATGCAGACATGGCATTTAATTATTAAATTAGTGCTATCAATTTCACCTGCTGTGAACAAGCACTGAAAGAAAGAGACATAAGAACACAAACTACAACTTTCTTCAGCCACAGCCTTAGATGAACTTACATTTACATTTACATTTAGTCATTTGGCAGACGCTTTTATCCAAAGCGACTTACAATTGGGGAGTACATAAAGCGATTCATCATGAAGAGGCAATCAGACAGAGGAAGTGCTCGTAACACCAAGTCTCAGTCATTGTTCAAATAAGTACAAGCTAGCAAGGGAAGGAGAGAAAGATAAAGGGAAAGTTTTTTTTTTTTTTTTTTTTTAAAGTTTAGGATGAAGTCAAGTAGTACCGAAAGAGATGAGTCTTCAGTTGTTGCTTGAAGATTGACAGGGATCCAGCATTCCGGATAGGGGTGGGAAGATTATTCCACCATCCAGGAATGGTGAATGAGAATGTTCTGGAGAGTGATTTTGAGCCTCTCTGTGATGGTACCACAAGGCGTCGCTCACTAGCAGATCTCAGACTTCTGGAGGGGATGTAGATTTGTAACAGTGCGTGGAAGTAGGAGGGTGCTGAGCCTGTGGTCGTTCTGTATGCAAGCATCAGTGTCTTGAACTTGATGCGAGCTGCCACTGGTAGCCAGTGCAGTGAGATGAAGAGAGGTGTAACATGGGTTCTTTTGGGCTCATTGAAGACCAGTCGTGCCGCTGCATTCTGAATCATTTGTAGAGGTTTGATTGTGTTTGATGGAAGACCAGCCAGAAGGGCATTGCAGTAGTCCAGCCTAGAAATGACAAGGGCCTGGACAAGAAGTTGCGCAGCAACTTAAGATAAAATACTGAAGATAAAACTGAAGATAAAATAGAAGATAAAATAGAAATAGAAGATAAAACTGAAGATAAAATACATTAAATCTCTCAAGATCTGATTAAACAACTCCACAAACAGCATTACCAGCTTTAGTAGTTTGTGTTCTTATGAAAACATTAAGACTAGACCCATTGTTAATTCGCTTATCCAGCTCTTTTCACGGGTATGCATTCCCAGAGAAATAATCACTGAACCAATTTCACATCCAACCATATCAAACAGGTCTACTTCATGTTAGGCATACGCCCCACACAGATCACACCTTACCATCTGCAGACCGCTCTCTGAAACATGGATGATTAATAACCAGCACTATAGAAATAGCTGATAGAAATCAGATGTTCCTTGTGGAATTAGAAGCATATTAACATATATTTATTTTAGCATTTTCAGTTCCTGATTCCTTATTTAATCTTCTGTTTTGTAGGTTGTCTGGCTGTATGGTGACAGAGGAAGGCTGTGGTTATTTGTCTTCATCTCTGAGTTCAAACCCCTCACACCTGAGAGAGCTGGATCTGAGCTACAATCACCCAGGACAATCAGGAGTCCAGCTGCTCAAACACAAACTGGAGGATCCACACTATAAACTGGAGAAACTCAAGTATGTGGGACAGTAATGGGGTTTCATTCATGGTTACTAATACTGCCAATCTGTTAATGCTTGGTGACTACCCTTACCCTTTCTCTTTAAAACAGAAACAGTTCTTATGGATTTAATCTGTATCATCATCATCATCATGTCTGCCAAGCAGACTTGATGATGGTGAGATCATCAGGCTCATTAAGAAAATGTATTTTTAATACCCCAAAAGGTTTTGTCAGGTTTCTCTCACTTATTGAAGTTAATTTTGTACTCAAAATATGGTTAATTACATAAAATCACATACTATATATTTATAGAACCAATACTTTGGTGTGGTTTGGTTTGGAGATCTGTAACTATTTTTATAGTTACATAGTTTATTATACTGTATTTGGCTTCTGTTTTCCCTTTTTCGGTGTCTCATTTTGAGAATTATACATTGATATTCAAGTACAGATATTTTAGCTGCTTCTGGCACCACTTCAATAATAAAACATTTATCATTTGAGCTTTATATTTGTGTCTTTCTAGTTTTGATCACGGAGAACATTTAAGAATCACACCAGGACTGAGAAAATCTATGTAGTTTTTCTCTTTCAAACACACACCTCTAAACTTGCCCTTCATGTGCAGTAGTTCTAATATCTTCTTGTGTTCAGATGCCTGTGATCTCACACTGTATCCAAACACAGCAAACATGCATCTCCTTCTGTCTGAGAACAACAGAAAGGTGATACACATCAAAGATTGTCAGCCATATCCTGATCATCCAGACAGATTTGAGGACTATGAGCAGGTTCTGTGTGGAGAGAGTCTGACTGGACGCTTTTACTGGGAGTCTGAATGGACTGGATGGGTTTATATAGCAGTGACATATAAAGGAATCAGCAGGAAAGCAGGGAGTAGCAGTTGGTTTGGATTGAATGACAAATCCAGGGGCCGGTTGCATAAAACTGTTTTAGACTAGTCTTATAAGTTAGTCATCTATTTTTTTTTCTTTAAGACTGGTCTTTACCTTGTAAGCCAGTTGCATAAAATCTTAGATTGGTCTAATTTAAGACTAAAAAGTAAGACTGATTACCCCATGGCTAACTTTTCCTTACAATCTATGTTGCCATGGAAACCAACTGTCAGCTTACAGATTCATAAAAGTGGCCAGACTTTTGTTTGTCTGGTGCTATGGCAAATTTTAATCTTTGGTTTTATGAGCGTGCAATAAGAAGAGAAAGGGTTTTCAAAGACCATTCAAATCCACTGGAAGTCCTTTCTGAAAAGGAACTGTTCGAAAAAAAAATTATTTCCAAGACATGCGATTCAACAATTAGCATTTGACTTGAAGGAGCAGCTGAGGCCCGAAACTTCAAGAAATTGTAGCATCCCTCCACTGCTACAAATATGTCTAGCGCTACGCTTCTTTGCCACAGGATGTTTTATTAATGCAGCTGCAGACGTAATTGGGGTACACAAGTCTACAGCATCAAGAATCATTCATAGAGTTTCCTGTGTGCTGTCAGGCAGACTTCCACTGTATCCGATTGATTTCGTAAAGTAATAGGGGCCATTGATGGAACCCACATTAGGATTCAAGCACCTTCAAACCATGAGCCATTGTTTGTCAATAGGAAAGGCTACCACAGTATTAATGTGCAGGCAATCTGTGATGCCAAACTCAGAGTGTTCAACTGTGTTGCTCGCTGGCCAGGATCAACCCATGACTCAAGAATTTTGGTGAATTCCCAAATTCATGATGCATTTGAGAGAGGAGAATTGCAAGGGGTGCTCTGGTTATCCACTAAAACCCTGGCTTCTCACGCCCTTCTTGAATCCAGTCACTGCAGCTCAAACTCGTTATAACACAGTTCATGCCAAAACAAGGGATGTCATTGAAAGGTGTTTTGGAGTCCTGAAACGAAGGTTTCATTGTCTGCATGGAGAGCTCAAAATGAAACCAGAGAGGGTTTGCAAAATAATCTGTGCAGTACCGCCGCTCCCTATATGCAGAGTACGCAGTATGCGTAGGGCACCAAGTCCCAGCGGGGCACCATCCCAGTTGCTCAAAAAAAACCACATCCGCGCCCGCTCGCACCTCGTGTTTGCAGCTGAATGCAAATAATCATAATTAATGGACATCAGCGATCCGGCACCAAGAAAAGAAAAAAAAAAAAAAAAAGATGAAAACCAAGCCCGTGCGTCACTTTCAGGTAGGCTGCATTCATAATCATGTAAAAGTTTTTTGGGTGTTGACGGTAATAACGTGTTTTAATGTCGGTAATAATTTCACCACCAGTTTCCATGTTCCCTTACGGAAATTAGCCATGTTTTAACACAAATAAAACAAACAAACAAAAAAATAATGGTTCTTGTAGCCATGGTAACTGCAAACTAACCATGGTTTTGTTACTTCAAATAATGATATACAAAGAAGTATTAAGATAATAAGATATATCTGTGGTTATAAAAACAGCCAACAACAGCCTTTAAAATGACTTAAAATGCATTATATAAAACAATGAGGCAACCTTGCTGAAAAAAACAAACAAACAATAGAACCATCACAGAAAATTCTAATACCATCACAAATAAATCACAAATACCGTTACAAAGATTACAAGCCATCAACTTTTAACCATTAAAACCATTTAAAAAATTGTTTTCTGTAGTGTGTTTTGGGACATATTCCATTAGGATTTATTGGTTTTAACAAGCCACCAATAGAAGGTGACCAATTACCAGATGAGACCAACAGGGTCCATTATGTTTCCATTGAAACCAATACAAGTCCCATTATAACCAGTAAAACCATTACAACTTTTGTGATTGTGTCTATTGTTTTTTTCAACATTAAATGTTATAAATGCCTGTAAAGGGAGCCAAAGGCCTGGTAATTGCTGCTGTCCCAGCTAACAAAAGCATCGACGACAGATCGCTGTTTTTCGATAGAAAGCTTATAAAGGAATGTATTGGCTAAATTTGTGTAAGCAGTACACATCAAAACATGTATAAAAAAACCGCAGCACATACCATATTCATCCTGATAACGACTCAAACGTATCCACTGCTGTAAATCCCGGTTTAGTTTCAGAGGTAAGGGTCCACTGAACAACATCCCATCGATCACTTTTAGTCCAAAGAAACAACAACGCTGTAATTTGGATCGTTATTCATTTGTTTACGTCTCATCTCTTCAGGGAGAGTTATTGTTTGTGTCCGTTATGGAACAAATTACGCTCAAAAACAGCGTTTTGGTGGTAAAAAAAACAGCATGATTTTGTCCCAAACAGAATGAGATCATCCAAAAAAAAAAGTCAAAGATACACGGAAGATTGTTTATTTGAATTCTGGTGCTCCCTCGCGACGGCGCGTGACGCACGCTGTGACGCACCTGTCATCTGATGGGGGCGTAACTTAGCGATCTTTTTTGCACAAATAAACCTTTTTTTTTTTTCTTCTTCAACAGTTTTCATATGTTTGCGTGTTTTGTGGGTAATGTGCCTGTATCTGTGTGATTAACATCTCTATGGCTGATAATCAGCATGTAATTACTGACTGTTCACAGATATCAGTGTGAATGCAGTCTATATAAAAGGCCATTATAATGTGAATATTGACCATATGGGCCATCTGTATGATTAGCATCTGTATGAATGATCGTCAGCATGTGATTACTAATGTATGAGCAGGAGCATCTGTATGTCAGGAAATCAGTATGTACTTAAGTTATTTTTTTTTATTATTATTGTTTTTTTATTCATCACTCAAAAAATATTATTATTGTATTTTTCTAGTGCTCAAATAAATCACTGATACGATGTCTAAGATTCTGTCTACTGTTTTATTATTGAAAAACTGCAGAGGCACGTATAAAGACTAAATAGTTTGTAGTAGAACCCTTCAATAATTTGGTAAATATTTTTCCTCAAACAGAGGGGGGGGGGGGGGGGGGGGGGGGGGGGGGGGGGGGGGGGGGGGGGGGGGGGGGCTACAAAAATGTCTGCATGAATCTCATTCTTCATGGTATCTTCTTCAGATTTGAAATATAAACTCATGAGACATGTGACTTTCAAGCCATTTGAAATTGGATTGCTTCAGGGCTGATTTCATGTATTTTTATATGAAATAAAAAAAAAATTCAGTGTGGTACAATTTTTATCAAGGAACTTTAGTGTCTATAACTTTTTATATTTTTGAGCATTATCAACTCTGGATGATGGATAGTAATGCCCAAAGGGACTTCTTTTCAAAGACACCAAAATTGTGTGTGTGGCACACTGAAGTCAGGAGCTGTTACCATTTTAAGTTAGTTAGTCATTTTCAGCTGTGATTCCCAATATGGGGGGTGCTGGTTAACAGGTTAAGTTATGAAAACGTTATTTCGGAATGTTTTGTTCACGTTGAAAACATCCAGTTTTTTTAATGCATTAAGAACGTTTTTTTGTGGGGTTTCTGTAAACATTACAGGAACATTCCATCCTACCATTTTGAAAACATTATGAAAACGTTATTTCGGAAAGTTTTGTACATGTTGAAAATGTCCAGTTTTTTTAATGTATTAAGAATGTTTTTTGTGGGGTTTATGAACCTCAACAATGGTGACCATTAAAAAAATAAATTAAAAAATTCATGCAGCAATGCATGCTGGGAGCCATGCATTGCAGCATGATTTTTTTTTTTTTTTTTTAAATGGTCACCATTGTTGAGGTTCATAAGCTGATTATTGATGTCTGTGTGAGTCTAATTACTACCATAGATGAAAACTTTTTGTGTACAAACTGTTTGGAAAGTCTTTTATATTAACTGTCACAGAACTACAGGTTCGTAGAATCACATTTACTATAATCAATACAACATCCATTTTAGATGTAATCAGAGATTAGACACACAATGAGTCACTAATAGATGATTGTCATAATAAATATATAACCACCAACCACTGATCATTTTCTCTGGGCTTTTGAGTTGTAACAAATATGTTCGAGGAACACATGATTACAACAGCCAAAGAAAAATAAGTAAAAAAACTAACACAGAAGTCAAGGGTCAAGAGCACAACTAAAGCAGACACTGATCTCTAACATGGTTACTTCAAATGAAACAAATCAACATCTTAACCTTAGTTACACTGAAAAAAAAAAATTGTGCATCCCTCTTCTTACGTAAATTTCACATGGAATTTTAAGCAGTGTTACCTACAAATCTTTAGTTGGCAATGCTTAAATATTTTAGTATCCCAATGAACGGTTTTGCTCAAATTTATTAGCTGGTGTAACAATATTTTAAGTAGATTTACTAATAAATTTAAGTTATTTCTACAATAAAAGTCTTGTTTACCGCATTAGAAAATTTAAGCTCATTTAGATTGATAATTTTAAGTTTTTGTATTTTAAAATTCCTACTGCTCAATACTTTAAATTAGTTATATATTACAATGAGTGAAAGACAACAGACAACTGGTGAATATTAAATGACATCTTTATTTTCTTTATTTCCTTTTTTTAACAAATGAAACTTAAAAATGTCTTAAAACATTTTTGAAAATGACTCAAATACAGATTAGTGAACAACAGTAAACATTCTGTACCAAATAACAGTAAGCATCAACATGCTTTTTTAATATTTGTGGTGTTGTATTTTTATGTGTGTGTGGTGTATAGAGTGGAGTATGTTGTTTACATAACGTTTGTGGTGTTGTATGCTTGTGCGTTTGAGTGCAGTGAAGTGCTTAGTATGTAATGTGTGGTGTTGTATGCTTGTTGACTTGCATGTGTGAGTTTTGCAATGTTCTGTGGCATTAAAAAGGCGTTAACAAGACACTTAAGTATTAAAAAAAAATAATAATCAGCATCTTGTTATTCAAAGTTACCCTCTGTTTACACTGCACACGTATGCGGCGCGTTATGGCTCTGACGAGGTTTTGTTCCGTCCTACACACAGTGCCAACTCACACCAGAAGCATCTCAGTATATTGGAGGTAAGAATCGCCTGTACTGACAGTGAGGAAGATTGAGTACATGCGAGCAAGATATACAAAGTGAATGCCATGATGCTGTAACACAAGCATTGATTAGAGTGGCTGTGATTAGCTCCGGTGGATGTGTTGCAGACGTGTGCAGTGTAAATCAGGGATTAGAAGTTTTGCAGGTCAAATCAAGCAGGATTAAAAAAAATAAAAATAAAAAATAAAATGAATACCTCAGTGGCTTGGGGTAACTCAGTTTTACAGAATACATCATGCCAAGAAGGGCAACACAATCATTGCAACACTGGACAATCCTGACAGAACCTCAACACCTTTCAAGACTATTTCTGCCTCTGAAGGACTGCCATCTGGAGAGCCCCTTTGTAGGGTCTTCTTGGGCTATTTCCCGATCAGTGTCCTATAACACAAAACAATAAAATGCATATTTTGTGTTTGTCAGGCTCAACTTTAAAACATGTATGAAGCTCATTGATGGAGACATCCAAGCAGTCATTAATCTGACTAAATCATTCAAACAAACAAACAAAAACCTTTTAATTTTACTTATTTTATGATTAGTCATTGTATTTTCAAATGTGCACTTTCCACTTACTATAAAAGTAATTTCAAAGCAAACAACACAACATTTACCATATTCACACACCTGGTAATATGCAATCAGATTGTCAGTGTTCTCTGATAGGAAGACAATCAAGATGTGATCCTGACCACAAACAGAAATAGAAATTCATATTAATATTAAAAATAAAATAAAATGCATGACACAGTAATGACAGTGAACATTTAAAATTTAAATGATAAAATAAGTAAGGAGGATTTTCAGTAAACGGTAAACTTCAGTAGACTTTCCTCTTGAATTCAATACACTGATTCTAATCAAAGTTAATCAGTCAAGAGCAGTGAGCGATTTTTTTCCTGTCGTGTGTTGATTAACATTAATAAAATTGCACGGATTTAATGTACTTACACACGTCCAGTTTTCGGTTTACATTCACTTAGGACATAACGACATTTTATGTAAATCTTGGGGTGTGTCAGACGGTGAAATATAACTGTGGACCATCCTGTTTTCGCACAAACCAAACAATCTGCCACTCACCATTATTTAACATTCGTAACTGTACAATCTGTATTTTGGTCTCACAAAAGTTGTGACTCCGGCATGCACGCACATGTTTAACATGTGTTCATTTGATATCTAGTAAAATATATGATAAAGACAAGCTCTAATGTTACTTATTTCACATAACAGCTTCTTACCTTCACAGTGGATGAGCAGTCCTCTTCTGTAGGGATGGGCGGATCCATCCTAAAGTATTGATACTTTCGATACTGATGTTGTATCTGTAACAGGGTTAAAAATAACATTTAATTTAAAGAGTAAAGATGTGTGAATTTCATAAAATAAGGGATATGGTTGTATTTGTTGGTGTTCGAAGGCTCCCCTCCCGTGGCTGTTAATGGTATTGCAGATGTAGTATTTTGTCCCTCTTCTCTTTCCGTACCCCAGCAGATTTGAGTATCGCTGCTGTGGGTATGTACGATTTTTCACGCTCCAACTCATTAACGTATTAATTGTGTAAATATGTTTTATGTGAATATTTTCGACGCAATTGATTGAATTGACATATTTGCACATGATTATATAATGTATTTAACACTAACACGGTTGTTTAGGTCATTTTAAATGTATTGAATTTCCTCGTGCATTTACAAGCGGGAACGAGTGCATTTCATGTGGTCATTGTGTCTGCCTTAAAATTTCTGACAATTAATTGTAATATGAGTCGAGTGAAAGTGTAATTTCTATTTTTCTAGTCATATGTATATCTGCAGTATATTGTCTCCTTCAGCCAACCTGATTTGTACCCGTTTTTCTATCAAAAAGGTATGTTGCTTTCATGTTTATGACGTTATAAATGTTAACAAATGCCGTTTAGAAATTCATGAAGTTTTCTCGTTATCATCTACAGTTTATTGGCCAGTACTACTACACTGTTACTATTTACAGGTGTACTGTTACAGTTTTCACATTGAATCTTGTTATGTGTTTGATAGCAGCAGATTTGAGTATCGCTGCTGTGGTCATATGTATATCTGCAGTATATTGTCTCCTTCAGCCAACCTGATTTGTACCCATTTTTCTATCAAAAAGATAAATCCAAGCTGAAGAAATCCCATGTGTGAGTGCGTCCTTTCACATCTGTTACACTGGTGCCGTGACTCTTTGGATCCTTCGATCAGCTCGACGCAGATCGACCGTGGTTGCTGTGTGCGGTTCAAGTTCGTCAGTGGATCAAGTCTTCGATATTCCGGATGAGGACAGTATGCATACTCACACATCGTGACTGGGACTGTACATTTAATCTTTCGCATACAGCCTACACAACGCATGGACATATGGAACGTAGTTTTTTTTTTTGACTATCGTCGTGTTCAAGATATAATTTCAAATAGTGAAATACATCATAATTTATATTTTATGTTTTTCCTGTTCTTTTATTATTTTTCATGCACTTTTTTTGATTGCATAATGGCTGAAAAACACGAGTGTGATGGTGATCTGGATGTAACATGTTATAGTAACATGGGTTTCCCTAGAGGAAGAGGTACATGGTTGAACGATGGTTCAGAGGGTGGTATTTTTAGTGACCGTGTCAGCCGGGGGGTTGAACAACCACAGTTACATGCTGACAACGGTAGGGGTATCGGGTTAAGTCAGACCCTGGGTGGTACTCCTGTTGGGCGGGTTCCTGGTGAGGGTCCATACACTTCCACACCTGGTGTTGATAGGGTTGCTTTTGACCACCTCACGGACATGGTAGGCCAGTTAGGTTCGCAGATTGGTGAGTCAATAGTTGCAAAACTAATGTCTGCTGGCTTAGTCAATGTAAACTCTGAATGTCAAACCAACTCACCCAGTTACACTCAGACACCTGCACGCACAGAACAGTATACACATACAATGATGGCACCACAAGTAACAGTGCACATGAAGTCTGAGCATGACACATATAGAGGCAATGGCTCTGATAAGTATGGCATTGAAGAGTGGGTAGACAGGACAAAAGCTTGCTTAAGAAAACAGACGTGCCCTGTTCAAGATCAAGCTGAGGAGATAATGAGTAGACTTGCTGGAAAAGCAAAGGACATTGTTAAAGTCAGCCTGCGTAGTGATGCAATGCTTAACGTCAAACAGAACCCGGAGATAATTTATGGTATCCTCATGCAGTATTTCAGTGAAGCGACCTCTTGCCTGCCACTTGCAGATTTTTATGCCACTCTCCCCAGAGCTAAAGAGAATCTTGTGGACTACTGGATCCGACTGAACAAAGCGGCTGATCTGGCAAATGAGGGATTGCAAAGGCAAGGCAAACGTTTGGACGACATCGGAGAGGAGGTAACACGAATGTTTATCAAATTCTGTCCTGACCCCAGTTTAGCAAACATATTCAGATGCAAGCCTATTCAAGAATGGAGTACGAAAGAAATACAGAGCAGGATTGATGATTACCAGAGGGAATTCAGGAGCCGGGGAAATACTGGTGTGAATTTACAGAGCCATACTACTGCAGTGTTTAGCAGTGGACATGGTATGTATGATCGCCCCAAGACTGAGTCGCCTGCTCTTCCGATCCAATCATTCGGCTCTTTACCAGATGCTCCAGTATGCTGCCAGCCAGAGCCTACATCAGTGCCCAGTCAGGCACAGCATCAGCCCTCCTGTTCATCTCCGGCCCCAGTAATGTCTCAGTACACACAACAGGCTGAGAGTCAGTTGCTCACTCGTATGATGGAGATGATGGAGCAGCTCATGGACAGGGTGCAATTTCGTGATGTTTCCAGCCCCAGACGTGACTCTAGACAGCGGCGCAACTTTGTCAGAAGTGCCTGTCGAGTCTGTAACGACAACAAACATACCACGGTGACACACTGCATGACAGACAAACTGTGCTTTGGTTGCTTCTCCCCAGGGCACACAAAAAGGGAATGTCCTAAACAGTCTTCTGCCCAGTCACAACATGAGGGAAACTAACTGACCCGTATTTGGAGGGAGGCAGTGCGGGTCATCACCATTATAACTCCCAAGCTGTTGATGATTGTGAGTCTCAGAATGCTTACCTTTCAGCCAAGGTAAATTGTGATCATTCAAAAGTCATTTATCAGAACATACATGTTGTGGGTGGACGTGACAGCCTCTTTTACACGCCAGTGAAGATTGGCGAGGTGGTTTCGCTGAATGCAATGTTGGACAGCGGTTCGATGGCCTGAACTATTAATGAATCTGCTGAGATGACACTGAGATCAGCCGGTGCAGTGGATGAATGTGATGAGTTTGTTGCCGATGTCACCCTAGTAGGCTGTGGAGGGCTGCGTGTGAAACCAAGATCATCATTCAATCTTACCATGGAAGTGTATGGTATAAAGATGATAGTACCTACCCTTGTAGTTCCCGGACAACATGATGAGCTGATACTTGGGACTAATGTTATTAAACACATTCTCAGATACTTCAAATTGAGTGATGGATTTTGGCAAGCAGTGTCTAAACCAATATCTTCAGACCCTGAGTGTGAAAGCTTCTTGTCAATGCTTGCGGGATTGAACCGTTGGAGAGGGGAGGAGATTCCTGAGAAGATCGGGACAGTAAGATGCAACTCGGCTGTCCTTCTCGAGCCAGGCTGTGAGTACTTGGTATGGGGGAAGTTGCCCAAATCCGCTATTGTGTCTCCAGGGAGTGCAGTCATGACTGAGCCTACATCTTCTCACTCTGCTCCCAGAGGTGTCATGGTGGCTAGACTAATCACGTCTCTGTGGGGAGATGGATGGGTCCCCTTGAAACTTATCAACACATCAGGCAGGCCCGTGCTATTGAGAAGAAACGCTAAAATTGCAGACCTCTATCCATGCATTGCACTTGAAGATTTCGATCTCACAAATACTGTTTGTCCTCTGCTGGTAAACTGCTCCGCAAGTTTGTCTGATGAAGCAACTGGTGTGTTACCTGTGAGCGAGAGACTTAAGTCAGTTGGTCTGGACAGTCTTGACATTGACTCATATGACATCTCAGATGCATGTAAGCAGCAGTTGGTAAACCTGATTCTGAGTTACAAAGATGTCTTTTCATGTAGCCATCTTGATTGTGGGAAAGCTAAGGGTTTCGTACACAGGATACACCTCTCAGACACCAGACCATTCAGGCTTCCATTCAGACGAGTACCACCCAGTCAGTATCAAACACTGCGGCAGGTACTGACCGAAATGGAGGAGAAGGAGATAATTAGGCGATCTACCAGTGAGTATGCTTCTCCTCTCGTTTTGGTCTGGAAGAAGAATGGGGACTTGCGTGTATGTACAGACTTCCGCTGGTTGAACAGGAGAACACTGAAGGACGCGCATCCTCTACCGCATCAGGCGGATTGTTTAGCAGCACTGGGCGGAAACGCTTTATTCAGCACAATGGATCTGACGTCCGGATTCTATAACATGCCGCTGCATGAAGACGACCGCAAGTTTACCGCTTTTACGACGCCTATGGGTCTTTTTGAGTATAATCGTTTGCCTCAGGGCCTCTGCAACAGTCCTGGCAGCTTCATGCATATGATGACCAGCATATTCGGGGACGAAAATTTTCTCAGTCTCCTGTGTTATCTGGATGACTTGATTGTCTTCGGTCCAGATGAGAAAACCGCTCTTGATCGTTTGGAAATGGTGTTTGGCAGGCTCCGCACTTACAATCTTAAGCTGGCTCCAAAAAAATGTCACCTTATGAGAAAATCGGTGAAGTTCCTTGGGCATATAATTGATCAGACAGGTGTTTCAACGGACCCAAGCAAAGTTGACAGCATCTCTAAGATGAGCAGTTCGGATTTGATGGAGCTAGATGGAGCTGCTCCTTCTCAGAAGAAAATAAGATCATTCCTGGGAATGGTGAATTACTACCAGCACTTCATTCCAAATTATTCAGCTGTAGCGAAGCCGCTTTATAGTCTTCTGAAGGGCCAGAAGGCAAGAGGGAAAAATCTGGGGAAGCAGGGTCATGTTCACCAGAATAGAAAGCTGAAACCCAGTGACTGGACAGAAGCGCAGGACCAGGCTGTCGAGAGGTTGAAAACATTGTTAGTCGAGAGCGTTGTCCTTGCCCATCCAGATTTTCATCGCCCTTTTGTACTGGCAACGGATGCATCCTTAGATGTTATTGGAGCTGTGCTCTCACAGGTCTCGGAGGGGGAGACAAAAGCCAGGCCTGTAGCCTTTGCCAGTAAGTCCCTTTCTCGGTCGCAGCAAAATTACCCGGCACATCGTTTGGAGTTTTTGGCCTTGAAATGGTCAATATGTGATAAGTTCAGTCATTGGCTTAAAGGCCATGAATTCACTGTCTTGTCTGACAATAATCCCTTGGCCCATATACTTACAAAACCCAAACTTGATTGCTGCGAACAACGCTGGGTGGCTAAACTGGCAAACTACAACTTCAACATCAAGTATGTGCCTGGTCCCCAAAACACCGTTGCGGATGCCCTAAGCCGGGTTCCGTTTGTCAAAACTGATGTCATGCAGAGACTGCTCAAAGAGCCGTATGGAGCACTTCTAGCTGATTCCAAAGGAATGTCAACAGATTCAGTGCGGAATACCTTCAGACTTTCTAGTGATTCGGATAGAAGGCAGAGTGTCCTTAACACAAGTCAGTCATACAAACACAACATCCAACAAATTAGCGAATCAATGATGATCCCGAGTGTGGAGGTTTCTGCCACATTGGATTCGCATGTCAAGTGGAATATCGGTGCCAGGGCTCGAGCAATGGCTCTCATCGATCACCTACCTCAAGTGATGTCTGGAGGACAGGACACGCTGCCGGCATATACGGAACTAGAGCTGCGTGAAAAACAACTCGGCGATAGGCACCTGTCAAGAGTTTTGTATTATGTCGAACGCCAACGTAGACCTTCAAGAAGAGAAAGGACAAAGGAATCAATGGTTGTCATTCGATATCTGATGCACTGGGAGAAGCTAGTTGTCAGAAATGGTGTGTTGTACAGAGTTTCACGTGACCAACTATCAAAAATCAAACGTCATCAGTTTGTTGTCCCAGAGTCTCTGGTGAATGTGATACTCAAAGGAATTCATGACGACTGTGGCCATCACGGTCAGTCTCGGACTATTAGCCTTGCAAGGCAGCGTTTCTTTTGGCTGAACATGGATCGAAACGTAAGAGACTATGTGCATAGATGTCACCGCTGCACTGTGAGCAAAACTACTGATCCTTCTGGGAGAGCCCCCTTGGAAAACATTTCAACAAGTAGACCATTAGAGCTTGTCTGCATAGACTTCTGGTCAGCAGAAGATTCCAGAAACAAGTCTGTTGACGTCTTGGTAGTGACTGATCATTTCACAAGACCGGCCCAAGCTTTTGAGTGTAGAGACCAATCCGCCAAACAAGTTGCCAGGGTGCTATGGGACAGGTACTTTTGCGTCTATGGCCTTCCAGAACGGATTCATAGTGACCAAGGCCCATGTTTTGAAAGCAAGTTGATTCGTGAGCTTCTAAGGGTTTCTGGGGTAAACAAGTCACGCACAACGCCGTACCACCCAATGGGTAACGGGAGCGTAGAACGCTTTAACAGAACCCTTGGAAATATGATCCGAGTTTTGTCACCAGATGTGAAAAGAGATTGGCCTAGACGGTTACAGACGCTCTCATTTCTGTACAACTGTACTATCAATGAAACGACAGGTTATGCTCCCTTTTATCTGATGTTTGGCCGTGTGCCCCGTCTGCCCATTGATATTCTTTTTCGTTCAGTTTTGAATGATCCTGCTGTAACAAGCTGTGATACATTTGTGACCACCCTGGTCAAAGATTTGAAAGAAGCATCCATGATCGCCCAAGAGCATGCTACAAAAGAGCAAAAAAGACATGCAGAGTTGTACAACCGAAGAGTGAAGGGATTGGTCATCGAAATAGGTGATCAAGTGCTCCTGGCGAACAAAACAGAAAGGGGCAAAAAGAAAGTCGCTGACAGGTGGGAATCGACAGTTTATACTGTTGTGGATCGTAAACCAGACACTCACACTTACAGGATCCGTAATCCATCTACTGGTCAGGAAAAAGTGGTTCATCGAAACCTGTTGATGTTGGTAAATTTCCTACCAGTGAATGTAGAGAACCCCCTGTCTGATCAGCTTTCTGTCGTATCCAACTCTTGTCAGAGGTCACCTTCAGTCCTTTCCTTGTGTGTGGTGGAGGATGAATCTTTGGGAAGGGATGCAGAAGTGTCTGAGCTTGAAGAGGATAGTTGCAGTAGCGTTAAAATGGATGGATCTGTGATGATGAGAGACGAGGCATTATCCAAATGTGACAATGCTGGCAATGACTGTGAGATTGATTCTATGTCGGTTCAAGAATCTGGTGCCAGGGACAGAACCATGTGTTGGGTTACAGACCTGCCTGAAAAAAGCATCCAAAATGAGTCTGATCAAACCCCAAGTGGAATTCCGACAGATCCCTTGAATAGGGTCACTCCTGCTCCACCAGAAAGTCACACATCTGAATTGTCCAAAGATGCAAGAATGTCTGTTTCTGGTGACAATGCAAGTGGCAGTTCTGATTTACATGATTCAGATTCAGAAACAGTCCTGTCTGCCCGGCCGCACTCACAGGCTCCAGCCAACACTCATTCAGCTGACACCGTGAATGTACCACTAAGTTCTAGGTCAGTCACACAGGTCAGGTCACGTTTTGGTCGCATCATTAGACCTGTTGACAGATTAATACATGTCATGTCAGCACAAGCTGTGGTTAAAGACACAAAACACAATGTTCAGGCTGTTTGTAAGTCAGTGTTTAAGGCCTTCTCTGCTTAGAAGTCATATTTGAGTTAAAATGTCGCTTTGTATATTAGTTGGAAATGTGTTTTATTAGTCTTATCAGTTTCAAATCTGAAAGCAACGCATCAGAAAGCACATACCTGATGAAAGGTGTGCCTTCGCAAACTCTGAGATTCGACATTTCTTTTTGCTTTAGCCTTGTAACGCGAAGTTGAGAATGGAAGGATATTGTGGAATGTATGTAGATGTTCTACTGTCAGTAGCTGGTAGGAGAGCTTAGCGCTACTCTCCCATCACTTCGTCCTAATGGGATAATTGTATTTTTGACTCACCTTTACTAGGAAATTCTTTCGTATTGTGCAGTTATTTACTGTGAACTAAAGAGACAATCTGTTGATGATACTCCATTCGTCGTGCATTTATTTTATGTAATTCAGTGGGGGTGGATGTAACAGGGTTAAAAATAACATTTAATTTAAAGAGTAAAGATGTGTGAATTTCATAAAATAAGGGATATGGTTGTATTTGTTGGTGTTCGAAGGCTCCCCTCCCGTGGCTGTTAATGGTTTGCAGATGTAGTATTTTGTCCCTCTTCTCTTTCCGTACCCCAGCAGATTTGAGTATCGCTGCTGTGGGTATGTACGATTTTTCACGCTCCAACTCATTAACGTATTAATTGTGTAAATAATATGTTTTATGTGAATATTTTCGACGCAATTGATTGAATTGACATATTTGCACATGATTATATAATGTATTTAACACTAACACGGTTGTTTAGGTCATTTTAAATGTATTGAATTTCCTCGTGCATTTACAAGTGGGAACGAGTGCATTTCATGTGGTCATTGTGTCTGCCTTAAAATTTCTGACAATTAATTGTAAATGAGTCGAGTGAAAGTGTAATTTCTATTTTTCTAGTCATATGTATATCTGCAGTATATTGTCTCCTTCAGCCAACCTGATTTGTACCCGTTTTTCTATCAAAAAGGTATGTTGCTTTCATGTTTATGAC
Source organism: Schizothorax lantsangensis (assembly GCA_027422415.1). Lineage (NCBI taxonomy): Eukaryota > Metazoa > Chordata > Actinopteri > Cypriniformes > Cyprinidae > Schizothorax > Schizothorax lantsangensis. The sequence goes on from CM049841.1 coordinate 43,312,892, forward strand.
GTTATAAATGTTAACAAATGCCGTTTAGAAATTCATGAAGTTTTCTCGTTATCATCTACAGTTTATTGGCCAGTACTACTACACTGTTACTATTTACAGGTGTACTGTTACAGTTTTCACATTGAATCTTGTTATGTGTTTGATAGCAGCAGATTTGAGTATCGCTGCTGTGGTCATATGTATATCTGCAGTATATTGTCTCCTTCAGCCAACCTGATTTGTACCCGTTTTTCTATCAAAAAGATAAATCCAAGCTGAAGAAATCCCATGTGTGAGTGCGTCCTTTCACATCCGTTACATATCGAAAGGATCGATCCTCACATAAAAATATCGATTCTAAAGTGCATTTTTTTGTAACCACTAATTTTATTTATTAAGAAACTCGGTGCATAAAATAAGCTTCTAAATGGAAAAATAGACTGTATTAGCCAACAATTGTGTTGGATAGAGCTATTTCTCCTGCTCATTGGAACACACGCAAATGCTGAAAGACAGAACCAATCAATCACAGACAGCGTTCGCTGCGGACGCATGGCTCAGTCACAGTGTTTGTTCAAATAGAGCTGTGTTTCTCAAAAGCATCAGAAGCATAAGTAGATCCTAAGAAACCATTGTCACATTGTTACATTACATTACATATCATTATTACTATATATAAAATTAATTCTGAAAAATGCATCACGATTTCTACACAAATATGAAGCAGCAATAATAATCAGAAATCCCTGCTGAAAAAAACAGCTAAAACCATCCTGGCCAGGCTGGGAGACCAGCTAAAACCAGCTAAAACCAGCCTACCAGCTTAGGCTGGTTTAAGCTGGTTTTTTCAGCAGGGATGTTTCCTGAGCAGCAAATGATATTAGATTTATTTCTGAAGGATTATGTGACACTTAAGACTGTAATAATGATGCTGAAAATTCAGCTTTGATCACAGATGCATTTACAATTATATTTTAAAAATAGGCCTACATTAAAATAGAAAATAAATTTCACAATATTGCTGTTTTTACTGTATTTTTGTTCAAATAAGTGCAGCCTTGGTGAGCATGAGACTTATTTAAAAAATATGACAAAATCTTACTAACCCCAAACTTTTGTGTACATGTAGCCTAATATTTATTTTAAATAGGCTAGTTTGTGTAAGTAAATTTAAACTGTTGTTAAAAGTTCAAATGTATTCTGTTATGTTCTGTAATTGCTGTTAATAAATCTGTCAGAAAAAAAATATGCTAAAGTTTCACCTTTAGGAGTACAGCATTCTGGCAGCCTTTTAAAAAAAATGAACCATGGTTTTATTACAGTAACCACAGTTTACCACAGTATTTGTAGTAAAACTGTAACCACAAATTTACAATTATGGCGCTTACAATAATAATACATTTTAGTACTTATTGTATGTAACACCATGTTTATTTTTCATGAGGTACCCTCAAAGGTGCACCTTTGTAACTTATCTATACCCTTAAATCATGCATACTTGTATGATACTAATATGCTCCCTTTTAGGGGTATAGGTGCACCTTTGAGGTTACTGCCCCAGTAAAGGGCTAAAATACAATTTTAGTATTTAATTTCTGACAGTTTAAACAAAAAAAGGCCTGTGAAATGTTTAAAAAAAAACATGGCTTTAATTATTAATTATAATTACTGATTATATTCTTATAAATTATATATTTAATAATTTAAAAGATCATTTTAGTTTACAAGTATCGGTATCGATATTGACGATACTGGGCTTGAAAATATCGGTATCGGATCGAAAATAAAATAAGAGGTATCGCCCATCCCTACTCTTCTGAGATCTGGTTTTCTAAAATGGCCACCACAAATTGCGCGTTTCAAAGTTAATCCAGTTCGTCAGGTGGTATCAGCTTGGATTAATGTAATTGGATTAGTGTTAATTTGACAAAATTTTTGAGTATTGTTGATTTTACTCAAAATTACTTGTTGTGTTTCTTTATTAATTAAAGTAAACCATGAATTCAATATGTTATGCAACAGTTGTAGCTTTAAATTAAGTAATCTGCAAAACTGTTTTTTTTTTTTAAGTAAAATCTGTTTATTTTAATGAGCTATATTTGCTGAGGGCAGACATAATTTTTTACAGTGTAATTCTCAATAAGATCTTCTGTAGATGTCTGACAGAAATAAAGTCAGTCTGGTTATTAATAAGTGGAGCTGGTGATGCTGTTTGTGGGGTTGTTTAATCAGATCTTGAGAGATTTAATGTATTTTATTTCAGTTGATTTCATCTAAGGCTGTGTCTGAAGTCAGTTGTAGTAGTTCTTGTGTTTCTCTTTTCTTCAGTGATTCTGTTTGTTAACAGCAGGTGTTCATCACTAATACTCAATTAGCACTTAATTAATCACTTAATTACTTAACTGCAAGTTTTAAAACTTACATGGTTTAAGCCAAGGAGAATTTGTTTACTCAAACGGTTTGTTACCCTAACTTGGGTTTTACAGTGTAAGGACATTTTCTCTAACCATTATGAGAACCTTCATTGTGTACAAATAACATCAAAAGAACATTCTGAGTGTGTTGTTATAAAAATGTTTTCTCTTAACATTACAAGAATGTAAATCAACCATAATAACGTTGTTAGAACATCCTATAAACATTATTTTAAGAGTGTTCTGTCCTAACCTTTAAATACCTTTGAAACAATGTTAATGGAAGTTGTGGGAACGTTCCCTGTTAGCTGGGACTGCAGTTCATTAGATAATTAAGTGATTAAACTAGTACTGATTGAGCATTAGTGACAAACACTTCAATAAAACATCAACATCTGGACGTCTGTAATTCTCAATAAGAGCTTCTCTAGACATCTAACAGAAATAAAGTCAAGTCTGGGGTGCGTTTCCCAAAAACAACTATGGTCGCAAGTTCCGTCGTTACCAATAGAGTTCAATGGAACTAACGACCATAGTTAGCTAACAATGCTTTTGGGAAACGCACCCCTGGTTATTAATGAGTGAAGCTAGTAAGGGTGTTTGTGGAGTTGTTTAATCCTCCTCTGCTGAGATCTTCAGAGATTTAATGTCTTTTATCTTCAGTTGTTTTGCATGCTGTGGCTGGAAGTCAATAGTAGTTGTTGTGTTTCTGCTGTCTCTTTCTTCTTAAGCAGGTGTTCGTCACTAATGCTCAATCAGTACTAGTTTAATCACTTAATTATCTAATGAACTGCAGTGCTGCTTCAGCCTTATTTTAACACTCTGTAGTATGCATACTGAGCAATGTTCATTTCATTGTTTCATCTGGCCTGACCCATGTGGTGCCCTCATGGAAACTGAGGACAAAACTGGCTGGGCCCCAGTTAGATAGTCCAGGTGCCACCCATATGGGCCCCACATGTGTTTGCTGGTTGGGTAAAAGTTCTTACAGAATTTGCACACCTCGAGTCCACTTTAGTCCACTTCCATTTTCACCTCCACATATTTATGTTCTTCTTCATCATCTTTTTCAGATTCATTAACTGGCAATCAGGTCTAAACAAGCTGCAAACTGTAAACATTTTGGTCATTTGTGTGCCTACAGTAGTTCAAAAATCAGGAGCATGTACAAAATCTACACTAGTCAACATTTGAAGTGGATCAAAACCTTTCATCAAAGTTGTCCTAAAACCTAAATGTGTTCTTGTTTTAGGTAAACTGCTGTTATATTGAGCAATTTTTATTTTCATATTTTATCAAAATGCCGCAATATTGTAAAAGATGGCAGCTGTGTGCATTAAAAACAAATAAAATATATTCAGCATATTTTGATTATTTGTTCAAATCTGTCCAACTGATTTTATTAGGCTTTAGAAACTCTCTCATTAGTGTATGAAAACAGATTAATTAGTGATACATTAATCACACACACATCTGTGAACCAGAGGAAGTAATACTCAAAATAAAACAAACATTTATTAGACAAGAAATAAATAATTGCTCCACCATTGTTGTTGATGCAATACAGTTTATTTTTGTCAGTTTTTGAGAATAACAAACTGAAATGCACTACATTTTCCGCCTAATAAACTGTTTTCCCAGTAATCACACAAGAAAGATGTAACTGAACTCCTGCATCCTAAAAGGTAAAAGATTAGATGCAGAAAGACTGATTTCATATCAAATTCAATCTCTAAAAATGAGCAACTCCCCAAAATATCTCATAAGAACTGTACCCAGATCTTTACTCTACACACACACTTAATGAAATGACCAAAAAACAAATGATCCATCAGTTACCTATATGTATCCATCACCAAACAAACCTGTCCTAATATAACACAACCCTTCACCATTATCTACTGTTAACTAGTCCCTGTTCACCCAACATCCAGCACCACATTGTGAATAATAATAATAACAATAAGCATACAGAAAGCTGCTCAAACACTATCATAAATCAGCTATTAGCCCCAAATATCTGTCTACTGTATTTGTGAAGAACTAAAATCAAGGTAAAATCTTCCCCCACTTTAGTTTCTTTAGATTGATTTACTTTCATGATTTTACTTTCTCATCACTGATTTTTCATTGCGCGGATCTTTGTCAGCAGTATCCGTCACACGATTCATTCACAAAATAATCTCATTTAGGCACATGTGGCTTCAGTAGCTGTCAATCAGTTGTAATCCTGGAATTACTTCTTTTCTAGACGCTTTGGATAAAAGCATCTGCTAAATCAAATTAATTGCATGATATGCTATCATGGTATGATAAGTAATTAATCAAGTTATTCCCAATTCAGTGCATATATTACCATTTGCATAGAAAACAAAATATAAAAGTAAAAGATATTACATAATTGTGACAGCAGAGTAAATCACTGATTAGACTATTTTTGTTTAGAAATTATAATTACATTAAAGAAACGCTTTAAATTGAAAATGATTTTTAAAGTGAAAGAGGGCAATGGATGGATGGATATTATAGAATTTACTCTGTCACACGTTTAACAGACAGAGCAGGAGCAGTGGGGTCACTGGCAAACCAAGACCCAGGATCACGATAGTCTCCCTCCGACAGCTGGTAACTGGGTTCAGCATAGCCAGGACCCTCATAGAGATCCCAGACACCACTGAGCACCTTACAGGAGCGGATCTCTGTTATACTGCAGTGGTCCAATGATGGACAGTTCCCTGTGATCACACACTTGGTGCCTCTAAACTCTGGCTGATCGTACAGCTCAATTACACACTTGAAGAAAAAGAGAGAGAAGAGAGAGGGTGAGTTAATTTTTCTTTGAATCATGCTAATTGTGATGTCTTTGAGCCATCATCAAAAAACCTTGAATTTAGCCGGGTTTCCATCCAAAGTTGCGAATTTATCTTATGCGTAAAATTGAAATATCGCATAAAACACTTGCTAATAAGCACCTTGCCATCCAACGAGTCAAAGAGAACAAGATCGTCACTTCCTGATAAATTGGCAATATATATCACTAAGAAAAGTATGAGAAGCTACTGAATATAATAATTTTCATATATAAAAAATGACTTGCGCCAGCAAAGCAGAGCGAGCAGATGAAACAATAACTGCTGTCATTGCTTTCGGTGGTGGATGCTGCTGTTTGGGAACGCAGTAGTGTAAGACAGTAATTATACAGAAATACTTTGATGACAGACTTTGCTCAGGCATTTCAAAATGACCATAACAACATTTCAGATGCTGTGCAACAAGATCGGTCCGCTGGTTAGTCAGGTTTTTCCATCCCATAGCACAAAGTCACATGGAGGAATTTACTCAGCAAATGCGTTTCCATCTCCCACTATTCGCATTATACTTTTTTTCGCACAAGTCAAAAACCACCTCAAGTGAGCATAAAAACTTTTTTGTGAATTAAGAAATTTGACATTTCTATCACTTGCTTCTGATGCGATACTTCAAATGCGCATACAAACAGGGTGATGGAAACATAGCTTATGTGCTCATTATATTGTGTTTTTTTTGTGTGGCTTATACACTGTGTCTATGTGTGTCAGTTCTGCATGAATGACAAACAAACCATAAACACTCACCATGCCAAGGCGCCACCATTTAAAGCACTCCTTAGCATGCTTCTCCTCCTCATCAGAGTTTCTTGTGTAGTAAACTCGACCAACATGTTCACTAAACGTCTTCGGCAGCAGACTGGATACCTGTGATACAAGTGAAAACAAACATAACTTTTCGATCAGTCATTACAGATCTTGGAAACTTGCTTTGACTTACCCAAAGCAAGTTTCCCTGGGTTACCCTGGACTTACCCTGGGTTGTATTTTTTGTGAGGGACTCTGTATGTAACATTGAAATAAAAGTTGTTATATGACCATCTGAATACCACTCAATTGGGATAGTTCACCCAAAAATGAAAATTCTGTCATTAATCACCCTCATGTCGTTCCAAACCCATAAGACTTTTGTTCATCTTCAGAACATATATTAAGATATTTTTGTTTAAAGCTGATTGTTTTCTGACCCTCCATAGACAACAACACAACTGAAATGTTCTCAGACCCAGAAACGTAGCAAGGACATCAGTGGCTCAACTGTCATTTTACAAAGCTACGAGAATGTTTTTTTGTGTGAAAAGAAAACAAAGATGAATGAAGGTCTTACAGGTTTGGAACGACATGAGGGTGAGTAATTAATGACAGAATTTTCATTTTTGGGTGAACTATCCCTTTAACCTCACTATTATCAATCACTTATGGAACAAATTAATCTTGACTAACAAATATATATATATATATATATATATATATATATATATATATATGTATATATATATATATATATATACAGGTGCTGGTCATATAATTAGAATATCATCAAAAAGTTGATTTATTTCACTAATTCCATTCAAAAAGTGAAACTTGTATAATGTATACATTCATTCCACACAGACTGATATATTTCAAGTGTTTATTTCTTTTAATTTTGATGATTATAACTGACAACTAATGAAAACCCCAAATTCAGTATCTCAGAAAATTAGAATATTACTTAAGACCAATACAAAGAAAGGATTTTTAGAAATCTTGGCCAACTGAAAAGTATGAACATGAAAAGTATGAGCATGTACAGCACTCAATACTTAGTTGGGGCTCCTTTTGCCTGAATTACTGCAGCAATGCGGCGTGGCATGGAGTCGATCAGTCTGTGGCACTGCTCAGGTGTTATGAGAGCCCAGGTTGCTCTGATAGTGGCCTTCAGCTCTTCTGCATTGTTGGGTCTGGCATATCGCATCTTCCTCTTCACAATACCCCATAGATTTTCTATGGGGTTAAGGTCAGGCGAGTTTGCTGGCCAATTAAGAACAGGGATACCATGGTCCTTAAACCAGGTACTGGTAGCTTTGGCACTGTGTGCAGGTGCCAAGTCCTGTTGGAAAATGAAATCTGCATCTCCATAAAGTTGGTCAGCAGCAGGAAGCATGAAGTGCTCTAAAACTTCCTGGTATACGGCTGTGTTGACCTTGGACCTCAGAAAACACAGTGGACCAACACCAGCAGATGACATGGCACCCCAAACCATCACTGACTGTGGAAACTTTACACTGGACCTCAAGCAACGTGGATTCTGTGCCTCTCCTCTCTTCCTCCAGACTCTGGGACCCTGATTTCCAAAGGAAATGCAAAATTTACTTTCATCAGAGAACATTACTTTGGACCACTCAGCAGCAGTCCAGTCTTTTTTGTCTTTAGCCCAGGCGAGACGCTTCTGACGCTGTCTGTTGTTCAAGAGTGGCTTGACACAAGGAATGCGACAGCTGAAACCCATGTCTTGCATACGTCTGTGCGTAGTGGTTCTTGAAGCACTGACTCCAGCTGCAGTCCACTCTTTGTGAATCTCCCCCACATTTTTGAATGGGTTTTGTTTCACAATCCTCTCCAGGGTGCGGTTATCCCTATTGCTTGTACAATTTTTTCTACCACATCTTTTCCTTCCCTTCGCCTCTCTATTAATGTGCTTGGACACAGAGCTCTGTGAACAGCCAGCCTCTTTTGCAATGACCTTTTGTGTCTTGCCCTCCTTGTGCAAGGTGTCAATGGTCGTCTTTTGGACAACTGTCAAGTCAGCAGTCTTCCCCATGATTGTGTAGCCTACAGAACTAGACTGAGAGACCATTTAAAGGCCTTTGCAGGTGTTTTGAGTTAATTAGCTGATTAGAGTGTGGCACCAGGTGTCTTCAATATTGAACCTTTTCACAATATTCTAATTTTCTGAGATACTGAATTTGGGGTTTTCATTAGTTGTCACTTATAATCATCAAAATTAAAAGAAATAAACACTTGAAATATATCAGTCTGTGTGGAATGAATGTATACATTATACAAGTTTCACTTTTTGAATGGAATTAGTGAAATAAATCAACTTTTTGATGATATTCTAATTATATGACCAGCACCTGTATATATACATACATTTTTTTTTTTTTACACTTTTGAAATTACTGGATTTCCTGTCTGACCAGGGACCATAAAATCGTCTTGACCTTCCCTCCCTCACAGGACCTTAAGAAAAAACGTCAAGCTGCTTATCACTAAAAGGTTAAATTTTTCCACAATTTGTCTGACAGTAAATGTAATGCCATTCACGAAAACGGCTAATGTAATGCATTTTTACAGTTGGATTTCAAAAGGTTTGAAGTTAGGACCGTTTTTAGGATATTTTTGTCGAGTTAGTTGATATAACTCCAGACAAAGCTCTGATTTTTGAGAGATGCGCATAGACCCCAACGCGGCTATTGATTTGTGCTCATTTCATTCATATAGGCTTTACACTCATTCACTTTACACATCCAGGCCCATAGCCAGGCCCAGACCTCCGTAAATGTTTCATGTTAAAAAATAAAATTTGAAAACATATGAAAAATAATTTAAAATCATGTCGCTGAATAAATTCATGTGGCTGACTCGCAGCAGCTGCGAAACGCAGGAGTGAAGGAGCTTGGCGCAAGTGCCTCCTCTCCACCATGTTGCCAGATCTACTTATTATAAGCGTCGCTGGACTTGTTTTAATACTTAACAGCGTTAATAAAGCAATTAGTAACTGATGCTTCCTTTTATTCCGAATCTTGGAAACATGCTTTTTAGGCTATGCGTTGAAAGTGAAACCTAAAAAAACAGCGCGCATGAGAAAGCGATTGCATGCTTTCGCGAGCATCAGCAAATGCACGCGATCACAGATTGCAGGCTTCCCAGCCGAAACAACCTCCCACGTGAAACTGAAATAATAACCCATGATATGTTGGCCATATTTCCCATCTAAGTTATTAATCCCACACTATCAACAGGCGCGTCATGTAGGCTACACTTCTTGTATTTCGTTTGGGCACCACAAGGTGTCACTGTGGCCTCAAAGCTTACCCCTTGACTACTCTGACTCGATTACTATTCCTGCGGTAAAACACGCCCTCCTCATTACCCTACGGACAAAGAAATATAGAAATAAATAAATGTGAAAATAAATAAATGTGAAAATAAATGAATGTATAAATAAATAAATAAATGTGGAAATAAGTAAATGTATAAATAAAAATAAATAAAATAAAATGTGGAAAAAAATGAAAAAAATACATAATTATTTATTTTTGCTTTTTTACATTTCTTTGTACATTTCTTTCTTTATTTATTTCTAATTACGGCAGGATTGGCATTCCATATACATGCCCGACTGATTAAAATTTGACTGAAAAAAAAAAATAACTGAAACATCGAAACGCAAGACTGATTCTGATTTTATTACACTCAATATAAAAAAAAAATCAGCTTAACGGCACACATAAACTCATGGAAGAAACATGAGGTAAATGTTCAAACTGTTGAGTTTATTTATAACATATGATCGTTAAGTAACGTTAGCATAACAAGTGAGTTGTTTTGCTGATTATCACGATTACAAATACATAGTTCGATAAACAATTAGTTAACATTAAGTTACTTACTTTTTAGACATAATAATGACTGTTGTTCTATTTCACCAACGAAAATCCAAACAAAGATCAAAGCAAAACTATTTTGCGCATCCTCAAAGCAAAACTCAGTGGTGTTTTTACTGAATGATTCAGCATTTTGAATGTATCGGTACAATGAATAACTCAATTGACTCACTCATTAAGTTATCTGATTCTGCTGCCACCTTATGGCGATTTAGTTTCACGTTTGAAAAGTATCATTGCATTTTTCCAACATTTCTTCTTTTTTTTGGAAAATTAATGTAAATCATTAATATCATAACACATTTGTAATTTTGCATTGTAAATGATTTATTTTGATTGGTGGTACAGTCCTACAATGTATTATAATTAAATTTATTGATAAAATGTAAGAGTTTGTTTATTTTAAAATATATGCCTTTTTGGGTGTTCATTTTGGTCTCATTTATGTAAATGCATTTAAAGAAATCAAAGGATAATTTTCTTTATTTCTTGTAGGTGCAAAGAATAGCAGCTGATGTGGAGAAATGTTTGATCCTTCAAGACTCTCTGATGCTGATTATATTAGGTAATGTATTAATTCTTATTAAATATGTAAATCATTTGATAAACTTGTATTTTAGATTACATTTTATATTGAAATACTGCATTGTAGGTTACATTATTGCTTATATTTATTCATTTCAGGTGCACACAGTGGCTTTTGACTAGGCCTATTCGAGGGTCACATTCATACCTCAACTTTGTGGCTGGATTTGCAGTCTTATTACAACTTCAGTCTGGCTTCCCGGGAGCAGGCATCTTTTGCACACTTGATTTTTTTCAAAGGTAACATGTTTTACTTGAGTAATTTCATTTGCAAAAAAAGATTACTTATTTAGTTTAAAGGGTTAATCCACCCCAAAATGAAAATGTTGTCATTAATCATTTACCCCATGATGCCCCATGTCGTTCCAAACCTGTAAAAGCTTTGTTCGTCTTCAGAACATAATTTAAGTTATTTTGGATGAAAACCGGGAGGCTTGTGACTGTCCCATTTACTTCCAAGTAAATTACACTGTCAAGGTCCATAAAAGTATAAAAAAACATCGTCAAAATAGTCCATCTGCCATCAGAGGTTCAACCGTAATTTTACGAAGCTACGAGAATACTTTTTGTATGCAAAGAAACAAAAATAACGACTTTATTCAAGAATTTGTCTCCTCTGCATCAGCGTAGCGCCATTTTGGAGAGTTTTCCATTTTACAGCAATTAACAATTTTTACAGGATTTTATTGGCAATTTTTTGCCAGTAACATCCTGTAAATTCTACAGTACATTTTTTTACAGTGTTTATAAGTTATCTCCAATGGCCGGACTGTTCCATTAACCCTGCCATACCTCCCCTGATGAACCCTGCCGACAGAATCTCCCTCGACCAACCAACACTCAAGGGCAGCGCACACTCCGGCTCCACTGGGACAGATGCCATCTAGTCTCAGCCTCAGACGTCACGCCCACGGATCGTTGGATGAACATCTGATGCATACGGCACACTTAGCTGGAAACACTTCAGGAGTGTTGAAGTCATCATCGGATTGGTTAAATTCTACAGGATTTCCGGGAGACGTGTGTGTCACGTTCTTTAACGTTCCGCCTGGAAACAAAAATGCCGTGGCTCCAAACCCCCTCACGAAAGAAGAAAGCCGTCGTGTTTACAACTGTGTCGCCGAGCGCTTATCAGGATCACGTAACACTGGATTTTCAAAAGTATGTGAAAAATTTAAAGCTCGTGGCATTATAATATATCTGAGAGTTTTACACACAGGTCTGTTATTGTGGCGACATTTCCACGCCCCTAAACATGACGTTGCACAAAACGAAACGTGACTGGTTGCTTTACCTGTCAGTCATATCCCAGCTAACAGAATTTTGTTACAAGAACGTTCTCCAAATATTCAGTGTTGGTTCTGGGAATATTAAAAAATTGTCCAGTTTTCTTGATGTTAGAGGGACGTTTTTAAAAGGTATGATGTTCCTCAAACGTTCTTTCAACTTAATTTTGATTTAAAATTCAACATTCTAAGAACGATGATTTGTAACATTCCAGGAACATAAAAATATCCAGTTTCCTGAATGTTAGTAGAATGTTATTTAAAGGTTAGTATGATGTTCCTGAAACATTCTTTCAATGATCTGATTAAATAACTCCACAAACAGCATCACCAGCTTCACTTACAGTTTTACTAATCAGATTGACTTTATTATACGTCTACAGAAGTTCTTATTGAGAATTAACAGAGGTTTAGATGTTGATGTTTTATTGACAGATTTGTTTGAGGTCACCATCATGGAGATCAGTTAGATTAGTTAGGTTTAGTCGGGCTCTTGACCCTTGACTTTTGTTGAGTTAATTGCTTCTTTTGCAGCAATTGCAGGTGTTTTCAGAAAACATAGTTTTGACAACTGCCTTTTATGTTGTTTTGCTTACTTTTGTGTTTGAAATGTTATATGAGAAGGAAGTAATAAACTCAAATGTGAAAAAAAATATAGTTTATAATATTTTAGTGATTTATGTAAGATTGTCCAAAACTATTTAAAAGTTATAAGCACTCCTCCACAAACTTCAACAATGGTGACAATAAAAAAAAAAAAAAAAAATGCACCAATGCATGCTGGGGGCCATAAATGTGTTTTGTATGCTGGCATGAAGCATGTCACTATTGTTGTGGTTTATATGCTGAATGTTGATGTCTGCGAGTATATTAATGACACAAAATATGTTTTAAACAAAAAGTTAACAATTACAGTCTCACAGACATCAACATTCAGCATCAGAAGTGCAACAACAGTGTTACAAGTTACTTCTTTTCATATTGGTTGAGTTATTTAACCCTCAAAGACCGAGACATCCGCCCGCGGCTAAAAATAACTATCGTTCTTAAATGTTTCATAACTTTTGAACTGCTAATCCTATCTGAATGCTTTAAAAAGTGTTGTAAAGCAGAGATATTGCATTTTGTTCTCGTTTGGATATTCAGAGGCTCCTTAGCGTACGTGATTACGTCATCACATTTTGACAACATTGAAACGCAAAGTAAGAGTAAAGTCTGCCATGCGTGCATGAAAACAAACACAAACTAACAAATTTGCATGAGAGCACTCTGTGAAAAAGCCCAGAAAAACACAGGACAGAGCACTTTGTCATAAAACAAACCAAAAACAAGGATGAAAAAGTGGTACATATCGGATAAAACACTGGAATTCTTCCTGTCGCTAGGCAATGTACTGGTATAAACGATTCCGACACAGAGTGCAGCCAGCGGATCGATCCATTTATATTATGTAAACAATTTTATAGTTCATAAAGATCATTTTCACAATTTTTTTATTCATATTTCTCACTCATTTTGTGTGTAGTTTGTGAATCATTTACTGTTTGTATTTTTTGTTGCAGAAGAATTTGTGCAATTGTTTTCACTATTAGCTGCACGGTTTATGTTTGTTGTTGTTCATAATCAGATTCAAACACCCAGATACAACTTTCTAAAGAAAAAAATCCAAACTTCAGGAGTTTCTGTTTGAGTACACAGTAAAAAAAAAACACCCAATTGTTGCTTGTGTTTTTCTTAAAATTCTGGAAATTCATTCATTCTTAGAGAAAACAAAAGGAAAATTGGGACTTTAAATTAGCTAGACTGAAACCTCAAGTTCTCCTGTTTATAATGATAAATGGCACTTGATACTGACTGTTAGAATAGGTCTAAAAAAACAAAGAAAAGTGCAGGCATATGAGGTGCCCCAAACATGTTCTAAGTCTTTAAGGATTAAACCACTTTAATGCAGTCATTTGTCACTTATTAAAACAAACATGTTGTGCTGCTTTTTCAGCACAGAAATGTTTTCTGAAAACATCTGCTATTGCTGCAAAAGAAGCAACTCAACAAAAGTCAAGGGTCAAGAGCACAACTAAAGCAAATGCTGATCTTCATGATGGTGACCTCAAACAAAACATTTTCAATGAGACATCAACATCGAATCACTGAATTAGGCTCAGAGTGAAAAAGTGGCCCAGGATTTAGGTGAACATCTCTCGATAATAGCAGCAGTAATAATTTGGATAAAGACAAATGATTCTTCCACCTGATTGCAGTTTTTAATACTGGCTTGAAGACCAAAGTCCGGCCATCAGTAAGAATCTGTGTGAATACTCCAGCACAACCAAATCCAAAAAAAATGCAGTTGTGTCTTTTCTGATAGAATGCCCAATGGTTCAGCAGTAATACAGTGAGCTTTAACAGCCAAAGTCTTTAGTGCGTTGTACGTGAGTAAAACAGGCATCGATATTAGGATGCCACAGATAATGAGGTACAAGCTGGTTTTGCTTTGGTCACGTTTACCTTTGATTTTGCTTTTGCAGCTCTGTTTCAAAATACCATACTGAAAATTGTTTAAAAACCAAAAAAAATAACCTTAAGAGATTTATAAAATTCCTGCACACGAGTGAAGCCTTCCAAACCACTCAGAGCAGGTGCTGCCGTCGCCATCTTGTGTGTGTATGTGTGTGATTGTAACTGCTGGAAAATTTAGAAATGCTAAATGCCATGAGGAGCACAGTATGAGTACCTGATATTCCTTAATCGGCAAGGCTTCGGTGGGGTTCCTCTTGCTGTAGAAGTAGACACTGTCAGTGGGTTTTTTCTGCTTTTGGTTATAATCCAGTTGAATCACCTGTGTGAGGGAAGATTTACGATGTCACATTGCCTTTAAAGTGTTGAAGTAAAGGCATTAATATCCAAGGGAAGTTTGAGTTTGGAAAATAACATACATCAACGCTGAAATCCTTGTTATTCAAGAACACAGTTGGGTGAAGTTTGTTCCATTTGTCCACTGCTTCATTCCAGTTATTCTATAGATTTGGGGATTGAAGTCAAACAAATGAGAACAATTTGTCCACAGGAGCACTTGTGTTATGATTTGCACCTGCCACTCAATAATAATTGAAAACGAAAAGGCACTGATTCATTTAGCCATTTTATTTATTTATTTATTTGTTGTATCTTTGTTTGTTAAATTAAACTGCATGTTTCCATTGATTTTTTGACATAATAAAAAGCTGATCTGAAATTGATATGAATAAATATGAAATTGATCACAGTGATTTGAAACTGTAATGCAATGAAAATGTCAAACTGCTTTAGACATGCAGTTAAAAAAATTCAAATCAACACCTTCAAACATCTACCAGCGACTCAAAATATTCTACAGTGTTGTGGTATAAATTAATTAAAGAAGTGTGATGTGATGTCGTGATTTTCACATGGGATACAACAGCTAATCACATTTTTACTTAAAATTATTTTTCTGTTAATTTCTTATTTTAATTCCTTCCGTTCTCACTGTTCCATTTAGCAACTATTGAATATCAGAGTGCTGGGGTGTATTCCAGAAAGCAAGATTAACTTACCGTCACATATACCCACATCTCTCCGTTGATAAACCCAAACCTTGCTTACTCGAGGTATGCTGGTTCCAAAAACGCGTCCAGGACTTAGTTCATTCAACTCAGGCCATGCCCACACGTACACGGGTATTTTTATAAACAGAGTTTTTCCTCCTTCCGTTTTTAAAAAAAAAAAAATCTCTGTCCACATGAAAAGGCAAAAGCATGCTATGAAGCACTGTCAAGAGCATGCCAAACCAACAGGTGGCGATATAATTTCAACCTGTAAAGCCATGTCGGCCAATCAAAAGCCTGAAAAAGTTTCCAGTAGACAGCGATAACAGCGCATGCTCCAATGTCACAAGCCAAAAATCTTCGGTTTCTCTGTCTACACGATAACGCTGCAACCAGAGTTTTTGAAAATCTTCACCCTGGCAGGAGGTTTCAAAAATGTTCTGTTTCAGTGACCTGGTGCTGCAGACGAATGGCCAAACCGCATACAAATGTACGAAATCGGAGGCAAATCGCCGATGGCTCATGCAAGTGATAGTCACGCAGTGTGAATTATCAAAGAGGCAATCTGAGGGAATCGCTGATGCGTCGTCGACGCCTGTGAAATATTTGCCATGCTAAATATTCTATGTCGGCAATTCGAAATCCTGCTGTGTGAAATGAGTTCTGACTGAAAAATACATCAGTGATGACCTACAGCCAATGAGAGAGCAAGATACAGGGCAGCGGGAAGTTCGGGGAGGAATTACATGAAACTTAGTTTGTGGACAGAGTTGTTGGTGATTCTTCCTATTGTAAAGTCATGCAGTGTGTAACCTCATGTCGCCGATCCATCGTGCAATGTGAACACAGCAGCAACTGAATGCTACCCCAGATAGTCGTGCAGAGTGAAAACAACAGTGATCCGACGACTTTGAAAATTGTGCAGTGTGAACTCGGCATTAAACATACCCCTGTATGTCACGTAACCAGCTTTCTGGAATACACCCCTGGTGTAACATTTATATTTGCTGTTGTTTGCAGTTCATGGATTTCATTTTCTCATTCATCATTAGTTGCCATAGTTTCTGATCATGCCCTTGTTTGTCTCCTAGGTTACTAATTAATCCTCCTGTGTATCATTTGGTTTCCTTGTTTGTTCCATTGTGTATATATAGCCCTCAGTTTCTGTTGTTCATAGTCTGTTGTCATCATTACTTTGCTTAATTTTTATTTTTTTTAATGCTCGTCATTTTGGATTATCTGTTGTCTTTGAATAAAACTGCTGCATCTAGAACCAGCTACATTTCTCCTCTGCTCGAACTGACTAGGATAACACATTTAAGTAATTTTAATAGAGTAATAATGGAACAAATTGTATTTACCCATTGAAAAAAATGACAGTTTCTAATCGTATAGTTTAGTTTAGAAGTTTATGAGTGTGTTTTGTAATTATAAATTAAGTTGGTATGATACTTATTCAGTATGATTCTATTCACAGCAGTGTATCACTCACAAAAATAAAAAGCACTGCATTTCAGAATCCAGTGGCAATGAAGAAAAACAGGACAAAATAAGGAAGAACAGTTAAAGAAGATTAGTGAAATCTAAAATTGTCCATGCTGTATCCTCTATAATGTTTGAAAAATATTTATTTGACCCATTTTTAATTGATTTTGAGTACCATCTTAGCAAATCACATTCAAAGCAAATGTCTCAAAATCCATTGGCTGGCACTTCAGCAATGATCATACTGTTAAAGCAACAAAATAATTTAAGTTGAAAACTGAGAAATCCCCTAGCTGAAGGAACTAACAACACAAGCAGGAGCTGGAGATGCTGCAGTACAGGGCTGACAGAGCAACACCAGAGAAGATACTCAGCACCTAGCGATGTCTATGAGTCACAAACATAATATAATATATGAGTCACTGTATGCAGAGGTGGTGCAAAAAAGTACTAAACGTGCCTACTTCAATTCACATATTGCTGTCCCAAACATTTACAGATATTTCCGTGTTGAATTCAACCATTTCTCGTCAAGATGGATGACTACGGGTGACTCATTTGATGCAGTTTTTATTGTACATAATTAAGTGGTGACACTTCACAATAAGATTCCATTATTTTACACTATATAATGGGGGGAAGTCGTGGCCTAATGGTTAGAGAGTCAGACTTGTAATCCAAAGGTTGTGGGTTCGAATCTCAGGTCCGGCAGGGATTGAAGGTGGGGATTGTGAATGAACAGCACTCTCTCCACCTTCAATACCATGACTGAGGTGCCCTTGAGCAAGGCACCGAACCCCCAATTGCTCCCCGCGCGCCGGAGCAATGGCTGCCCACTGCTCCGGGTGCGTGTTCACAGTGTGTGTGTTCACTACTCACTGCTGTGTGTGCACTTGGATGGGTTAAATGCAGAGGACCCATTGAACAAATTTCGAGTATGGGTCACCATACTTGACAATACATCACATAATTAAAAATAATAATGCATTAATTAACATCATCTAGCAATGAGCAATACACTTGTTAAAGTACAAGTGCATCTCAATAAATTAGAATGTCGTGAAAAGTTCATTTTTTCTTGTAACTTATTTGAAAAAGTGAAACTTTCATATATTTTAGATTCATTACATGTAAAGTAAAACATTTCAAAAGTTTTTTGTTTTAATTTTGATGATTAGAGCTTATAGCTCATGAAAGTAAAAAATCAGTATCTCAAAATATTAGAATATTTACATTTGAGTTTCAATAAATGACCATCCCTACAGTATAAATTCTGGATAACTCTTGTTCTTTGAAACCACAATAATGGGGAAGACTGCTGACTTGGCAATGATCCAGAAGACGAACATTGACGCCTCCACAAAGAGGGTAAGTCACAGAAGGTCATTACTGAAAGGTGTGGCTGTTTACATAGTGCTGTATCAAAGCATATTAAATGCAAAGTTGACTGGAAGGAAGAATTTGGGTAGGAAAAGGTGCACAAGTACAGTCAAGCAAAGTGGATTCAACCACTTGGGAGAGCTTCACAAGGAGTGGACTGAAGCTGGAGTCAGTGCATCAAGAGTCACCACGCTCAGACGTCTTCAGGAAAAGGGCTACCAAGCCACTTCTGAACCAGAGACAACGTCAGAAGCATCTTACCTGGGCTGTGGAGAAAAAAGAACTGGACTGTTGCTCAGTGGTCCAAAGTCCTCTTTTCAGATGAAAGTAAATTTTGCATTTCATTTGGAAACAAGGTCCCAGAGTCTGGAGGAAGAGTGGAGAGGCACAGAATCCATGTTGCTTGAAGTCCAGTGTGAAGTTTCCACAGTCAGTGATGATTTGGGCTGCCATGTCCTCTGCTGGTGTTGGTCCACTGTGTTTTCTGAAGTCCACAGTCAACGCAGCCATCTACCAGGAAATTTTAGAGCACTTCATGCTTCCTTCTGCTGACAAGCTTTATGGAGATGCTGATTTCATTTTCCAGCAGGACTTGGCACCTGCCCACACTGCCAAAGGTACCAAAAGCTGGTTCAATGACCATGGTGTACTGTGCTTGATTGGCCAGCAAACTCGCCTGACCTGAACCCCATAGAGAATCTATGGGTATTGTCAAGAGGAAGATGAGAGACACCAGACCCAACAATGGAGATGAGCTGAAGGCCACTGTCAAAGAAACCTGGGCTTCCATACCACCTCAGCAGTGCCACAAACTGATCAACTCCATGCCATGCCGAATTGAGACAGTAATTAAAGCAAAAGGAGCCCCTACCAAGTATTGAGTACATATACAGTAAATGAACATACTTTCCAGAAGGCCAACAATTCACTAAAAATGTTTTTTTTTATTGGTCTTATGAAGTATTCTAATTTGTTGAGATAGTGAATTGGTGGGTTTTGTTAAATGTGAGCCTAAATCATCACAATTAAAAGAACCAAAGACATAAACTACTTCAGTCTGTGTGCATTGAATTTATTTAATACACGGGTTTCACAATTTGAGTTGAATTACTGAAATAAATGAACTTTTCCATGACATTCTAATTTATTGAGATGCACCTGTATTATACTATGTAGTATGTATTCATACAAATACTACTTTATACTACTGTTAATACAAATACTACTGTTCATTGTTAGTTCATGTTAGTTCAGGACCATTAAATAATATTAACGGATAAAACACTTGATTTTAATGTATTAGTTAATGCTGAAATGTACTTGAAAACACTTACTAAGATTAATAAATGCTTTAGAAGGTTTTGTTTTTTTTGTTTTTTTAGTTTATATTAACTGATACTGTTAATGTTAGCAAAAGGAACTTTGTTGTAAAGCGTTACCATATAATTTTAGGAATAACATGAGTCTAAGTTGATACTACACGAAAGCCTGAGCATTATTTTGATGCCGCATACTATATAAAGGATTATATTATATATATAATAGAATGTACAGATATTACATTAATGCCATTGATTTGTGATTTGTCCAAATTAATTGTAAAATGTCTTCTTTTACCTCTAAGATTCTTTTGTTTTTGTATTCAGCTTGCGTTATTCTGGTTCTCTCCCACACACTTCGGCAGGCATCTCTTCACAACTTCCTCTAGCTTCATCCGGGCATCTTTCAGCTCATCCTTAGTGGAGTACAAGATCTCCTCAAAGATGTGATCTGATAGAATGAGAACATTTGCAAATAAAATGTATAAATACAAATATAAGTCTTCTCTGGTAAAATGAAAACAACTAAATAGAAAGCATAACATTAAATATGCCATAGATGAGGAAGATGCTTTGTACCAACTTTCATTTGATTATTTACAATCCCACCCATGTTTTCAACTGACCGGTCAGTTTGATGAACTCTTTCATTGCTCTTGCTGTTGGGTTCTCACCACCTCTTTGATTGCTTAGAATATTTGAGAGCTTCCTCTCGATATCTTCTTTGGATACAGCAATTGGTGAGAGCTTTGTGACATTGTCTTTTGCTGCTAAGAGGGCTTCTGAGATTCTAATTAAAAAAAATTATAAAAATAAAAATATGTATACATATTTTTTTTAAATATTTGTGTTTTTCTAGTTCCGTGTTGTTTAAGTTGTTTATTGGTTCAACACGGAACTAGAAAAACACAAATATTTTAAAACTGGAATACAATCAACATAAACATACTTCTCTTCGATGATGTTGACGATCTTGTGCTGGTAGGCCTGAAGATACAGAGTGTATCTGGTGTGAAACATGTCATAAATATTATCAGCCACCTGTGAGAAACAGAGAGAGAGTGATGAATTAGAGCACAGGCTGAAAATGTGGTTTAGTGATCTAATAACAAAACGCTGACGACTGGTGATCAGATCACCAAAAATACATCTTAATATCAGATGGAAGTAGAGCCATAATTTTACTCCTGCTAAACTGAATGACACATCAGGTGATTATTTGTTTTATATTCATCAAAGGCTCATCTAATAGGGTACATTAACTATACATCACTGGGTTGTCTTAAGTTGTTAATATTGAAATGTAAAGGTTTTAGTTTTCATTCATAAATATATTTATCAAATCTGAACATTGATTTCATGTATATCTTATAGCTACTGATATAAACTGAATTCAATTGTGTTTTGTAATGGAGAATGTTAGTTTGTAAGTTTCCATTTTAACTCAGCTGACTGAAGCATTGTTTCTACAATCATTTCTTATTATTTTACAGGAGATATAATGTTTTATCACACAGCACAGTATAAATAAAGTCAACGTTCCGTGGTGTAGGTAATGAATGAACTTAGTAATATATTATAAGTGCTCTTGTGTATGAGGCACCTTGTCTCTGAAGCAGATGTGATTTCTCCCTTCCACTTTACAGACCCGAGCAGATTTCAGCAGACGCTGATGGTCAAAACTGTTTGGGATGCCGAGGTGATAACAGTCTCTGAAAGAGAGAACACAAATATATATTCAGTATTCACTATGACTGAAATCTCTGACTTTATACAAACACCAAACAGTGTGCTGTATCACACAAAAGCAATAGATTTAATAAATTCTATAAATGCTCTATTCAGCCATAATTAATTAAAAAAACAAGATTAGTTTAAAAACACACACTAATATATGAATATTTTTGAAAATATATTAATTCTTATACTACATCAAAGGTTCATCATGATTTCTAAATTAATGCATATCTATTTTTCCAATGTAATAATTCTTGTTAAGATTTATTTATACATTTTACCGTGCAAAATAGTCCCATTTGCGCACATCAACGCCATTCCACTGATTTACCACAATCTCATACAGGAAAGACTTGTCCTCAGTCCTGCCTTCCGCTGGCCACTGGAAGAATAATAAATAAATAAATACTCAACAGAAACACTGTATAACTTGTTAGGCATTGAAATGGCAGTTCACGGGATTTTGTACCTCTGTAGCTGAAGTATCAACTCCCTTTATCAACTCCTGAATAAACCTGAGATCTTCCTCTTTCAGCTCATTTTTCAGGTCATCATTGTTCTCTACTATATCCAGAAACAGCCAAATCGAGGCCTCCTCATGATATGAGAATAAAACACGCAAACACAAATATATATGAATTCCCACACTGTCATTACTTTTAGAAATAAACAATAAACAATGTAAACTGTATACAGCTATAAACACAGAATTCTACATTAAACTGGGCATCTACGGCCCCGTTTACACTAGTGCGTTTTCATTTTAAAATGGCGTTTTAGAATGAAAACTATCAGCGTTTACACTACACAACCGAAAACGCATGTCACATGACCATTCATGCAGGTACAACCATAGATATGTATAAGTAGATTCCCTGTTATTTAGATGGTGGACGCGTCTGCGTGCTTGGAGCGGTCGAATGGGGGAACTACCTACACTTATCTATGGGTACAATAACGAGCATGATGTTATTGTTTACACGGTCATCAAGGATACGCAGTGAGAATGTGGGCAGCCACGCCATCGTTTTCAAAAGTCTTCGTTTTGGTCCGTTTACACTGAAAGACAACCCCGGAGTTTTCAAACTAAAACGGGGTCTGCAGTGTTTTCAAAAGTCTCCGTTTTGGTCCGTTTACACTGAAAGACAACCCCGGAGTTTTCAAACTAAAACGGGGTCTGCAGTGTTTTCAAAAGTCTCCGTTTTGGTCCGTTTACACTGAAAGACAACCCCGGAGTTTTCAAACTAAAACGGGGTCTGCAGTGTTTTCAAAAGTCTTCGTTTTGGTCCGTTTACACTGAAAGACAACCCCGGAGTTTTCAAACTAAAACGGGGTCTGCAGTGTTTTCAAAAGTCTCCGTTTTGGTCCGTTTACACTGAAAGACAACCCGGAGTTTTCAAACTAAAACGGGGTCTGCAGTGTTTTCAAAAGTCTTCGTTTTGGTCCGTTTACACTGAAAGACAACCCCGGAGTTTTCAAACTAAAACGGGGTCTGCAGTGTTTTCAAAAGTCTCCGTTTTGGTCCGTTTACACTGAAAGACAACCCCGGAGTTTTCAAACTAAAACGGGGTCTGCAGTGTTTTCAAAAGTCTCCGTTTTGGTCCGTTTACACTGAAAGACAACCCCGGAGTTTTCAAACTAAAACGGGGTCTGCAGTGTTTTCAAAAGTCTCCGTTTTGGTCCGTTTACACTGAAAGACAACCCCGGAGTTTTTCAAACTAAAACGGGGTCTGCAGTGTTTTCAAAAGTCTTCGTTTTGGTCCGTTTACACTGAAAGACAACCCCGGAGTTTTCAAACTAAAACGGGTCTGCAGTGTTTTCAAAAGTCTCCGTTTTCGACCTCGAAAACACCGGAGTAGTGTAAACAATAGGCGTATCCGTAGCAAAGGTTTTGGACGAAAATGCACTAGTGTAAACAGGGCCTCAGAGTGTCTCATTTATTGTCAACAGTATCTACAACTGAATTAAGAGATCTATAATTTATTGGTATTTGGTTTTGTGGCTAGCCACAGAAAACAATTTTGTCTTTCTAAACCCTTTTCAGAACAATGTTATGAAACTATAATTATGTTTTTGTGTCCTTTTTGGAGCTTGACTTTTGTGTTCTAGTGAAGAAGAGAAAGTCATAAAGGTCTGGGAGGACATAAGGGTGAGAAATGATTACAGAATGATCATTTATTGCTTTAATGTAAGTGCTGTATCAAAAATACAAAGCGTAATTTGACAAATTTCTGCTTTGAAAACCCTCCAGTACACTTGCTCCATAAACTTGTGTTGTGTGTTACTGTACACATTTGTTATGACTGGCATTTGCTAAGACTGGATTCATTCATCAGTACAATATTTCATTTAGTTTTCTCTTAGTAGTGTTGTATAGTATTCACATTAGGTTTAAATTTGTCTATTTGTTAAGAAAGCACTTTTTTTCTTAGAAAACAGCATTCTGAACTGTAAAATATGCATGCTAAATTTAAAACCCGATTTTCATTTTATGCACAGTAGGAAAGTTTTTCTTACCTTCCACTGATCATCTAAAAAAATAAATAAAAAAAAAAAGGTTATTATATATGACATGTTTCATAAATGATCTCAAAAAACTGAAACTGAAGCCACACTACTGAAATAATTTATTTCTCTCTCTCACACACACACACCCTACACCTAACCCTACCCCTCACGCGAAACTACTGCCAATTTAATAATAAAAAAATAAATAAAAGAATCAATAATAATAAATAATAATAATAAAAAAGGCACACAGAGTTTTAGTGTGTTTTTTAAGCCATTTGGTTTACAGGGACACGGGAAGTATAAACTTCATACACTTACATTTTAGTATCCATGTCATTATACACATTTGTGTCCTCATAAACCATATATAATGTACCAGAACACCTAAATACACACACACACACTAAAAAGTTATGCTGAATTTTTTTTTTTTTTTTTTATGATTAAAAAAGTACACTTTATTTTTCAGTAATTTCAGTAACTCCTTTCATGAAATGCCATTACATATGCATTTACTAATTTTCACAATGGAAACCTTTCATTATATTGCATTTTTAACATAGAAGGACTTTACAGTAAATTGTAACCTGGAACATAAAACTAATACATGTACAGAAACAGAGCATCACTCATGTTTAATGTACTGTTTTGCTACTTTTTTTAAAATTATGAATAAGGATCTGAAAAGACCATTTGAATGTCTCTTTGAATTGTATATCTGTTAACATGATTACTGTTGAGACAGAGGTATTCATGAAGTAATTAACTAAATATTAAATAAAAAAAGTAAATAGAATATCTTTTGGAGTCTTTAAAGGCACACTTACCAGGCTCTAGATTTAGAGCTTTAGTGATGAACTTGTTCTTATATACATAAGAGAACGGACCATGACCTTAAAGAAAAACATAACAGGATAATATATTGCATGTTCCATATTTTACACAATAACTATTTTATACTGTCTTCATTTGACATGAATCACATAATTTGCTATAAAAAATGTGAGGAAATCTTCAGTTAAAATAATATAAGAGCTTCATTTGAGAACCATACCTCTACACATACACTACCAGTCACAAGTTTTTGAACAGTAGGATTTTTAATGTTTTTTAAAGAATTCTCTTCTGCTCACCAAGCCTGCATTTATTTGATCCAAAATACAGCAAAAGCAGTAATATTGTGAAATATTTTTTCTATTTAAAATAACTGCTTTCTATTCTAATATATTTAAAATGTAATTTATTTCTGTGACGCAGCGCTGTATTTTCAGTATCATTACTCCAGTCTTCAGCGTCAAATGATCCTTCAGAAATCATAATAATATGCTGAGTTGCTGCTCAAGAAACATTATTATGGCAGCGGCTATTTGCACTAAGTGTAAATAGCCATAGATGCTATTTACACAGTGCAAATAGCATATTTTCTTAGCGATACTATTTATACTAAGTGCAAATAGCATATTTTCTTAGCGATACTATTTATACTAAGTGAAAATAGCAGTATTTTTTTAGCGATACTATTTACACTAAGTGAAAATAGCAGTATTTTTTAATAATATGCAAAGTGCAAATAAGTGTAAATATAGGTGCAAATAGCTATAGATTATATTTAAACTATATTAAAAAGTAAGATTTTCTGCTATTTATACTACTTATTGCAAATAGTAGCAATTATCTGCACCTCAGTATTGTAGTACATTATAAAACAATACGCAATAATAACGTATTGAGTGTAAATTATAGTTTTAAATTCAAATTATTAAATGGATGCCACCTTATTGGGACAATTAAGCCCTCCCTACACCTACCCTAACCCTACCCGATACTTTATTTTCAACTTTTTGATTATTTCCTTAATTTTTATTGAAAATAAATGCCTTTCCGATGCGGGTTTGAACTCGGGTCGATCGCGTCAAAAAGCATGCGCCTTACCATCTACGCAACTAAACTGATGTTTGATGACCGTCTTTTGTCAGTGATGACTATCCCAATCACACATTGGTGGGTGGAGTTAGTGTAAATAGCTTCTGCCAACAAGGCGGGCTATTTGCACAGTGTAAATAGACACTCCGTATTATTATTATTAACAATATTTAAAACAGCTGAGTACATTTTTTTCAGGATTATTTGATGAACAGAAAGATCCAAAGATCAGCATTTATCTGAAATAAAAAGCTGAAAAAATAAAAACATTATACACTATACCATTCAAAAGCTTGGCGTCAGTTTGACTGACTGATTGATTGATTGATTGATTGATTGATTTAATTTTAGGGAAATACATTATTGAAATTAACACTTTTATTTAGCAAGGGTGCTTTAAAAATAATAATTATTATTATTAATGTTTTTTTTTTTTATCAGCAGATCAGATTATCAGAATGATTTCTGAAGGATCATGTGACTGGAGTAATGATGCTAAAAAAATCAGTTTTAAATACAGGAATAAATTACATATATTGTGTATAGCTCAAGTGTGCTTGTTTCATGATGCTCACCTAAATTGTAGCACAGAGCGGCAATTTGGACACACAGGACATCTTTCTCTTCAAACTCCTTTTGTTGTTTCTCTTGCAGAACTTTGGCCAGACGTCCTGCTAAATATGCCGCACTTACACAAACAGACAAGACATCATTTAAAACAAAGCACAGGATAAATTCAGCTTTTACATCATTTGAACAGTTGATTGATTCATAAGCTTAGAATCTGATTGTCCATATTGAACTATGTGGTGATGACCATTAGTAGCACTAGGGACAAAAGGAAAACAATGACTACGTTTACATGGACATCAGTAATCTAATTATTAACCTTATTCTGAATAAGACAATATTGTGATTAAGGTGTTTACATGAGTTGCTTTTAGAATAATCTGTTCATGTTCCCGTTTTACATGTTATAGTACATAGATCGATTAATGGCATGCGTCATTACATCACCACGCGACGCCATCTAACGTCCAACCCAGAATTTCACGTATAAACATAGTTCATCTTCGTGATGATGCCATATACAGTTTTGGATGTTTCATCTTTAATTTTATGAAAGCTTCAAGTGCAGTTAATTATTTGTACGTGCATAAAGACGACAGCGGTGTTGAAGCTATTTTTATTTGCCATCAAACGGTTGATCACTGCCGTGCACAGTAAAACCTCCAGTGTTAAATCAACACTCCCAGTGTATATATAATCCACACCCAGAGTGTTAAAATAGTAACACTGAAGCAGTGTTAAAGTTAATGAGATAATTCGTTTAGTAATTGAGTGATGATTGAGCATTAATGAAGAACACCTGCTGTTAACAAACTGAACCATTGAAAGAAAAAGAACAAAAAAAAGAGAGACAGACGAGCAGAAATACAAGAACTACAACTGACTTCAGCCACAGCCTTCGATGAAATCAACACAAGATAAAAGACGACATTAAATCTCTCAAGATCTCGGCAGAGGATGATTAAACAACTCCACAAACAGCATCACCAGCTTCAAACATTACTAACCACCAGACTGACTTTAGATGTTGATGTTTTAGTTTTGTTTGAATTACCATTATCGAGGTCAGTGTTTGCTTTAGTTGGGCTCTTGACCCTTGACTTAAAATATTACAATTACTTTGGCTGCCATAACTGTGTTTGTTTAGACATGTTAGTTATGGCAATCGGGTGTTGATGGTTATGTTTCAATAAAGAAGTCATCAGCATTTTGTGATTTTCATAACTGCTTTCATTCAGAGCATTGTCATTGATTGTTTAGTACTTCGTTTTGTTTACATGGAATATAAAGCTTGATCCAACAGTTTCAAGATTAGTCTGAAAGACATTTAAAAGCAAATCGGCACTAGAAGCTTAAAACTGCATTATCATACAGACATCAAGAATCAGCGTATGAATCTCAACAATGGTGACAATCAACATATTCAGATAAACAGATTATCTGTGAACATCACAAAACACGCTACTAAAAGTCACAACAAAATAGCAAAACAAAAGCAAATAATAAGAATAAAAGAAAATACTAAGACAGCTGCATAATTTATTCATGCCGCATTGCATGCTGGGAGCCATGGATGAGTTTTGATTGGAGCTCCCAGAATGCACTGCAGCATGGAGCTTTATGTTGATTGTCACCATTGTTGAGATTAATATGCTGATTCTTGAAGTCTGTTTGATGAAGAAAAGTAAAACTTTCAGTGCAGAATATGTTTCAAAAGTCTTTCAGATTACTCTTAAAACGGTCAGATCTTCAACTATGTGTATCATAAAATCAATAACAAAATTAACTAATAAATCTACCAGTGGTTATAGTCCAAATGAAATCAGTTACTCAAGCCACTATATGCTGATTATGTCTTTACTGAAACATAACCAACACCTGATCACATTTTCTCTTGACTTTTTTGCCATAACTAACATGTCTAAACAAACAGTTACGGCAGCCAAAGTAATTGTAATATTTTAAGTCAAGGGTCAAGAGCCCAAAAGCAAACACTGAACCAACGATAATGGTAATATCAAAACAAAACAAAACACAACAACTAAAGTCAGTCTGGTTAGTAATGTTTGAAGCTGGTGATGCTGTTTGTGGAGTTGTTTAATCATCCTCTGCCGAGATCTTGAGAGATTAATGTCGTCTTTTATCTTGTGTTGATTTCATCGAAGGCTTGGCTGAGTCATTGTTGTAGTTCTTGTATTTCTGCTCGTCTCGTCTCTTTTTTTTTGTTCTTTTTCTTTCAATGGTTCAGTTTGTTAACAGCAGGTGTTCTTCATTAATGCTCAATCATCACTCAATTACTAAACGAATTATCTCATTAACTTTAACACTGCTTCAGTGTTACTATTTTAACACTCTGGGTGTGGATTATATATACACTGGGAGTGTTGATTTAACACTGGAGGTTTTACTGTGTGTGTGTCCTGTTGCAAAATGCGGACGAAAAGTCCGACACGACGGTGATAGTGTGATTAAGGTGTTTACATGTCTGTACTGCACTTCAATAATGCGACTAAAATAGGAATACTCCACATGTCTTAATTCGATTTGTTTTACTTCGATTATGACTTTAGCCGGATTAAGGTAATCAAAAATCTCTGTTTACATGGTAGACTCTTAATCAGAGTATTGTCTTAATCGTATTAAAATCGGATTATTGATGTCCATGTAAACGTACTGAATGTAAAATATATTTTATCTAAATTAGTAACAGCCTAATGAAACAAAAGGTATTTTTAAGAAACAGAACAGACAGAAAGATCTTCCCTAACATCATTTACTGAGAAAAGGCTGAGGTACAAAATACATATCGTCTTTTCACCATTAAGAAACATATATAGGGGTAAATCAACCACACCACATTTCAACTTGCAGCTAATGAACATGTTTTAACATGTTAGCATATTGCACATAATGGAAGACAGTTATCATATGTTAATTTCAACAATGATGAAGCCATTTAAGGATTTTTGACTATTTTCTTCTTCCATGTTTCAAATTAGTACAGAATAGATACAGCCATCTTAGAGATTATGTCCACCTTAAATTTTAGAAACAAATTGGTGTTACTGAAAATTACATTGTTTTATACCTAGACTTTGTGCAATGCTAACTCTAAAAGCAAAAGTTGTCCTGAAATAATATGATTTTACATTATTAAAACAATTATTAATTAAAACAAGATTTTTTTATATAGCATTTTTCTCTTAGAACAGATGAGTTAGGGTGATATTTTGTTTGTGCAAATGTCACTATTTGTTACACTTCAAAAGGTAAATATAACATGGTTATTCATTAACTAGCATGAACTAACCATGAGCTATATATTTACATACCATTTATTAACCTTTGTTAATTTTAGTTGTCAGTTAACTTCTGATCTTAAAATCTTAAAATGTTGATATTAACATTAACTAAGATTAATAAATGTTGTAGAAGTATTGTTAATTGTTATTTCATGTCAACTAATGTAGTCAATTAATTTTAACAAATGAAACCCTACTGTAAAATATATAATTTCATAATTCAGACAAAAGGACAATTTTCAAGGGGTTTAAATAATTTTGCAAAGCACTTGTGTGTGTGCATAATAAAACTAAAACTAAAAACAAATCTTACCCAATGGAGTGTTCGAAGCGAGTGTGAGTGGCACCAGGATACACCAGGTATGTTCCTCCCAGCTGTTTGATGTGTCTGAGTCTCTGGAACTGAGGAGTGTCGATGATCTTCACCAGCAGACGAGGCAGCTCAATCTGACCATGAATGGGATCATTGAAGATCTACAGGATAGAAAGCAGGCAAATACATACACAAACATAGACATTGCCATCCAAAGGTTTGGAAATGCAGTAGAAAAGTGGGGCTTGGGACAATATCAGAACATTTCTGGAATTCAGTAGGTAATCGATACAGGAATTAATGTGTTCAGTTTTATTCATTAACTCTCTCACCTATCCAAATAAAGATTAAAAAAAGTAATAATAATATTTTACTTTAATTTTTACCTTGCCTGAGGGGGTTTGATCGCCTTGGGATTTCACGATTGTGAATCCTGTGAAAAAGGCATAGTATTGTAAATCCTAAGTGTAAAAAATATTTTATTTTGTTTTATCATCCAAACTCAACTGGACATTTCAACATTAATTGGAAGCTGGTCATTTCATGATTATGTATGTATCATGCAAACACCTTCATCTGATTAAGTCAATTCATGTTACTAGAAATCCAAACAATGTAGTTGACACATGGGTTCTTGGTCATGTAAAGTGAAACCTTTTCTATCCTGCAAGACGAGATCTGCCGTTTCCAGAGAAAAGGAAATGTTTTAATATGTGGCGACTCAAATGCCAGAACTGGAAATGAACCCGACTTTGTGACCTCCGTGAAGTTGGCCCCCCACCCAATGCAAAATAGTCTCAATCGTTTGTGCTCCGTTTGTGCTGGTTTGTGCTGCTTTGGTTTTTAGATATTAAAATAATATTTATAGGTCATTCTGAGGTAACTCAGCCCCCCCACATGCTCCAAATTCACCCCAAATAGTCTCGTTTGTTTGTGCTTCGTTTGTGCTGGTTTGTACCAGTAGTATTTTTTGTTTTTACAACTGTCTTTTTTAACAATACAGTTAAGTAATAAGGTAAAATTCAAATGGCAAAACAAATCACATGAAATAGTCGCAGTCACTTAATTATTAGTAGCCGTATTCGTTCAATTAGGCTAATTAAACAGAAAAAAACCGACTTGGGCCCATTTCATTATGTCTTTACAAAACCAAAACAAAAAAATAACAAAAATAAATAAAATAAAGACTTGATAGGCCTATTTTCGTTTCTGCGCACAAATAAAACATGCAATAGCCTACTGGCCTATTCAATACTTTTGTGTTCATTCGTTTTTCCTTTTTTAACCATGAAGAAAAAAAAGAAAAAAAAGAACGGTTGTTGTATTTTAAATGCCCTCCTGAAAACCAAATTTGAAATTAGAACCTTACACACAAAATGCTGCCCGAAAAAGTAAAATGTTGATTTTCTTTTTTTTTTTCTTTTTTTATGACTTATTGCACCTTAGTAAGCATTTGAAAAATGCACAAATCAATCTAGAATTTTTATTTTATTTTAACAAGTTTTCTTTGGCCAAATTAGAAGTAGGCTAATGCTCTCCAGCACGTTCAGTTTAGAACTGTCTCTGTGCTAGATCATTGATGGGGAGCTGGCTATTAATAATAAATATGACCAAAACAGGATATTATTATTATTATTTTTATATGAATAATAAAATCGCTATATATAGACGCATTTCATGTGTTTATGAGGATGTGTGAGTATTATCGCGAAACTGTATGATATGGATGCGCACGTGCAATCTCTAGTATTTTTTTTCCTGCGGAAAGAAATTAAAATAGGCCTACTCCTTCATTTTTGGATGTGGGTTCTGTCGTCTCATGCAGTCTCCGTGAATGGAGCGCGTCACAACAATGAACCGGCTCACAGACACAAGAAATAAATCTATAGAAACCTTGAAATGCCTACACTCTAAAAACGGATGTGTTAAATATTAACACATTTTTTGTGTTATGGCCATTTTAACACATTTTGTGTAATTTTAAGTTGACCATGTGTAAAAAGAAAGAGAGAGAGAAACAACACAGTGTCATTATGACACATTAGTGTGTTAAATATTTTAATGTTATCAACCTGTGTTAAGAAGAATATCACACTGGTTGAGTTGAAATTAACACAAAATGTGTTGTCCTTAACTTGACACACAGGTGTGTTAAAATATAACACAGGTTGTGTTGTTTTTAACACATTTGTTTTAAGAGTGTACTATTAAACAAACCAATTCAAATAAAAAAAAAAATCTTCTCTAATTATGTGGTCCATATGAAAGGTGCATTTCTCTATTAAAGGCAGGTCCATTAGCCTACCGTGGAGATGGTTATCAGCGTCGGCTTTTGGCAACTTCATCTTTGCAGCCGACACTGACTGAGAAAGCACTAGTTTAGTAATAAGTCAGCCCCCCCCCCTCCCTCCCTCCCCTCCCCTCCCCCTAAATTCTATATATTAAAGGATGGTTTATTATATTAATCATTTAAATATAAAAGTGCGACTAGACTAGAAAAAATCTTTACAAAGGTCAGTAGCAAAAACGAAAATATTACCAGCAACAAACGAAGTACAAACAAACGAGACTATTAGGGGAAATTTGGAGCATGTGGGGGGCTGAGTGACCTCAGAATGATCATTAAATATTATTTTAATATCTAAAAAAAACGAAGCAACACAAACAATTTTTTTGCGGCACAAACGAAGCACAAATGGAGCACAAACAAAGAAGATTATTTTGGGTAAATTTGGAGCATGTGGGGGGCTGAGTGACGTCATCGCCTATATTTCAATGTCTAATATTTTAAAAACCGAAGCAACACAAACGAAAATATTAACGGCACAAACCAGCACAAAGAAGCACAAACGATTGAGCCTGTTTTGGGTGAATTTGGAGCATGTTGGGGGCTGAGTGACCTCAGAATGACCTATAAATATTATTTTAATATCTAAAAACCAAAGCAGCACAAACAAATTTTTTTTACAGCACAAACCAGCACAAACGGAGCACAAATGATTGAGACTATTTTGGCGACGTTTTGCGTTGGGTGGGGGGCCAACTTCACGGAGGTTATATTATCAGGCAACCCCAACCCGTTTCTTGATTTGAAACACTATCAGTCATTAGAACATGCAGAAACTAAGAAATACATTTTTCAATATAGATATTTATTTTGTTAAGGAAAATTAATGGTCTGGTTTCTACAACTTTCACTTTGGAGCAACAACCTGGCTTTAAACTTGAAAAAATAAAGATGTTACATTTATCGTGATAATTATCGATATCGACTGATATGAAAAAAATTATCGTGATACAATTGTGTAGCCCTACAATTCAGTATGAAATTCCAATTCAAACCTGGCTAAAAATCCTAAAAGCAATAATCGAACCAATTGCACTATATGGCAGTGAGATACCGGGGACCTCTAAAAAACCCAAGATTTCTCTAATGGGAAAAAGAAGAAATTGAAATTATGCACACCCAAATTTGTAAAAACATCTTAAAAGTTAACAGAGCGACCCCAAACAACTCGTGCAGAGCTGAATTAGACAATACCCACTATTAATTAATATTCAAAAAAGAGCTGTGAAATTCCACCAGCACCTGAAATGCAGTGATCCGAGCTCGTACCAGGCTGAAGCCCTGCAGTGGCAGTAGCAGAACCTGCAGAAGAGCGCACTTTTACAGCTGGTACTCACACTACACCAAACCAACCAGCACAGCACAATCAGACCCAACCACATCACACAGTTACAAAAACACAACTACATCACCTACTGGAAAGATGCCACTAAAATACAAAAGAAGATGGAGCTGTATTTACACCTGAAAAGAGACTACAAACCAGCAGAATACCTGAGCTGTATAAAATATCACAAATTAAGAAAGACACTAACGAAGTACAGACTGAGTGATCACTGTCTGGCTATAGAGAGAGGACGACACAGACAAAGATGGCAGCCTAGAGAGAGACTGTGTTCACTGTGCTCACTGTGCTCACAGAAAGAGCTGGAAACAGAGGAGCATTTCTTACTGCACTGTGATTACTATCACATATTTCATATTTCTCCAAATTCCAACAAATTAAACCAAATTGTATGGCATTACCAAATGCAGAAAAACATCTTTGGGGAAAATTCCAAAATGATCACAATAGCAGCAAGATATGTATCAGCCTGTCACAAACTAAGACTATCAGCCAGTGACAAAACTGACGCAAGATCATTTCTTGCATGTTGTGCAAAGTTTTTTTTTTTTTTTTTTTTAAGCAATGTCTTAAATATTTTTCTTGTTTGTGGAAAAAAAAAAGAAAGAATGCATGTACTTATTTACTTAATTATTTCACAGATCAAGTCATGCCAATAAAGCTCATTTGAATTTGAATTTGAGAGAGAGAGAGAGGAAATGGCAGCACAGTTGGAGTTACCTGAATCAGTCCCAAAATCTAAAAGGTTTATTGAGTTTGCACCACTCATTAAAGTACTCCTCAGCTTTCTGCTGGACCTTCTGATCCTCCTGATTCTTCTGATTCTTCTGATTCTTTGGATCGTAATAGACCCTAACAAGAAATTCATGAAACTTATTTGGCTTGAGACTGGACACCTGCAAGGATAAGAAAGAAACCGAACAACCCGTTAACTAGCCTCTCTCAAACCAGGAAAAAATCATGCTTTCACTATAGGCGGGTGTCAAGGCTGGGCAAAGCTACCCCTAGACACATGTCTGGAATTAACAAGGGCTTGAGGCAAAAATGCCACCAAGTTGGACAAAAATGCTGCTGCACAATGAAACTAAATCTATTACAGCTGTCATGAAAAGAGTGAAAATGAAAGAAAAGTGGCGATTGTGGCATTAAATTTAGATTCTATTGAGCTTATGAATGCCATGGCCAATGGTGTTGTTCAGTGTGTGTGCTCACTGACTAATTTCTGCTCTCTTATGAATGCTCAAGAGATTCACAGTCATGACATTCATGAATAATAATTCTGGATGATATTTGGGATAATTGAGTTTATTTACCTGGTACTTCTCCATCTTGAAGGCATTGTCTGGCTCATTCTTGCTGTAGAAATGAACATTATCAATGGGCTCATTACCCACTTCACCAAAACCCATCTCAGAACCTGAATGAGATCATATTTCAGATAGGATAGAAGATAAACAGGGAAAATGAGTCACAAAACAGTGATTTTTTAAACTGTATTATTATTTTTAACTATTTAAACATACATGAATGTCAAAGTCCTCCTCCGTCCCTGCTGGTGGTGTAAACTTGCAGTACTTCTTCAGTATTCGCTTAAGATTTCGAAGGGTAAATATCAGTAATGTAATAATCAAGTATTACAATCAATAAATGCAAATAATGGAGACAAAAGTTATTTAAGTGGGGAATATACACTACAATTCAAAAGTTTGGAATCATCAAGATATTTCTGACATTTAAAGTGTTACAAAAGATTTCTATTTAAAATGATGCTGTACTAAATTGTGAAAAAAATTATCCCAGTTTTCACAAAAATATTGGGCAGCACAACTTTTTTTCAACATTGGTAATAATGAGAAATGTTTCTTGAGCAGCAAATCAGCATATTAGAATGATTTCTGAAGATCATGTGACACTGAAGACTGCAGTAATGATGCTGAAAATACAGCTTTGATCACAGAAATAAATTACACTTTACTATATATTCATCTAGAAAACAGTTATTTTAAACTGCAATAATATTTTGAAATATTAAAATTTTTAGTGCATTTGTGATCAAATTAATACAGCCTTGGTAAGCAGAAGAGACATATTAAAAAAATAAAAAATACCTTTAAAAGTATAACTGACCCCAAACATTTCAACAGTATAGTGTCTAAGACTTTTCTGTCTTTAATAATATGTCTAATATGTATTCAGGGATGTATGCAGTGTGTTGTGACTATACAAACTAACAAAATAATTACTTAATATGGTATTACTGACAATTCATGTGTGAACATCACATAAAAAAGAGGCATATTAATACATGAACATGAAATATTTTACACCTATACACAAATATTTTGTATGCGTTTGTAGGTGCATTAGACTATATCAATTAACAATGTATTAAACAGGGAATGAATACCTGATACAGTTTGTTCTTGAAGAGTTTCTCTCAGGCATTGGTTTATTCTCCCCTCTACCTAAAAGATTTTGAAGGATTAATCATACATGCAAATACTACAATAAAGAATAAAATTAAGCAACATAATATAATGATGTAATAATCTGATACAACTGACGCTTCATATGAGGAAAAACTCAAAAAAAAATATTGCTAGTTATTAAAAATAGTTATTGCTAGCAGCAATAACTGAGCCAAGCACCTCCAAGGGTTCAATATGTTCAAAAAGTAGCAAGAAAGAAATAGAAAACAAACAGATAAAATAGGAGCAAAAGCACATGTGTTGCTTGTCAACAATAAAACCAACAGATACTCCTACTGTATAATAAAGGATGAAAAAATGTACAACAAAACTCTTCAGACTTTTAAAATCATAACACCTATCCAAAGATATTGATATCTATAAATTGTTTAAAATATTTTTATCAGGATAGGTAAGAACGATTTAGCTGATGGTTCATATGTTGTCAATGGATTTAAACACTCAAACCAACAGTTAAATAAAATGCAGAGCCAAATAAACTTTTGATGTACATACAGTATCAGTAACTGTTTGGACATCACACCGTACAGGATTCAAACCTGTTTCTGTGTGGCTTGGTCCAAAGATCATTTGAGGCAATTTTTGTAAGAACTAGACAAAACTTGAGTAGTGGAAAAAAATAAATAATAATAAAAATAATAATAATATTGTCCTCTTCAAAATGACCTTTACTCAGTCTTAATGTAAACTATTAAATGTGATCTACATTTACATTTAGTCATTTAGCAGACACTTTTATCCAAAGCGACTTACAAATGAGGACAACAGAAGCAATCAAAACCAACAAAAGAGCAACAACGTGCAAGTGCTATGACAAGTCTCGGTAAGCCTAACGCATTACACGTAGAACGGTTTTGATCTGCATCATGAATGGAATCTGATTGTCACGGGTGTGCTACTGTGCTGGAGCGAAACGAAGGAGTTTCACAACTATAAGAGTCTTTATTCATGCAAATCAAAAGGGACACAGACACACACACAGACTCAGACAGACACACACACACAGACAGACACACACACACACACACACACACACACACACAGACTCAGACAGACACACACACACACACACCCACACCGACACACACACACACACACACACAGACTCAGACAGACACACACACACACACACCCACACACGACTCACACACACACAGACTCAGACAGACACACACACACACACACAACACACACACACAGACACACACACACACACACACACCCACACCGACTCAGACACACACACACACCCACACCCACACCGACTCAGACACACAGACTCAGACAGACACACACCCACACCCACACCCACCCCACACCGACTCACACACACACAGACACAGACACAGACTCAGACAGACACACACACACACACACACGCACACACACACACACACACACAGATTCAGACAGACACACACACACACACACCGACTCAGACACACACACCACCCACACCCACACCGACTCAGACACACACACACACACACACACCCACACACACACACACACCCACACACACACACACACACACACACACACACACACACACACACACACACAGACAGACAGACAGACAGACAGACAGACACACACACACACACACACACAGATTCAGACAGACACACACCACACACACACCCACACCGACTCAGACACACACACACACCCACACCGACTCAGACACACACACAACACACAACACACACACACACACACACACACACACACGCACACACACACGCACACCCACACCGACTCAGACACACACACACACCCACACCCACACCGACTCAGACACACACACACACACACACACACACACACACACACACACACACACAGACACACACACACACAGACAGACAGACAGACAGACAGACAGAGAACACAAAGTTTGAGACAAGTGAGAAAATGAATGACTACCGTAATCTTGAAGGCTTCATTAGGCTGCTCTCCCAAACTGGCCAGCAGTATGTCCTAAAGCATTTAGAAGGGTAACTAGTATCAGACATTTAAATATACTAAATCACATACAGTCAAATAAAACGCACATTATTATTATCTACCTCATACTGACAGTGTCATTTGCACACATCACTTTCTGTGTTCTGGTATCTTATTTTTTATTTATTTATTTTTTTGAGATTGCTGCTACATGTCAACCATGTACAACCTATTTGCACATTCCTCTCTCGTACAGTCATGCCTATCTTAATATTTAAGTCTACAGTATACTGTCATGCACATTATTTTATATTCTATATTTTATATTTTGTTCTTTATATCTTTTTCTTTTTTATTCATTTAATTTTATGTATATTTCTTTGTGTGTTTTCTATAATATTGCACTGTCCATGGAGCGGACCTGACTCCACATTTCACTGCTGGTTAATACTCTCTGTATAATCGTGTATGTGACAAATACATCTTGAACTTGAACAACAGGTAAAATATTTAATTTAAAAATATTTATTATTCTATTTTAAATAGAATATAAACTGATAAAATGGTATATTTGATAAAGCTGACACATCCCTGATGATATACAATTTTATTGTCCTAGGGTCACATTTTAAAATACTGAAGTTTAAATACTTTAAAACAGTGTTAAGCTATTGTTGGCCCTTATGAAAATTAGGAATACATATCTATGAAAACATACTGTATTGGAAAGCAGTTCTGTTTTTTGCAATGCTGCTCTATCTGCTCATCTCTACAGTGAGTGTGTTGTAGGGTCTGAAATGAGTAAACTTAGACTTGACCCCTGCTGAAGTGAGTGGGTTGAGAACCTTTAAATTGTATTAATCCTGACGTGACAATTCTGTACCATAAATGTTTCAGCTAAGTGAGAGAGGGAATGAGTACCTGATACATTTTTTTCTTGAAGACGTCACACGACTGGGCATCACCTGACTGGACTTTCAATCCGGCCAACAGTTCGTCTGATACAGATCAAATATTAATCTAATTATTCTAAAACTGACACTGCATAATACATAACCTTATAAATCTGAAAACATCCCAATTATGAACCTCAACCACTTACTGAGAAGGTCTGTGCATGAGATTTCCAAATATTTTGAGCTGCCATCAAAGCATGTAAAAGATCTTTCAGACAACCTATTTTGTCTTTGGCAGTCATTATATAAATTTCACAATGCTAAGACTAGACAAAGCATATAACATTTTACGGCCATGTCTGGGGCTGTATGTTTGTTTTTTGTTGTTCTTGTTGTTGCTCTTTCTCTCCATTTACATCACTCATAAATTAGACATTATTTAAGGGATAGTTCATCCAAAAATGAAAATTTGCCCATGATTTACTCACCCTCAAGGTGTATATGACTTTCTTTCAGACGAACACATTTGGAGTTATGTAAACAAATGTCCTGGCTCTTCCAAGCTGTATAATGTCAGTGGGCATGTTTTTGTTCAACAGTCCAAAAGTAGTCCAATAAAGTGCATCCATCATAATAAAACATACCTCATATGGCTGCAGGGTGTGAATAAAGGCCTTCTGTAGCGAACTGATGCAGTTTTGTAAGAAAAAATATCCATATTTAAAAGACTTTTCTCTAACTTCCGCTAACTGTCCGGCAGATGATGTAGGACATATGCGTAGCGTAAGCTCCAGTGAGAATATGCTAGTCTATATGCTAGAATATACACTGTAAAACCCAGCAAATTAGGGTAACAAACCGTTTGAGTAAACAAATTTCCCTTGGCTTAAACCATGTAAGTTTTAAAACTTTGCAGTTAAGTAATTAATTGATTAATTAAGTGCTGATTGAGTATTAGTGATGAACACCTGCTGTTAACAAACAGAATCACTGAAGAAAAGAGAAACACAAGAACTACTACAACTGACTTCAGACACAGCCTTAGATGAAATCAACTGAAATAAAATACATTAAATCTCTCAAAATCTGATTTAAACAACCCCACACAAACAGCATCACCAGCTCCACTTATTAATAACCAGACTGACTTTATTTCTGTCAGACATCTACAGAAGATCTTATTGAGAATTAACTAAGTTTAGATGTTGATTTATTGTTTCATTTGAAGTAACCATGTTAGAGATCAGTGTCTGCTTTAGTTGGACTCTTGACCCTTGATTTCTGTGGTAGTGTTTTATTTTTATTTTATTTTTCTGGTTGTTGTAACCATTTGTTCCTTGAGCATATATTGTTACAACTCAAAAGCTCAGAGAAAATGATCAGTAGTTGGTTGTTATATGTTTATAATGACAATCATCTGTTAGTGAACTGATCTCATTGAGAGTGAACATAGACTCATTGTGTGTCTAATCTCTGGTTAAATAGATGTTGTATTGATTATAAAAAGTGATTCTAAGAGCCAGTGATTCTGTGACAAACAGTTAATATGAAGGACTTTCCAAACAGTTTGTCCACAAAAAGTTTTCATCTATGGTAGCAATTAGACTCACACAGACATCAAGAATCAGCTTATGAACCTCAACAATGGTGAACATTAAAAAAAAAAAATAATAATCATGTTGCAATGCATGCTGGTACTAGCATAGTACAAACTCATCCATGGCTCCCAGCATGCATTGCTGCATGATTTCTTTTTATTTATAATTTTTTTTAATGGTCACCATTGTTGAGGTTCATAAGTTGATTCTTGATGTCTGTGTGAGTCTAATCACAAACATAGAGGAAAATTTTTTGGGACAAACTGTTTGGAAAGTCCTTTATATTATCTGTTTGTCACAGAATCACTTTTACTATTATCAATACAACATCCATTTAACCAGCGTTTAGACTCTCAATGAGATTAGTTCACTAACAGATGATTGTCATTATAAATACATAACCAACTACTGATCATTTTCTCTGAGCATTTTGAGTTGTAACAAATAGGCTCAAGGACAAATGGTTACAACAACCAGAAAAAAAAATAAAACACTACGACGAGAAGTCAAGGTTCAAGAGCACAACTAAAGCAGACAGAGAATCTCTAACTATGGTTACTTCAAAAGATAACTAAAA